>CM029357.1:34458213-34482255 GCA_017140985.1 Hormaphis cornu
ATCGTAGTTACAATCGCAAAATTCTAGTTAAAATCGATCGGACAGTTATTAAAATGACAGGTTACGAACAATTCGGTTAGAACATCGTTTACAGCCGCGATATCGTACGCGACCGTTCCGCCTTGGGCGATGTCTCGGGAAAAATCCTATAGCTTTATTTTATGGCCTTTAAACGTACTTTATACGGCCTTTTATATATATATATTATATACGTACTCATAAGACGATGTTGCTTCCGAATTTTTTTTTCTCTCATACAGTTGCGTCGCTGATAAACGTATAGCCAAAAGGCAAGAACACGCTTAACCGCTCTGTTTTTTTTTTTTTTCGTTCTCTTCAGTTTTCTTATTGTAACGTAAAATAGCTGTGTATACGTTATATTTATATTCATACTACAGTTCGTTGTAAATGTATAATTTATACATGTACATATATTATAATCATGATTATAATACACGAAAAGATAAACTGACTGACTGAGGTGGTATCAACAACGCACAGCCCAAGCCGCTGGGTCTAGCTAGAGACTTTTGCACAGAAGTTCTTTACATTAGGTAGGCGAGCCCCCGTAGAGAATTTTTCAAAATTCCACTCCTAAAACGGTGAAAAACGGGTTTAAACGTTTATCTGTCAATCGACGCACAGCCCGAACTTGAAGGTTTGCGCAGAAGCTTCTTATACAAACGCAGACGAGCGCCGAGCACGGGCTTTTGAAATCCAACCCCTAAAACGCTTTTTAAAATTCATCCCTTTGATGTGGTGAAACGGGGTTTCCGAATTTGTGTAACTTGGTGTACTGACTTTTTAAATTTAATTTCAAATGATTCTACTGAGCCAACAATATTTTTTTTTTTTTAATCTTTTTATATGAATCTAGAAGCTAAAACTTCAAAGTATAAAATAATTATTAAAAAAAATGTTTTACAGTAAATTATCTTTTAAAAGATTAAAATCTTTTAAGCACGAGGTTAGGTTAGAGTTACATCACATACTTAGACACATACATACTGAAAATAATACAACTATAGCACAATATTATGATGGTTACGAAAAGAGTGTTGGACCGGCCATCGTGAGGCATAATAATGTACGACTCGTTGTATAGACGTAATTTTGGGGGCTAGAGGTTGCTTAGTCCCCCGAATTTTAAAAAAAAATACACAGAATAGCTTATCTCAGGAGGGCTAAACGTAAATTAGCTTTAAAATTATGATGATTTAGCTCTTGAAATCGCGCTTGTGATTAGTCTCGTTGACGATTTCTTTTAAACAATAACTATACAAAATACAGGCTTATAACAGTATGTACCCTACACGTCCTATCCACGGACCACACGTAAGTTTAAAATGGTTTTCCGCAGATTTTAACGTGTTGTTGTTGAGCTACGAACACAGATAACCACCATGCGCTTTTTGCCGTTACAACTAGCGCATAAACAACATACATCGGGAAATTTCTGCACGGTTGATTATTAATATTTTCCAGAGAAATTCGCTTTTTCATACGGATTCGGAAAACTTTGTGTGTACGTAAACGAAACTATTGCTCGCGTGTAAGCACGTATTAAAATTAACGATCACGTTTATAATATACATTTAAATTTTAATACAATAACCGCACGACCGAAGTCGATAAAACGTGCGTTTGATCGTGATATCGTAATCGGTAACAACAATTTGGTGGCGGCACCAGGTGCTAGGTGATGAAGCCGCACTACGTTTAATTTTATTTCGATTTTATTTTTTCTATTACGAAAAAGAAGCGAACGATTAGTAAACTTGGCGGAGTACAGCGACTTTGCATTGGAAATTGACGTTTGTGTTAGATCCGCGGTAGTCAATGGACTGATCGCGTATGAATAAATCACGATTGTGAGCGAGCTCGGTACGTCGTCGAATACTCGACAAGTTATAAATTTTAAAGCTATTTGCTCGGCTCGAATGTTTTTTAAATTTTCACGACGCTTCGTAAAATTCGTCTATTACCACGCGTTTCGGACCATCTAAGTTCAAAAACGTCTATATCCATACTGTACCGGAGCGCTCTTTCTATCCGAAAAAGCATTCCCAGACGATCTGAGTATTTATACATTTTAATTCAATGTTTGTTCAAACGGTTCCTGAAATGTTTTCAAATGCGGCTTAGAGTAAAGTACTTTTTTTTTTAAAAAAATCATATTAACAAATTCAGCTCAATAATATATTTGTCCACTTTGCAGTCTACTGCAACATATTCCAAACCGAGTATTTTACTCGAGCGAATAATAATTCATCAGTGTATGGATTTTTAACACGATGTATTCGGCCGGTAAATAATAATAATATTGAAAAAAAAAATCCCCCGAGTAGACGATGTAAAACTGTGGTGTTTTGTATAGCCTGTAGTAATCGCATGCGCGTAAATAATGCGATCACAAGACTGCCGCTACTGCTTCTATTTGATTGAAAATAAAATCGATTTACAAGCGTTTCGAAAGAGGGTTGTTAATACTGTATTATGTATATCGAAAGAAAAAAAAAGGTGATTTAATAATACATTAACTACGAATAAGAAAAGTTTCTTCTGCGGTGTACACATTTTTATTTATTCGCACAATTTCGGGTTTAAGCCGTAACATTGTTTTTGTATTTATGATATTTTTTTTTTTTTGTATACTTACAGGTAAAGTTAATGAACGGTTGACAATCATCCGTTTTCAACGTACCTGACACTCGCATAAAAGCTGGTTTACGTGTGACAGGAATGTCTGTTTCGCGTCTTATCCCATCAATCCAATTTTTTTTTTCTCTCTCTCTTTCGTTTTCCTTTTTTATTAACATCATCCCTCCGCGGCTACACAGCCTTGTTATGTACAACAACACACTTGCCCTTTCAACAGTAGCAGTACGCCCCTTTTTTTTTTCCTTTCGCGTTTACACATTTTTCCTTGAACTTTCTTCGCCTTGGCCGCCAGCTGCGACACAATACAACGTAAACGTCGAAACAGTGTTTTATCGAGACCCTAGCAACGACGAAATCATCGATTTTCTGTGGAATTAAAAACTGTGTATACAGATTGTGTATAGTAGACTGGAGTACGTTTATAATAATTCAAATGCAAAACGAAATTCTAAGTTCACAACCATTTCATAGATTTATTTATTTATTAAACGCCGGTTATGGCTCAAGTACAGTACAGTAATGATAAACACAAAACTAGGTGACTTGATACGATTATTCATACCTGTATGAAAAATTTAATAACTGGTACGTGAGTTTTAACATTACGTTTACAGTTCGATACGAAACTACTTGAAGCCTAAATTCCTCCTAAATAAACGTTATGAAAAAATCCACTTCTTAAGGTGTATATTCGTGTATTATTCGGACAGAATAAGTCAAAATGAAGTACAAAATTGCGTTTTCTGAAAATTCCGTCTAGGGAAGATGCATAAGACGTATTACGGCGAGAGACGATGAATACGTAGGACTTGAACGTGAAAAGTACTGTGGGACGTGAAAATGTACAATATTTAAAAACTCGGGGCAAGATATATTTTACTAACTGATACGCAAATAGCTGCGAATTTACGTCTGGTCGCCAAAGCTTGAAAAAACGTCACACGGCAAAACATTTTCTTGAGCCGTCGTTTAAAACCAACCAATATAGCGTACGAAACGCCTTTGAATTCTTTCATGTGCTTCAGAATAAACCAACTTGTGACGGACAAAAAAACCGTAATCCAGAATTGGTCGTAACAAAGCGCAATATTAGACTCTATTTAAGCAAACCTCATTCTCAAAGTCTTTGGTATGGCGTAATAAAAAACCTGTGGTGTTTTGAAAGCCTTACATATTTTAATCCGGTCAATGTGTGCGGAAAACGACAAGTCGGATTGTAACCATATATACTCCAAGATCACGAACCACTTTGGCCTTCCCTAGGCAGACTCCGTGTAAAATATACAGTCAAAGTTTATTTTATTTCTACCCTTACAAAAAGAGATTTTCACACGAGTTTAAATTTTAACCGAAATCTATCCTTTTTATAACCATTTCTCTTTATCGACACTTCGTAGGTAGACGACCATATGACACCCGTGAAAACTGAATTCGGATCGCACAAAGATGTGTCGTGTAGCATTTTTAGTACAAATCGATCGCGTATCTTTTTTTTAATCGATCCAACTGTTAGTTGATGTTTAAGTGAACGCTGTAGGCTAAATAACACCAAAATCTTTTTGATTTTCTTTTTTTCAAAAGATTTATTTCAAATAGGCCGTACTTTAAACGCATCATGTGCAGGATTATACACTTTTTAAGTACGATGCAATATTTTATAATATACTGATTGCGCTTAAACACCGCTATTCTCTCAACGGAACGCCAAATGACGGGGAACATTGTTTACATAATGTAATATGTACCTATAATATCAATACGTTAAAAGCCTATAGTATTATATTTTAGATTAATTTCGATCGACGTTTGTTTTATTCGTTACCTACCTACCATTGATGTTACTGGAACAAAATATCATGAATGACGTTTTAGCCTTTTAACAGCGTTCCATATTCATAGACCATAAACAAATATCAATTAATCTAAATAGAGTTGTTCATTATATTCAGTATCCAACAGCAAGAAGAGTGGAAAAAGTTTAGTTTCAATGGAAAATTTTGCACCATTGAGGATGCGAGTGCCCTGTAAGAAATCAAATAAAACTACTTTTTTTTAAACGTCACATGAACACGTATTTGTTGTGTGGCTGAAGAAATTCTGAGATTTATTTAACTTTTGCTTTTGACATGACACAAACACTGATCCACAAACGTACTGCAGGTGAGCACTTTATGCTTACAAAAATAACCAAATCGGACCGCGTGCGGCGATGTGGGTTTTTCGTTCGGTTCAATTCAATTTTTTTTTTTGGGAGTACACGGGTTGTTTCTATCTCGGATTTGGGTCTGTGGTCTGTTAAACGGATTTTTCGGAGTCTGTTTTCAATGCGTTTGACATAAATAATTGTATTTCCTAAATGCATATTTTAAACTTATCAAAAACTCCGAATTCGTATAAAATTTGTTTTCATATATTTTTATCCTAAAACGTCACAGGTACCGAGATCTTTTTTCATAAATATAATTTATCTTTTTACTTTACGGCGAACCATTACATTTTCAACGAATCGTGCACAATGTCAGAACATTTGTGTATACGACTAATATGTTGTACACGGGGTTTGAGAAAAAAAAAAAAAGTTCAAAGATAGATATCACTAACCGTTCCTTTCTTCGAAACAGAGCATTATACACGGAATAGTAAGCGGCTAATTATGATAATTTTCAAAAGCGGTTATTTATTTTTCACCAGAAAACAAAAAAAAACGGTACTACGGTGGTAAAGGTGCAGTAGTGGTGACTACGCTTCGGGTGGGTTTCAAAGTTACGGTTTGTCCGTATCATCCGAAAGCAGCGATTAATCATTGCGTTTGAAAAACACGATTTTGTGGAAGCTAATGATATAATGAAAATAAAAAATACGTAAAAAAAAAAAAAAAAAATTGTGTATTATACCTAGCAAAAACTTGTTGTTGTTTCAATCGTTTATAACGTTTAAAATGAATTTGTAAAAGTTTGAAAACGACGAGGAATAACTGTTTATAACGATAGCTTACTACTACCGGGTATAATAGCCGTGTTCTGACGCCGGATTTCGTCGTTTTCGGCACATCAAAAAACGTTTCAAATAAAATAAAATTTAAAGCCGAAAATCCAACTTTTACCCGACGAGCGCTACCCGAAAACGTCACGCCTAAAAATTTCAAAATTTTTCGCCGTAAAATTCTCGATTTTTTTTTTCCCACCCGGGGGTAAAAAGTAAGCAAAATATAAAAAAAAAAATCCATCAAAACACCGCCGGAGCACGCCTTTTAGTGAAGCTACCGAAAATCGGATAAATTTTTATATCGTACGAAAAGTCGTTGTTTGCGCAGAAAAACAAAACAGTCGGTTGTACCTCTTGTCGCAGATGTTTTTCTTCTTTTTTTTTACTTACCTCGCGACGGAAATTCGCGAAACGCGTGGTTACCCGACAGCTCGTGCTCAATTCTTGTACCATAAACGATATTACGTAAAATAATACGATTAGACTACTAATTTACCGCGGTTCGTTAAGCGGTAATAAATTCAATTATCGCGTTGTTTTTTCTTCTCGAGCGCAGCAATATCATCACAAACGCACGTTTTATTTATACGCTTTAGGCCGTTTACGATCGATAAACTGCGTATGTGTCTAAAACAATAATACGAACAATTGATAATTACTACCGCGTGGGCTGTGTACGTAGTATTATTATAACACTTCAATTATTACTGTCAGTTCGCCGTCAATTGCGGCGCGTTTACGAGTATCCGAACGCGTGGAACGATATAACAACAACATTTGGTCGTTTCATATTAATTGATGTTTCGTCATATTTTTTTTTTTAAACTCTTAAATAAAAAAACAAAAATATTAGTACGAAGATACGAGTTTCAAAAGAAACCGCGAAAAAAATTGTTCGAAAAGTACGAACTACAATTACCTTTTGAGAAGTTTTTTTTTTTTGACTCTTCGTAAACTCTTAAAGGAATCAACTAAACTTGCGTTTTTTTTCAATTGATTAAGCTAAAACGAGTTAAAAAAAGTCGTTTCCCGGCCTCGAGCAACGGTAATGAACGATCAAATATTACGTTCGTGCGTGTCTCACCGTAAAAATGAAATTTCGGTTTTTCGGCGAGTTCAAAATACGGGCGTAAAAATCCGCCCGGTAGATTCGGATAGCGTACACGAAAAAAAAAAGTGTTAAAAAATTTTGCGCGTTGTTTTCACGATGGAATCACAATATTAACGTAGAACACGAATCGCGCTAATGGAAAAGTTTCGAAAAAATCCGTCCAATGTTTGAAAAACGGTGCTTTGCTGCGAAAAAATGAAACCGCACGAGCTATCCACCTTAAATCGTATCAACTCCACACGAACGGTTTGATATTCGTTCACGTTGTTCGAATTAATAATATTCTTTGCCCGTGGATACGTTATATTTTCGGGTCGTTTTTTTTCGCTGTCGGGTTTTTACATGGACAGGCTGAACGGGAGGAGCTCGCTTCGGGGAATCGCGTTTTCAAAGGCTTTCAGCTCCTCGAACCGCGGCTGCTAAGTACCAGTGATCCCGGGTTTTTTGATGATTTTTTCTTTTTCAACCCCGTAATCACGCACGAGGAATCCATCAAGAACCGTTAATTATTATCCGCGAGGGCGGACGGTAACGCGATATCGAACGACGGGCGCAACTCTTGAGGGGGTGGAAAGGGGTGGGAAAATCGGGAAGGGCTGAGGATCAGGACGCGACACGGGCCGGGTTGTAAATAATACCTCGCAGCTCGGTGCTAGCCGACGAAAACCGTTTTCGTCATTAGCGCCGAACCGTTGCCCCTGCCCCTGCCCCGCGCGCGCTAATGGCTCTAAGATTGGCCGAGAGAAAGAAATCGAACTGCCGTTTAACGACGACCGTTATTATCTACACGATACGAGCGCGACTAATCCGTCTGCTGCGGCCTCGGTTTGATGAAACGGGCGAAAAACCGGCCGAAATTCGGCGTGGTGTTTTCGTTTCGTTCGATCGTTTCGAGTTTTCAACCCGAGTTTCGAAATTTATTAAACTGCGAAAAAATCGACTCGACTACTGTTGTTGAAACAACAAAGACGACAACAGTGGCTTTTTCGATTTAAAAAATTGTTACTCAACGGGTTGAATTCTAAAAACCGTCGAGTAAAAGTTGACGGTTCGACTGACTTTTTAACTCGATTTCAAATTTTTAACGAGCTCAGCCTCGGTTTTTTCGTTTCGAACGCGGATGTGTTTTTAGAATAGAAAACGGTCTCGACGGCCGCCGATACGAGTTTTTCCAGCTTTAAGGCTTTTTTTATGCCTCGTGCGTATTATACAAAATATTTAATCAACTGTGCGTTTTCGCCGATCGGTAATAATACGTCATAAAAGCTCTTCTAAATGACTCTAACTCTAACTGGTCGTTGACTCGTCAAAATGTAAAACCGAGTTAACTAACTATTGTTGAGTAATTTTTTATTCGTTAACTTTAAACTTAATAGGTTGATTTTTTTTTTTCAATTTAACTGGTTGACTTTAAATTAATCTGAAGTAGTTAAAACTAAAAACTTAAAATAGGTACTCTTAAAAAAAAAATGTTAGAAGAAAACTTCTAAAGAAAACGCGAAAAAATTTTTTTTAAAAGGAGCAATTAATGTCATGCTGTAGACACGAAATCATGCGAACTAAACATACGAACAATTATCTTTATTTTTTAAGCTAGTTTGATTTTTTTTTGTTAGTTTTCTTTTAACTTGATAAATTAAAAAAATTAACTTTCTAAACTTGACTAAACTTTTTATTTTTTCAACTAACATTACCCAATGGTTTAAAAAAAAAGTCGTCAACCTGCCCAGCCTCGTGTGCTCGTATAGTTTCCAGTGTACGCGCAGGTATAATGTAAGTACAGTGCGAATAGACCGAACGACTTTCTACTGGAAAAGCATTCGTCCGTAGTTTTGAGTAAATCGAAATATCTGCGGAACATTAAAACCGATCAGAGCCTATTTCACGCGAAGGCGACGGTTAGGGACATATTATTAATAATTTCTAACTTGAAACTGATTCGTTGAAAGGAATTTAAATAAATCATTAATTTATATTATGGTTTATAGACCCGCACTTCTACTGTGTGTGGTTTGTACACGAATAAGCGCACCGTTACGTTCTATTCTTATACACAGCGAAATCAACGAACGCATTTTTGTGGGTGTTGTGCTTCGAATACGGTAGTGATCACTCTGAAATGCTAAAGAAAAACATTTCCAACGTCTTCTCGTCATATCCTCGAAAAATTCATCTCAATTTTCGTGATGTAAAGTGTTTAAATGGTTTACAATACTGTATGTATTTTTAAATTAATTTACTTTAACGAACATCGTACATGGACGATAACTCGAGCCAGTACTTTTTTTCGTGTTACATCGTCGTCGTCGATACATTCGATTGTATCACACTTTGTATTTAAGCCAAAGGTTGGTGATAAATGTCAAAAAGTGAAGCCAATCAAAAAGCTAAAATTCTTATTTTAGAGTAACCATATTGAAAAAAACACCCCTCCTGTTATGTTGGTAACATTCGTTTTTTACGAAGTAAAAGTAATTTAGTTTGCTACCACCAATCGTGTACAAAACCGTTGCCTAAGAAACGGCCTCTTGAACTGTATTTATATTATATTTTGAATCAATCGTACACACTGATTTTCGACCTTTTTGTTGGCTTCACTTTCTCATACTAGGAAACACACGAAATATTATATTCGTATTCTATGAATTAAGCAGAAGAGCTTTTTAACAGTTCAAAATATTTTCCTACCGCTCGAAAAGTTAAAAAGTTTAAAACCGATGAACGATTATTCGTACTCGAAAAATTCCAAAAAAAAAATCGAGTTTCTTTCTAGAATTCGGTTTGTTCAAACAGCGTTGCGTAATCATTTCCCCAAAAACAATTTAAAGTTTTTGTCCGAAATACTGGTAAGGGAAAAAAACACTCAAATATTTCTCAGAACTGACAAAATAATATAGTCTCGATGATGCTTCAAAACATTCAACAGACGTCGTGATGGTATTTTCAAATTATACTACATATACTTTCATCAAAGACATTTCATCAAACCAAAACAAACAGTCACCAATGTTGCGTTTCAAATGCAAAACGTAACTTATATTTGCAGGGTAATTGATTGTGATTCCGATCTTCCCCATAGTGCAATATACAATATGATACATCGATTACACGTCATTCATTATATTCTGATTTTTTTTTTTTTTTTTAATTTTCATATTTTCTTTTCGAGTTTGTGTGACGTGATATTTATTTCGTTTCTACATTACTTAAATGCTTAATTATAAGCAACGCCGAGTGTAGCTGCTGCTTTTTAAAATCGCAGATAAAACGGCCAAACGTTCGTGAAATGCGGGTTTTATACCGTATCCCGCGTAAATTCATTACTCTTGTTGAACGAACAAAGTTTTCCTATTCTGATTTCATTCGCCCCGCACGTCAAATACGCGTAAGTTTCAAACTTTGTGCGCAGCAAATTTAAAATTATAATATATAACTGTTTAATAGCGTTAAAATTGAATAGGAAAACGTTGTGTATAATAATATGCAAATGTTGCAGTTTCCATCATGAAAATAAACCCCTTTTCACGTCTCGTAGTGTAAGTTTCGAAATGAGGCCACACAAATTGGTTGTAAGGCGATCCCTTTACTGAATAGACCGATTCCTATGCGAAACTCGTAACGAGATTATCTACATCTAAAATTTAATAAATACAACGCGCGTGATAAAACCGCGCCGTGAGTATATGTGTAAACATTTATTTTTCAGGCAAAAATTAATTATTAACTAATTGCTTAATCCGTACAGTTTTTACTTGCGTCTCGTGAAACTCGGCCGGTCTTTGCCATAATATGTACTTGGTAACATCGTTTTTCTAATGATTATTAATTGTATCAACTCCTTGTTAAAGTCGTCCGAAAAGTGAATAAGATACGATTTATAAATCATCGTTCAATTTATACGTAAACGAATCTGTGTGTGAACACGGAGAGAAAAAACAAACTCAAAAAACAAAAACTTTGAATAAATAAATTTTATACTCTCTCGACGACGCTTTATCGAAGTAAAATACAGTAAAAAAGTTAAGTACAGTGTAATGTGTTTTTCTTTTTTTATAGAAAGTATCAGTCGTTTTGTATCAACATTGTTCGAAAATCTATAGTTTATAAATTGAAGTTTGAACTGCACTGTAAACACATTGCGGCATTACGCGAAATTTAACACTTGAATTCAATATTGAACACATTTCCGACTAAGATAACCGGTAATTTTGGTTGTATTAATTGGTTTTGAGTCTAAAAAATAAAACCAAATATAGATGTATCAGAAACTTTGAAACGCATTTCATGTATAAAAAATAATAAGAAATAAGGTTGTTTTTATTGTTGATTATTAACATGATGATCATCTTTATGCTATTTACTCAAATTTGATTTAGTACGTTTCGATGTTGTTTTTTTTATTAAATTAACTTTAAACTCGCATCATCTTAAGCTAAAAACTAAAATACGAATCTGTTAAATACTTTTTTTTTTTGAGCTTTTGCGTCATTGCGCTCAAATATCTGTTATTAAAATATATCTGTCTGTGGAATCGATCAGAAAAAAAGTCGGTGGATTTTAAACAGTGATTTTTTTTATTTTAACCGTGGCATATTTCGGAAGTCTTAATATTCTGAGCGCCTACAACAGCCGTCATCGAGTCAACATTTTTCAACATTTCAATTAACCCTGGCCAACACGATTTAATCGCGAGTCAACGGCGTTTTTTTTTTGTTTTTTTACCCGAAACACAGTATTGAGAACAATGCTCTAGCGCGTGTTTCGTTCCCGCGGTGTTTCACCGAGAACGCTCGAAATTCCCCAGTCGGCGGTACTAACGCCGCAGACGTCGGACGCACGCGACGATAAGGGCTGAAAATATTAGTCCCGTACTATAGTTATGCGCTCGCCTTTTTTTTTATTTTATTTCATTCCGCGGCCGGAACGTGCATTTTTCCCCTCATATGATTTTTTTTTTTTTCGTGCCTGCAGTTCTTTTAACGGCCTTTTTGCCGCGTGTACACTCCGCACGCTCTCCGCTGAAAATTCCGCACCGTCAACTGTACGGTTTCAGCTCTCCGCGAGCGCACCACCACCAACCCCTCCGCCAGCCCGTTTCCGTCGTCGCCGTCGGGTGTTTCGCGCAGCACGCTTCGTCGACCGGGTTCGTGCGGCGTTCGCCGTCAATGCGACGCGCGAGCCAGTGAAATACGGAGAAGAAAATGCGACGACGACACACTCTGCTGCCGGAATCATGCACGGCGGATGCCGTTGCAGCACTGCGACGGCTATGTCTGCTGAAAATATTCGATACGAGAAAAAAAAACGTTCCTGAAGAAGAACGTGTCCGGTTTTCACGTGGTTTTTTCTTTTTTTAATTACCACCGCGCAATCGCGGCGACGCTCTCCGATTTTCGACGTCGGTAATGACAGTAACGACGCGGACGCCGGCGGTACTTTGAGGGGTCGTGCGCATAAGCGTCCGTAAAGTTGTTACGATAAAAATTAAGGAAAAATCGTTAAAAATTACACGGCGAACGGTGTTGTTTTCGACGTATCGATATTCTTGGCCGCGCACGACCGGCGCAATAACATGATCGGAATCTTTCGCGTACCAACGACGACATCGTCATGTTTACACATCCTAGGTACTGAAAAATTTCGAAAAGTCACAGTTTTTGTGTTCGGTTGTTTAAAGTTGGAAAATTCTCGTACGCCTCTGACTATTTTTGGGAAAAAACTAACTCGTGACTCGCACAAACTTGTAAGATTTGAAAATGTAATACGTTACGTAAAACAAAAATTTGCCGTCCGAATAGAAAACCTGTAAAGAAAATCGCCCGGTAGATTTTGAAAGCGTTTGAAAAAAGCGACGACGAACGGTGTCGTTTCGGGATTATAACAACCGAAATCGCTCACTGTTGATACTACTAAAAACGACTTCTAAAAATAATAATAGTCCAAACGGTTTTCACGCGTTCTTTATAAATTGATAAACTAACTAATTTTTTTTTTTTGATTTCTTTATTCTTTCTATTTCGCTGTTTTTTAGTCACTGTGGTCACTCGGAATCGTTATTTTCGTAAGCGACTTTTGACTGCTCACAGATTCAACGTACAACTTCTATTAAAAAAAACCTTCGAAAACAGTGACCCACAAGCGTCACAAACTACTCACGCGACCTACAGTGATTACTGATTTTTAGTGTTATCAGTAAAATGTCGATATAAGTATCAAAGAACTAACCATCAAAAAACCATTAAAACGAGGAGTTTTTTTTTTTTCCCCCGCCGGATAAGTCGTTTGAAGAACTCGTGTTTTTAGATTCTGAGCGCAACAAAGGATGTTTTTTTTCTGTGAACTCTCTAAGGGTATAAGGAGTGCCGCTGTTTTTAAAGTCTGAACGAAATGTACGTATCTATGAATCGTCATCGGTGGGTCTCAAATATTTAAAAAATTCCAAATTGAAAGTGTTGCCAGTCGTGGTGAAACTCCGGGAGAAACAGCTTCGGCAAACGTGTTTTTTTAGTTTTTAGGCCGTGTGACGTCCAAAACAATGATCGGAATAATATTCGAACGCGATACAGGTTTGATGAGTGCGATCGAGTGATTTTTGAAAAATTTTCTGCCGAGAACTCCTCGAAAAATTTAGCAGCACGTATATTGAACTATATAGAAGCTCGCTCGGAGTGGTGTTTTCGATGATTTATCGTTGCTTTCGGACGGGACAGTAAATACGAAATGCGTTTGAACCACGACTTCCGAACCAGTGGACCCCTTTAGGTTCTACTAAATCGCGGTCTCTCCACCGCACCGGCTAAACGTGCGATTTGTTGTTTAATTTCGTTCGTTTTTCTTGCGTTTTAGGGCTCGGGAGCGGACGGACCGGCACCGGTACACTTCGAACCCCAGGTGGCCGTGCTATGCGACTCGAAATCGGACGCGCCGTACTACAGCCAGTACATGTCGGAGAACGGTCGATGGACGTCCGACACGAAACGCAAAGTGGGCTGCTTGAAGGAAAAAGTGGACATTCTGGACTATTGTAAAAAAGTAAGTGCGCGACGTTTTTAAACGATTGTTGACGTGTGTGAGCGTTTCTTCGTGTGAAAAAAATCGGTATTTTTTCCGTGCGAAAAAAATATAATTGTTACTAAAGAAAAAAGGAGGAGGAAGAACGCGATGTTGTCCTCTATACATTGCTCAACTCGCCGACGTAAATTATTTTTTTTTTTGAAAAAAGAAAAAAACGTCAAGCGCAAAGTCGCGCGAATAGAAAACATCGTTATTTTAATTCGAGTCGATTTTTGTTTTTTTCAAACTTGCCTTGCAGTGTGTTTAAATTTCAAACACGGTATTCGGCACAGTGTTGGAAATTGAAAAAATAACAGAAGCCGAAGGACCGCTGTTGAGCGAACAGTTACAATAACGTTCCCTGACCACAGGGGGAAGTAATGATTTAACTACACAAATGTATGTAACGTATGTTATATGAAAAAAAAACTTGAGAATTGTGTAATGCTTAAAAAAGTTTTTTTTTTCTCTCATAAGTGAACTCTCTAAGGGTATAAGGAGTGCCGCTGTTTTTAAAGTCTGAACGAAATGTACGTATCTATGAATCGTCATCGGTGGGTCTCAAATAGATGATTGTGCGAGAAACTTTCGTAACTATCTTTCTTTAAATAATAAACATGTTACGTTCTACTTTTAAGAATATCAAACAACGCGCGACGGTCCCGTTGCTTAATTGTTTTTTTCTCGAAAAATTCAATATTGTTTTTGTTTGCGTGGTGCACCGTTTCAAATTGGAAAAAAAAAGCCCTCAAAAATTAATACACGCGCTGCAGTTTCAGTATTTTCAAATCACGTGCTGTGCGAAAATATTCGTTAAACGCCTGTCGATGGTGTAATGATACACAAGGGCGCTATTATTGGAGGGTGCAACGCGTCTTTCCCTATTTTTTCCGTGCTTTAATTCCGTGGCCTATAAAATCTAGAATAATCGCCCATTAGAGAATATTCATTTCATAATCATTCGATTCAGATCAATTTTTACCGTAAACAACATAGAACGATACAAAACTTTCCGGGTACAGCTGTTTATTTAGGGGAAAAGCTTGCGACTTTTACACTCGGTGGTTTCGCGTTGATACGAACGCGCTGGCTTCTGTCGTTCAAGCCGTTTCTAAAATATCGTGTTTGGAACAATTTTCATCGTACGGTGATTTTTTTTTTTTTTGACTTCAATTTCAAATTGTTAACGTATCGTTTCAAAATCGCCAAACCGGGAAAACGAGCTCTCCTCCGTAGAAGAGGTTTTGTTCATACGAACAAATATTTTCAAAATCGGCCCGCTACGTACTTTGAAACGTGAGTTTTGGTTGTACAAGTTTTTGCTGCGATCCCTTAAACAATAATAACAACAATTAGCTACGTATAAAACCGATATTATGTTGTGAAGCCTAGGAAAATCGCTCTAAGCCCGGACGAAAGTACAATTTTTTCGCAAATTTTATAGTAGCGGAGAAAACGCGAAAACAAGAGAGAACACAAACATTTTTTATTAAAAATTTGGGCAATACTAACGGAGGAAATTTCAGAGCCTCACGCTCCACTGTAAAAAGAAATTGATTGGCCTGCATCAAATGCGTGCGTTTGAAACGGCACCCGCCCCCGCAGCTTAGAGACGTTTTAGCGTCCGCATTATACGCGTTACCGTAATAATTCTCGCCGAACAACAATGTGTAGGAAAACAACAGAAAGCAAGGAATTCAAAAACGATTTATAAATTATACGGATATCGATCTCGGGCAAACCGGAGCTTTATACAAGCGGTGATTGATTACAGCTGTTTAATGAAAAAGAAAAGACCTCATTGTGCACGCAATACGTAATTTATACATTGTACATCCGGAGAGTATACTGTACAGGGTGTCCGTCTCGCCGCGTGTGTGTGTGCAGTTCCAGGGAATAACTTTTTGTCAATTAAATATTTTCAAGATCGGTTTTTTGGAATAACTATTTTCATAGGTCATATTGATTTCGGTAACATTATTATTGTAAATTCTAAAAAAAATAGCCATTTTATAGGCGTGATTTTTCTTAAAATATTCATGTACAGACAAAATTCAACGAGTTATTAATTTTCGAAAATTAGGCGAAATTATTTTTTTTTTTAATATCCATGCGATTTTTTTGTGGAACCTATCAAGCATATTGACCACGGTTATCCTACAATTACTAACCGCAAAATGCATTATAATCACAAATCACATTAGTATTGTAGTGGTTAAAGTGTATTTTTAATAAACGTAGAAAAATACACATCGACGGTGAAAACGTTTACTGTCCACCGTTTCATTTGTAAAATTAAAATTCTCGATCGTTTTCACTATACCTCGAGTGTACTCGATCAACACTAATCATTTTTAAATCATTTAAGAAAAAAATAGGCTTGGATTTTTCTACAGCCCAGCAAATTTCAAAAAAAAAAATTTTTTAATTTGTTTATATGTTCGCTTTTTCTTAGAGCTATAAATCCGTGGATTCGCTTGCTTCTCTGTCGTAACACGATTCTTTCGCGTCACTGTGAGTTCCTTTATCATCCGTGTCGTGAATTCTGCCCCTGGTCTTCCAATGCGGCCTTCGACACGTCCTTCGATTATTTTCATTAGAAGGCTTTCATCGTCCTGTTTCTTCTGGACCGAATACATTCCCGTGGTTTTTATATTTAATACCTCCTCGTTCGTCGCCCTCGCCGTCCGTGGTGTATCTCGGTAGCGTTTTCCTGAAGCAGTACCACATCTCAAAGGCTTCAAGCCTGTTTTTCGCACGTTCAGTTTATCGTCCTGCAACATCCAAAGACTCCGCGGTGCGTGACTTTTCGGGAGTTTCTTCTTTATCTCCAGGCTGACGCGCGCGTTTGTTGCGATAAAAACGATAATCAGATTCTAACGGGTAACAGTCGTTCTCAGTGACACACGCGGTTAGAGACACCCCGTGTATACCCGTTATTAAGGCGTAGAAAAAAAAAAAAACTACATTTCTAAAAGCGCATGTTATTTACTTTTCGTTTTTTTTATCCCTGTATACAGGTGTACCCGAAGAACGACATTACCAACATAGTGGAGTCGAGCCATTACGTGAAAATCGGCAACTGGTGCAAAATGGGATACAACAAATGCAAGCACACGGACTGGGTGAAACCTTACAGATGTCTCGGTAAGCGGCGTGTTCGCCGTGCGGCTTTTTTATATTTATCGGCTCTGATTTGACCGACGGCGCGAGATTAAACTGCCTACTGCTGCTGCCGTTTTTGTTCGCCGACCATCATTTCTCTCTCGCCTGTAAATCTTCCTTTAATACTGACCCGATTCCCTCGCCGCCCATCCGCCGTTGATTTACACGGCCTTTTGCGCCACCCCGGCTCGAGCGTGATTGATTATGGCTCCGGATTTCTCGTTTTGACTTAAAATTACACCGATAGTACTTTGGAGTGCTTATACTACGTAGGTACGCTGATTGGCTGGCAGCGCATTTTCGAGAAATCTTATTTTATTTCACCGCGCTCGTCTTTCGCTCGTGTTGAAAAAAAATACTGCGAAAATGAAACCCGTACGTTTTGTGCACGCACGTACGTGATGTATTTGGTAAATACTGATATAGTAGTGTATAAAAAAAAAAAAATAAAGAAATAAGCGATGGGTCTGACGTGATTGATTCGGTGTTTTCAAAACGCCTCAATCATTACGCGTCTACGGAAACATCGACGGTTCGCTTAACACTTTTTTTTTGTTTACGACTAAAACGACGTAAAACGACTTTCAGACCGAGTTTAGAATAATACATAGCATAATACGAATATGACCAACAGTAATATTCGTGCGGGCTGCCTGGGCATTAACTAGTTAGAAAGTCGGTTAACGCCGCTAACTTGGTGACTTAACTAGTTGCGTTATTTAATTTAAAAAATGAAACGATTTAGTTAAATAGTTACTTCACAACTTACTACCATTTATTTTCGTCCAATGCGTAACAGATAACAACAGATATGTTGTTCATTTTGGTACGCCGATTAGAAGTCGTCATCAGTGTCAACACATTTCCTTTTACCGCTGTCAAACAGATTCGTGTTGTCTATAATGCCTTTTCCGTCCTGATGGACAACTTCTGGAGCAAAACTTCTGGTATAGAAACAACTTTGAAATGGGGTTTTCGTATTCAATAACTTTTTTTCGATCAATAACAATTTAACTATGTGAATTTTTTTTTTTTTTCCTCCAGAAACATTAATTTCCGAATTATATACATATTTTTGTTCGCTCGTATTTTGCTTCTACCGTAATTTTTGAACGAAAAAATTGGTCCGATCGATGAAAATATTATTTTTCTAATTCAAGCACTATATTTCATTAAAATTTAAAAGTCTGCTGTTACTTTTTATTATTCGAGTAACTTTTTGAATAACTTAGTAGGAATTTCAATCAACTGGTTTCTTGTATTTTATAGCTAATGAGTAACACGAAAATGTAATTAGCAGCTACTTTACAATGACCAGTTACAAATATCAACAACTTTGCCCCGGCAAAGTACAATACAATGATAATTTTAGTTGTAAATCTTTTTATCCGCGTTTTAGCTACCTTATTTGTTGTTTCGATTATACTTTAAAAAACTTGTTTCTGTATAAAAAAAAAAAAAACTGAATGGGGTCAATACACAAAAAAATGTTTTACCATCATCCAGGCAAATCAGTTTATTTTTCGCCGCAAACAAAATATAGATTCGTTATCCAAAACACCTGTGACGCGTTCGCTTCCGTTCTAATAAAAATATAAAACCAACGAGTTGTGAAAAAAAGTTGACGGTTTGAAACACGCCACGATAGATTAGTAAGGTTTGGTATTTTTCACGATTTCACGTGCGGTTTCTAACCATCGTAGGATTTCTACAACAACAACAGCCTTATAAATTACGCCAAATTTAACGATCATTATTCATAACACTCGCGTCGCTATAAAATAACAGCGCCTCAAATTATCACAATAATTATTATTGTTTTCCTTGCACAACACTGCGCCGCGCGGTGTCTACGAAGCTTCGACGGCTATTTGACGTTTCGACGACGCGCGTTATTGATCGTCATGACCTCAGTTTGCCGACGACTAATCGTTTTTGTCAACGCACAAACGAACAAACTTATTCAATGTGTGTACTACGGGGACGTTATGGAAAACAAACGATCGTTTGTCACGAGCCATTCGCAGTGGCGTATAGACGTGTTTTTTTTGTTTTTTTATAATAAATGGCAGGAGACGAAAAAACCGCATATGGAAAATGCAAGTCGGAGAAAATCACCCGTATACTTACCAGCTGCAGTTGCCACGAGTGAAAATTTGTCACGATACCAACATTGTATCGATACATTGTTTTCCATATCGTTAGTATACTTGTAGCAGATGATCTTTTTAGTAAAATAAACATTCAAAACGTGTTTAGACGATAGGACGCATATAACACGGAAGATTAACAACTCCACACGCAGTCGTGCAAAACTTTGTAGCGTTTTTGACAACACAGTTTTTATTTCAACAGAAACGAATCGCACTTTTGTCATTCTTCTACTGAACAGCTTAGCGAACCATACAGGTTCGTCACCACTATTTCATGCCTCGCACGTTTTCGTGGATCGATATTAGATCTTTTTCTACTACGTCCGTCCATTTTGTTCGGGGTCTTTTCCCCACAATTCTTCCCTCTGTAACTCGCTTTATAGTCCTTCTATCTGCCCTCCAAACGTGCCCATTCTATCCTGACAAAAGCGTTATAATTTTGTAATAAATATTCGTTTTCAAAAATATAACGAATAAAAAACGAGAATCTAATACGTGTATAGATATTTAATTTATACGTTATACGCCGTTACTAAATATTGAATATTAGAAATTGTTATTTAGGTATGATTGTATTTTTTACAATATCAGAGGTCCGTTCATATTATGACAAAATATTATTCCATTATTACGTATTATTGAAGATGTGAGCATAAAAAAAAATCCGATGGAAGGATCTGACCCCAACGTCCCTCTCTTGTACGCCCTTGAGACCATGGAATCGCTTCGGAAATCGAAATGTGCCGTAATATTTGCAGACTCTATTTATTTTCGTTGCGGTCAAATGCTGTACCACAAATTTGAGATCAGCGACGGTCGCATAAAATAACCATTTCATTGCGGTCATTTTTTACTACTATAGGTTTGGTAAATTTACCTAAAACTATATTAGTTAAAACATAAATTAACGTGTGTATAAGACGTTAATTGTAAACCTTTGAAGTACCGTGTATAGGTATTTAAATTTGTTATTTTTTTATCAATTTTGCAGACTATAATTAACATTATTTGATGTATTAAAAAACAACTCTGTAACTATGAGTTGTAGGTATGATATAATATTCTACAACGACTCGCTTAGTTGAAGTATAATTTTCGAATTGAATACTTTTATTTTTGATTTCCTCGTCTTGTCGTCGCGTTTATAATAATTCAGGCGTTGGTTAGAAATTAATCGAAACGCTCAGTTATTTTACGTGGTAAACATTTATTTCTCGCTGAAAAAAATTTCGTCTGTGGTAGAATTCATTCAATCGATATTTGATGTGATTATTCGATTTACTAATATTTTAAGTAACCGACCTCGGGGAATGTTTTTCTTTGCTGTAAATATAAAAAAAAAACCCAATAATATATCTACTTAATGAGGTGCGATTCAGAAGATTGTTAGTTCCTGCAAGTAAATAAAATATATATATATATATATAGATACTGATTTGTGACTCATTTGAACTGGGAGTCGTCGTGAGTAATATACTATTTAAATTTAGGTTTATATTTGAGATGAAATGACGCGAGACGTGTATTTTTACAGAATTCAAACGGGTTCGATTTCTATGACCAGCTGTTCAATCATCAACAGGCATGACAATAGGAGTTAGAAACTAATTATTGTACACTGTCAATGCTAACTTTGAAATACCTATCACTTAAGTTTGTCCTAAAACATTTTTTACTTGTGTCGAAAATTCTAATCTTTCGAATATTATTAAGAACGTCAATGTGAACTTAATATCCGTTTATAAGTATCGTTATTGAATAAGTGATGGTTACAGCATCAATAAAAATCAGCAAAAACCACAAGACTTTAAGTACAAACGTCGAACATTATTTTATCTCTTTAATTTCAAATTCTCCCGCGATCAAAGTATGTTTTCTCGATTACAAAACCCTACAAACAAAATATGAATCCCCTGAACTTTTCGCTTTCGGTCTATACTTAGCTCAAAAATTTTGCTCAAAATGTTTTGAACTTTGTATCAAAGACGGTGTATATCTTTTTGCGTGCGTGCCCCTTACCCGAAAGACCTGCTAATCGCTTAAGTCCTCGGTCCTTTTCATTGGAAACTGCTCCTCACACTAGCTTCGTCTATACGAATCGAACGAAAATAGAAATTACAGCCGTTTCAAAAAAAAATTTCAATCAAAAAATTTGCTTTCGAGTTTTTTAGTTGAAATATTATACAGACCGAAAAGAAAATAAATAAAAACGTAAAAAGTTTTGCGTTTACTCCTCGATTTTAGAATACAAGGGGTCGCGTTTGAACGAATAGTTAATATTATATTTATCTCGCAAAAAAAAAAAATGCTCTGTCATACCAAAACGCTGCTGCGTTCCGTGTGATTTGTGAGCGTGAAATCGTTTATTTACGAGACTAGCCGCTGTTCGCTTGGCAACGTTTCGAATAGCCGCCAGAAAATGTGTAGGTAGTGTACCTATACACACAGGGTATGTGAATCGTGTTTTGGCAATATTCATTAAAAAAAGAAATCCAAACCATTTTTTTTCCCCCCGTCTTCAAAACATTATCATTTTCACCCCACGTATAGTTCCAATTTTCCCTTTTTTGACTTCAATACGTAATTTAAAAATTGGTATATACTAGAGTTTATATTTACGATCAGGTTTACGCGCGGCGAGGTAGCCAGGAGGTATAGAAATTACGAAAAGAAAAGCCCTCAGACCTCGGATAACAAACATTTGTTAAGAATAACGAAAAATTAAAAAAATTTCTATTTTGTTAAATTTTTTTTATAAATACACCCGTCTGAAGTTACCCTACATATTTTGTGTTACTTCAAACACTCGTTTACTTAACGCGTGTTTCTCTTATGGTAGTGCGAACTTGTAGATTATAAAGGCGATTTCAGAAAGTATAGGAAGTTTTTGTAAAAGTTTTTTCAAAAAAATTTTCCTAAAACAAAATGACGGCAAGAAATTTGGGTTTGTTTGAAAAAAATACAATATTTTTTTTTACACCTAAACAATTTTAGTTAAATAAAAATTTTACACTCAGTTTTTAACTCTAAAAACAAAATATCGTCCTTTGAAAATAAAAAAAGAATATTACTCGGTATGCGTAATAAGATAATATAATAAATTAGTCGAACTGAAAAAACTTTTAGTTTCGCGTTCGTTATTTCATTTTTCGAAAAATAAAATATTAATTCCTCTTTTAATTACGGAATGCGTTTCTTTTGTTTTACAATTTAAATGCGCTGATTGAAAACAATTGCGAACCGGTCGAACGTTTCTATAGGAACAATGGACAGTTACGAATTGAAAAATTAAGCCCAAAGCGTCTCTTCGGAAAATGTATGAAGGCCTCGTTTCGCAAGCGGTTTCGAAAGTTTTCCACGACCAATCGCGATCGACGTTCTTCTACACGCTGTCTTCTGTCTGGAAACTTGTGTCCTCTTGCCGTATATTTGCTAACCGGGGTCTCATCGAATTTTCGTGTCGTGTTTTTGTAATTTTCACGGAATTCATTTTTCCCGTCTCGGGCGTATTTACTTACATTAAAAACGCTTTAGACGTTTTAGACCCTCCGAAGTTTCGCGAAATTTTCTAAATTTGCCCGGTTTTTGTATGGTCGGTTCTGTGGAACGAGATCCGACGATAAAAGCGCTCATCCCCGTGCCCGGTGACAACGGTTCAGGACGGGGTGCGTGTAACCCCCTGTCCGGAACGTATATATTATACTGTTACATTAGCTTCACATGGAGCCGGTATAAGATGCAGTATTAAATCCCGCGAGCGCAGAAGTGAGTCACATAAATATCGCCGACGTTTTTATAGGGATTTTATACGCGTTTGCAGCCAAGGATTTGCGAGACCGTCGCACGTACGGAGCCCCCGTGTACGCTTTACGGCCGCGCTGGGCTGACAAAATTAAAACGGTTTTTTTTTTTCACGCCATTTTAAACACAGTATAAGACCGGATTTTCGAATTTAAAGCGTTCGATGTGTTTCGAACGCGCCAAATGTGCTAAAAACCGTTGCCGCTGCAGTTGTGTCCAGACGAAAACGTATGAGACCGTTCTGTACCCGTGTGGGTACTGGGTGCGGCAAAAATAACTCCCTGCAGTTTGAATAGAGGTGATTCATGTTCGGATGGACAAAATGGGACTTGAATCGATAAAAAGGCACTTTATTCGTGCCGTTATATTCATGTACCTCATACATCGTGGCTTGATCGGGAGACCAAACTAACCGGTGGTGACCTCTAATCGCGTATTGTTGTGTGATTCTTGAGAGAACATTCTTCGGCCGAAATCGAACGATTTTTTTTTTTTTTTTTACGATCCCAGCCGGTCGGCAATTCTGCGAGAAATGTTTCCCGAATCATATTGTCTCTTTGCACGCGGTGACCACCAGATTTGATGAGTCCAGATTTTTTTTCTTTCTCTGGGGCTGTCTCAAAATCAAAGTGCACCAACAACATCGTCGCCGAACCGTGGAAGCACTGCCGGAAGTAATAACCCGGGAAGTTGCTGCTGTCATGCCGCCCGAAACGACCCGTAGTGCCATGGCACACACAACTACCGTAAAAGGCTCAGTGTTGTACCGAAAATGAGGGGGGCCGTCACTTGAGTGATGTTATATTTAAAACTGGTGAAATGACATTACGTACAATTTATAAATAAAACGTACTTTTTTCCTGGTTTGGTATTTAGAAGTTTCACGAATTAGGGAGGTTTTGTGACCGCGCCCTGTGTTACATTGAGACAGGGTCTCGTTTTTATCGCGGCAGATGAAAGAAGAAGACTATCGATGAGATCTCGTATCAGAGTATCATCTCGTACCCTCTTTGTCTGTTTTCTCGCTCACTGTTGTTTTCAATGTTCGCAATTTTCGTCTTGTAAAACCTTTCAATTTGAAAACTAGAAAATTTTAACACAACTAGCTACCAT
>CM029357.1:34518314-34535795 GCA_017140985.1 Hormaphis cornu
AATATATTAAAATGTACGTATTGATAAATACATATATATATATATATATATATTTATTAACATAATTATAGATCTGATAAATTACAAAATTTAAAATGAACGTTAAATTACCCTAACGCGCGTAGATGACGTAGTAAAAACCGTAATACAATTATATATTTCTAGACAAAAGTGCCATAAAGTTTTTCTTCGATAAATAAAAATTTTTAAAAAAAAAATAAACATATCCATTTAATACACCTTCGAACGACATTCAGGTACTCGATACTCGATCGTTCTAGTCAAAATATGCTTGATTTCCTTGAGACGCGATGAACACAGTAAAATAATAATTGAAAAAATAATTAATCAACTATACCCAAAACGTGTACATTGTAATATTTATCTTTTGTCTAGCGCTTTTTTTAACTGCATAGTTCCATCGACATAATTAAGTTAGACGTATTTATAGTTATAGACATTTGGATTATAGTAATTAAAATAATGGATACGATACAGTAGGCAATTTAAAAAATTTACACTTAGATAAAACGTGGTAGGTAAACACATTTTCGTTTTCTTAAAATTATCTAATTATAAATACTTTTTTTTTTTTTGTCAAACAAAACTTGTTATAACGATGACAATAAAATAAACAATAGACAAAAACATTTACCTGTCTTCGTGTTCAAATTAAAATTACAGTAAAAAAAAAAAAAAAAGGCTCCCGTTTAAATTACGACGCTCTCTTCAACAATAAATGGTTATAACAATTATTATTATTATTATTATTTACTTCCAATGTACATCTCAATTTTTCTCAACATTCATATTGTTTTAGTTTAGAATTTTTTTCTTAAAATTAATTTTTTAATTGTTAAAAGACACTACCTACTAGGAAAATTAAGTATTCTCATTTTAAATATAAAAATTTGTTTTTTCATCACTCTATAATTTTACAAAATATATACCTATATATAGTAAGATACAATACGGTATAGATTTATAACTTAAGCGTTTAGAAAGTATACTATTATAATTTATATTATTTTTGTGTAAAGTTAAGAATAAAATGTAACAAAACAAATGGTTTTGAGTCTAATATAACTTATGATAATATTAATAATTACTAAGTGTTTTTCCAAAATGTTATCATTACCTACCTAAAAATGTATGTATATCTAATTTATTTATAAAATAAAATTGTATACATTAAAACAGATGTTGTCTTATAATCCAAACTTGTATCGTTGATTGAGTATCAAACTTAATCAATGCTCCTATTGCTATAGTTTCTCATCTACTGAAGTAACTTTAAATATGAAAATTAAAAATGGTTTCTTATGCCATTGTGGTTTTTAAATATTTGAATAAGTCGCTTATCATATTATTTAGAAAGAAATAAACAGCCGTTAGGCTAACATAAAAAATGGTAACACTTCAAAAATATATTGCGGTCATGTTTTAAAATCCAAACTTTGATTGGTAAGATCAAATTATTGAGAAATCATAAAACAGTTATTGTCGTTTGTGCGTATCAAAACAAAGTTGGTTTGTAAAGAGCATGGAAAAGTGGCCGAAAAAACAAAATGATTTTGTATAATTTTCAGCATTGGAACTTCGATTGTGGGGAAACATTATTATGATTTAAAAAAAAAAAAAAAAAATTTAAACAAAAAATTAATAGGTACTTTCATAAATAATTAACAATAACATAATGTAGTTCAAGAACCTCTATTTTAAGCATTCTATTTTACGTTTTGTTTAAATTTTATGATAATAGCTTAAGTTTATATTTTTCCGAACCCGAGACGTTTCGAAAGAAAATATATATATAAATTATAAATAATAATCTCTTTTTTAATTCATTTTCGTCAAATAGCTTACGGATTAAAGTAGACGTACGCGTCATTGAACTCTGATAATGCGAAATTGTACGGTATACAAAAGTTACCTCTTTCGCTGCAAGTTTTAATGTGTTATCATCTGCTCTTGAAGGTGATTTAAAATAATTACTGGCTGAACTGGATGCAGCCGCTTGTTTAGCCGTTTTATGTGTATTTCTTTTAAAAATGATCGGTTGTATCACAGCCCGACCTCCACATGACTGACGAAAAACGAACTCGAACAAATCGTGCACCATCGTTATCGTTACAAACTTTTTTCAAAAACGTGAATTCGCTTTGCAATTTTTCTGTAAATCTACATAACCGCTCCGTGTTGGTGTGGCATTATGTCGTCACGAGAAAAATAGCTCACACCAATTAACTTAACAAGAAAAAAAGTAAAATATATTTTATTTATTTTACACAAACGGAAGTCGGAACCATGTAATTGACAGTCAGACACGGCGTGAACTAACGTGTACAAAACGATACTGAACGTTAAACCACAGAATAACCAGAAGGCTCACTTGATGAGAACTCGAAAATTAGTGAAAAATCTTTGGGATATCAGCGTGGCCAGGATTTGAAAATAATTGAAAATTCTCTTTTGCTGCAGAAACTGATTCCGCACATTTTTGATGTTATCGTTATGTTTTTCCGTGATGATTGACATGATTGTTATTGTACAGTGAAATTATGAGAACAATATTACGAATTATTGTGTCAATGAGTTGTGATACGGTACCGCAGGGTATTATGTGGTTGTGCAATTAATTGTTATCTCTGTACAGGCACTTACACTTCCACTTTTGGAAAACTAGAAGAAAGTAAGTTTAAGAAAAAGCCGGGCTTACTTTGGGTGGGTCACTGGTTTGGAAGTTGTGGTTCAAACGTATATTTTGTTATTATCTGAAGGCAATGATAAATTATGGAAGCTGCGAGCTCAGTTATCTAGTATACGTCCCGTTGAAAACCGTATAAAAAATACACTTAGAAAATTATTAAAAATATCAAGCAAAAACTTTTTTCAATCTTTTATAACTTATTAAAAATTCATTAAGTACATGTAAGTTCGAAAACGACGTAGAATAAAACTGTTTATAACGATAGTTTAATAGGCCTTTCTGACGCCGAAGTTGGATTCGCCGTCTTCGGCACATAACTCAGAAAATAATGAAAATATCAATAAACGCTTTGAATAAAATAAAAGTTAAAATCTTAAATTTTCATGTGGTGTTCAACGTAACAATTGCATTGCTCCTTCCATCCGGAAACGTCATTACAAACATGAAAATTTCAAATTTTTTCGCCTTGAAAATCTCGATTTTTTTTTTTTTGTTTTCTGGGTAAAATCAAAAAGTAAGCAAAATTTTAAAAAAAGTTTCAATCCAAGTACTACCGGAAAATCGTACATCTTTTAGAAAAGTTACTGACTTTGAATATCGGAGCATTCCTTCTTTACGAAAGGTTGTTGACAGAAAAAAATTAATAAAAACCTGGAATCACTCTAGGTCGCTTGGGTAGTTTGACGCTGTGGGTATTTGTAAAAGTTTATATAAAAGTTGTCCATTAAATCTGGAAGCAACAAAAAATCGCTAACGAAAATAACAGTTCTGAGTGAGCTCAGTCAACTAAACACAACACAAATAGCGAAATAGACGAATAAAGAAATTAGTCACAAAGTTTAGTTGAGTTTATTCATTTAAATAGCGTGTGAAAATTTCAAACCGGTCGTTATTTTATTACGGTTGAACTTACAACAGTTGACTAATTTTAATAAATACGATTTTCAATTAAGTAGTGAGAACAATTTTCAGACGCGTAACTCGTTGAATCAACGAATTAAAAATAATACAGACGCAGATATGGGTAAACGTCTGAAAGAAAAAAAAATTAACTTCAGACAGATAACCTAGTATAAAAATTTTGATCATCATCGTAGGTCACAACTTACACGGAACATTGATGTACAAAGCTTGTGTTAAGCCTCTATTTTCTTTAAGTCGGATGTGATTCTGATGCATCAACTTTTTACTAGACTTTTTACGTCGTGTGAAAATCACAGTGATTTCTAAAACGTAGATTAATTTTCGTTTTTTTCATCGTAAAAATAAAATTATAACAAAAAGTAAGTTGGCATTCTTCTTTGCCTAACACCTCGGGCAAATCGCCTGTTTTCAGAGGGACTGTATGAAAAGATCTAGAAATGTACAATTTGAAATCTGATCCGAAGGGTACTGGCGTTTGCTACAAAAAAAAAACACAAAAATTTACGTATAATAAGTTGCCTATACGGTAACTCCTTAGAAACGACCCGCCTACGACCGCGCGGCTGATGGGGGATTACCTACACTGACGAAATATCGCGGCGGCAAATTAACAACAACATCTTACAAAAGTATATATGTATATAGTGTGGGTGGACGTCGGATTTTTCCGTTGGCGTTCCGCAGTACCGCGGCGGCGGCGGCGGCGGTTGGCCACACTGCGAATCGTTTGTAATGAATTCCTCCCGAGGCCCGACGACTCGGTCCGAGCGCCGCGACGGTGAAGCGCGGGGGGGGAGGAGGGGGGAAATACACCGACCGAACGAAAAGAAAAGAAGACGAAACGAGAGAAGAAGAAAAAAAAAAAAAGTCAAAACTCGTATTACCACTGCTATTTGCGATTGTAATTATTACCTACTAATATTATTAGGATAGAAAATATATTTTTGTTTATGTAAATAACAATTCAATTATCTATATTATTATTATTATTATTATTAGGAGGTGGTGTTAATAATAA
This sequence comes from Hormaphis cornu, assembly GCA_017140985.1. NCBI lineage: Eukaryota > Metazoa > Arthropoda > Insecta > Hemiptera > Hormaphididae > Hormaphis > Hormaphis cornu. The sequence continues at coordinate 34,522,967 of CM029357.1, forward strand.
TTGTGCCGCTACGATTAATACCCGTTTTACACCCTGAACGTCGTCGTCAGCTGCAGTTCGCCCCCGAACGCTCGTTTCCCCCGATGCGCAACGTTATCGTCCAGCGCGCGTTTGTTTCGGTTATTACAACGATATTCCGTCGTTACAACAATAATAACTATCATTAATTATATTTTATAATAACGTCAACAGCAGCAGCAGCAGCAGCAGCAGTCCGTACAGTGATCGCCGCGACGAGTGCTCCAGCGCCGCTTGCCGTCCGTCGTCGTCGTCCGCGTGCTCTGTACAACCCCCGGCGTGCACCCACCCGCGGACGCCATTCCAGAGATCTCCGCGCCCGGTAACCGCCCGAAGTAAGTTGTGTGTGTGACCCACCGGCCAAAGTGCCCGGTTTAGGCCGCCCCCGGGACGAATCCGGCTCCATCCCGCGGGCACCGTCGGATTAGGGGTTGGTTCCACGAGTGGTCGGAGTCGTTTCCCCGAGTCTTCTTGGCTCCGCACGTCGTCTTCCTCATTTCACGCCGTTCCTTCGCGTTGTCCGTAGGCTCCAGTAGATTTCTGGCCCTTATTTCCTCCCCCCTTATAAAGTAAACCTGTACTCGTTACTCAATGGTGCGTTTGGATTCACGTGGTCGGAGTAGATTCGATGGTTGATTTGAGTAGAGTAGATAAGAGTATACCCAGAGTTTTGTACTGAAACACTCCAAAGTTTCTTAACTAACTTGACTATTTTGTGTAACAAGAGTTATCCCGTAAACCACGACGTTTTCGAACAATCGTATGTATTGAGTTCACTCTGAATTCTTCGAATACCCGTAGTTAAGGCCAGTCGCATTTCTGATTGTGCGCAAACAATTGTTTTGTCGGCTACTCTGAAGCGAAACAATTTTTAAAAATTCATTCTAGGTAGGCGTCCATACTATACTATTGTATTTTCATATTTAATACATATTACAATACCTAATATATTGTGTGCTTTATAGGTGCAAGGTTAGGTATACTTTGCAAAGTAACATATAAATGCTGTTTTTTTTTTTTTTTTTTTTATAGGTAGTTGGTAAAGTCTCAACGAATTGATGTTAAATGTTGAAATCCTCATTACAATATAACCTACTGGGTAGTATTTAACCAGTTTGCCAATAGCTTCACCTAGCGCCTAGCTCATAAGTCATTGACCCGGTCATTATTTGGAATGTGCGATATCCGTGGGACATTTTTAGCACATAGCATTAATTTATATTCTTAAAGTATTTATTAACAACGCCTAGTTAATTATTTTCAACTTCCTTTAAGTTCAAAGTGTAGACGTTACAAAGTTATTGTTTACTTGATTATTTTATTATTGATAATAAAACTTTCAGAATGTTATGTAGGTGCTTACCTCGTATGTAATGCAAGATAAATAAATTGAAAGACTAAATCATCACAAAGTATGTAGGAATTACATTTATTTCCAAATCTCAAATACCTAACTATTGTAAGTTTTACAATTTCCCAAATGTAGGTCTGCTCTCACTAATACTAATGTCCTTGTAACGATATTGATTTTTTTTTTTTTTTTTTTTAATATACTTACCAATATGTTAGCCAGTTCTGAATTGTTATTCTATCTGTCTAATTATCTCACTAGTTTTTAAAAAGAGCACTTAACATTTTGCATGTGTTTTATGAACTTTTGCCGAGGCTTCTTATAATACTGGTTATATATCTTATACTCTACTATAAGATTAAAACTATTATCACCAAAGAAACTGCTTTTTACTAGATAAATAAATGTACCTTTTGAATGGTTTTTTTTTCTCTTATTTTTCTACCTACTTTTAGAGTAGTCTATACAATTGATTATTAATAGGTATTGTTATCTAACTCAGTACTTCTTCAGTTTTTAGATGTTAAACATTGGCAATGATTTATTTATTTTACTAAGTATTTAGGTGGTTGGTATTTAAAATTATTTTGTAATCATTTTTTCAAATTGTACAATTACCTCGATCTTTTCATACAGTCCCTCTAAAAATAAAAGGTGATTTGCCTGAGATGTTACCGAGAATACTAACTTATTTTTAAAACAGTTCTTGAAATCATTTTTATTTTGAATTTTACGATCAAAAAACAAAAATTAATCTTTATTTTAGAAGTTTTTGTCATTTTCACACGTTATAAATATTAATGCATTTTAATCACAAATCTAATCAAACTTAAGGAGAATAGAGACCTTTTATAATTTTGTGTTTGTTCATTTTCACAGTTAATGTATCGTAAAACCTAAAACTGTCTCTGTTAAATTTTGTTTACATTTATTGAAATTTTTACACAAATTATTGAAATAGATGAAGTTCAACCTTCAGAAAATATTTTAATCAAATCCAACCTTTTGAACGTTAAAACGTCCAGGATTTTTCCACAAACTAAAATGTACCTCAAGTTGTGGTTTGTAGGTTTTGTTGATCAACATTTTTTATAGGTTATCTGTCTGCAGTTAATTTTTTTTTTCTCAGACATTTACCCATATCCGCATCTGTATTATTTTAATTTGTTTATTTAACAAGTTACTTGTCTCAAAATTGTTCTCACTACTTAATTTAAATTTGTATTTATTTAGTCAACTGTTGTGAGTTCAACTGTTGTAAAAATTTCAAACAATATTAAATATTTTTGAGCTAAACATAGTACTGTATTAAACATTTTTCTGTATTTGACTTGCTTTAAAATCAATACCCCTTTACTAAAATTTTATTTTTTAAAATTACCTTTGTTAGGTACCGTTTACTTACTTAATCTGTATCTATTTTACTTACCTAGTGAAGTTTACTTATAAGTTATAAGTAATATGTAGGTAAAATTTCACTGTCGTGGTATGTAAATTACATGTATTAAAACAACATTTTTACATTTATGTATAAATGTAATGTATTTTGTTGATTTTTGATTACTAATTGTTTAAACAAATTTATACTAGGCACATCAATTAATTATTTTAAATATTTACAAGACTGTATTTACCTGTAAATAATATATGATGATGATATGTAAGGCATACATTTATTCACTTACCCCTAAATTCAAGTAAGAACTTATCAACTGAAGCACATGAACGATTTTTTTTACCGTAGTGGCAAAATATCCCCCTTAAAATATCTGAAAATTCTTTCTGAGATACTGGTAAATAGGCATATTGTAACAAAATAAAATTTACAAGTAATACAAGTTATAATTGTAATTTATCTTGCCAAATACACACAGTTTGGTAGATTCTTTGTTGATTCATAATTTTGTTATTCATTGTTTTTAAAATAATATATTCATTTTAATGAATAGATTAAATTTTGTCAAATACCTACCTATACTTTATCAGACTTAATCTCTCTGTTGTACAGCTAATGAACATTTTCAAGATATCCAAAGAGATCTCATAATATATAGTATGGTTTAAGGCCCTTTTCACACAAACGCGATTTCTGCTCATACGGTTCCGTGACGGTTTACTAAAGTATGAAAGTTTATGGAAAGTTTTACACGTAATCGCAACTGTGCTGTGTTCTTGTTGCTGCTGTCTAAACTCTAAACCCACACGGTTCATGGTCTCACCACCAGTTAATTGCGTATTGCAATACTGTACACACATAAACGGTTGTATCTTGGCACAGTAAAAAGTTACCATATACATGAAAATTGTGTTTGTGTGAAACGACCTAAGGTTATTATTACTATATTAAACAAATTATTCAGTGTTTATCGATGTATTATATTAAAATTGTTTCTAATTATTAATATAAATTATGAGTGATGAAATAAAAATGCATTATTTTCTAAGAATTTTATTGAGATTATTACTTTATTATTAACTTAAAGTAATGTACATTTTAATAATATCTAACTATATTGATAAAAGATAAAATAATTAAATTAATTTTTCTGTCAATGAATTTAATATTCAACCTCTTACTTTACCTATTCAACATTTAAAATGAGAATTTCAACATAATTTGTTGAATTAAAAGTGTCCATAGTAGGTGAATGTAATATAACGTGAAGTCATAATGGCTAGGTTCCTACATATTTTTTTTATGGGGACAACTGCCCCAACACCCATTCTTTGCTTATTATCAAGTTAATGCTAATTTAGTATATAAGTAGTTATTGTTTTGTTTTTCACTAAGTTTTTTTAAGATTACATAAAGTCAAGTCATGTCTACCTACCTACACTCGACCTATTAAATTTAAATTTTAAAAAATTATTTTCAGGAAGTGAACTTATAAGATAATTTCTTACATTATAATCTCAAAAAATCAGCCTTTATTTGGAGTCTTCAGACTTCAAAATTCTTCCACAATGGAATGGAAGAACAATGTTACTGATGGGTAATTATTTATTTAGTAGGTACTTTCTTAGGTATTTTCATGTATTTATAATTTTTATTTAAAGGAAAAACAATAAAAATCAAACTCAGAATAGAAGACCTTCTGGTGGCGGAAACAAAAAAGCAAATGATACAATTGAATACTTTGGGTAAATACTTGTCCTTTCTCTTAAGTTTTTGTTGCTTTACAATTACACACTATGTACAATTGAAAAACTAGTTATGAGCTGTGGTCTAGAGTAGGTCATACTGAGGATGGTACAGTAAAGATGTTTTGTATTCAATTTGAAAGCAATGAAAATCATTATTTGTATATTATTTTAAAAAACCATTTAGTGCAAACACAGTAATTCAAACACTCGAATAATAGAACATTTTAAATTAGTTCTGTAGGTATTTAATTCTAAAGTTCTATATGCAGAATCATTTATTAATACATTTATAACTACTGTTTATATATACTTATATTATATATATTTATATATATATATATATATTTATATATATATTTATATTATACTTTCAGTACCTAAATCCTGTAAGCCGTAACCATGTTTAATTTTTAGGAAAGTAATTTAATCTTGTATTGTTTTCTTACTACATTACACATGTTAATTGTTATCTTAGTCTTTTCAGTTATTACTACCAGTCTAAAACTTGTACTACCTTGATCTCTGAAAACTTATAAATTGCATAAAATTTAATTCTATACTAATGAAATCACACCATTTGACATTTATTTTTGTTTTCCATCAAGTAATAAAGTACCTATTAAGTTCCAACAAAAGAGCTATGTTAAATACACTTTTTAATGTATTCAGTTATTCACAATACATAATTTGATTTTCAGTACAACACAGAAACCTAAATCTAAGCGTAAGCCCAAGAAAGAGAGCAAAATGATAAACATTGAAGAATTTGTTTGTAACTATGGCAGTGTTAATAACACCATTAATTCAGAGCCAGTTAAAGCTGCTGCAACATTCCGTAAGTACAGTTTCAATATTTTAATTGTGTAGATACCTAAAATAAACCTTTAAATGTTTATATAGCTGTTACAACAAATGCTTGGGCACGAAAAAAAGGCTCAGAATTGTTTGCCAAAGCCAAAGATGATAACGAGGAAGAAAAAATGTTAAAAATGGCAATTGCTGAAAGTATTAAAAGCGCTGAGGAACATACAAGAAATAAAGATTCTTCGTGGTAAAATGAATTGTTTGATATTTTTTATAATCTTATTAAAAATGAGCTGTTATTATTTCAGGAAAAATGACCAAGAAAATGCTATTGGTATAGACGACTCAATGTTCCAAAAAAAACATAATTCCCAAAACAAAAAGAATTCCAGAGGATCCAAGGAATCCAGATCTATAAATTGTTGGAATAACAGTTCGTTTTCCAAAGAATCAGATGATTTTGGTTTTGTACCTGAACACATAAAAACTAACAAAAGTCCCAAAGTGGGGACTCTCTGGGAAGATGATTCCAAAAATAATAGGTCCAAAGAACGTAAAGACATTAAAAGTAAGTCAAAACACATACAAAAAGACAAACCTAAGGAAATCAAACAATCGCCATCTGATAGTCCACTTAAACCTGAGAAAAAACTTAGGCAAAGAGGTGACTGGAAAGAAACTTTCATTAAAGACAACTATCAACCTGAGAGAAATGTGAGGTCTAATGATATTGATGATCAAAGACCTCAGCCTCAGCCTCACGATTGGAGTGTTTTAACTTCTGGTTGGAACAAACCAGAAGAAAAAAAAGAAGAAAAAAAACCGTCCAATATGTGGAATGGTGATAGTGTCAATATTACCAAAAACAAATGGGAATCTTCCAAGTGGTCATCAGAACCTGTTAAAACTGAATCCTTAGATATTTGGAGCAGCGATCGTCCCAAAAGTAGTTCAGTTGTTTGGAATGACCCCGTCGAGGCCAAAGATGACGGCATTGATGAAAAACTCATTCAGCCTGAAAGGGCTGAAATCAAGTCTAACGTGTTTGGCTTTACTGATTCATGGGGAGCTATGGCTAACCAAATTAAAGAAACTTCCAAGCCTATTGAAAGTTCCAAGTTTGTTGAGAAAAAACCATTGCCTCCTCCAAGGTTCAATACGTTCTTATTAGAAGCCCTGAGTCATAGCGCGCCATACACTGTGCCTCCACATACAGAGCCTCAAATATCTCAGGCAAACACAGATATTCTGTATTCTAACTTGGAATCTAACCTTCCAAAAACCTCCAGTTCTGTTTTAGAAACGAACAACTCGCCGGAGTTCCTTTCCAACCTACACTTTTTAGCCAATATGACGCAAATCTGTGATAGGTTGGGTCTTAACAATAAACAACTACTTCCAGACTTGCCAGTTGGTACAGCTAGCAACAGTGCTGAACCTGATTTACTTCAGCAACAGCCTACATTGAATCAGATTCAACAGAATCTGAATTGGAACCAAAAGACTAACCATAAAGTCTATCAGCCGTTTCAGCCTGTGCTGCAGCAGCAATCAGACTTCATGTTGCCTAACCAGCTACTGCAATCACAGCAGCAGCAGCAGCAGCAGCAACAACAACAACAACAACAACAGCAGCAGCAGCAGCAGCAGCAGACATCATTTATGTCAACCAGTTCAAACAATTTTAATTTAACTGGTAACAATGCGTTCCCAGCATTAAATTTAGACCTCAACCCTCAGTATAATAATCTCATCTACCCTAACCAATTAGTGCCGCCGCCTAATGGTCTGTTTCCATATCAGCATCAGACTAATCTTGAAAGGCTGGCGAATCTATCTCTGGGTCAAGATAAGATGAATTTCCCCATGTACAATTTGGTCCAGGATAAACCAACGCGGCTGAATGACTCGTTTAGTACCGTCCGAGAACCAATGAAACCGTCTAAACCAGTGCAGCAGCCCAATGTGTTCATGCCTAACACACTGCCCAGCTCATACAACTTCAACATTGATCCAACCCCTCCTCCTTTGTTTCCTGCCAACTTGTTTTACGCACAGATGCCCCAAGATGTGAACTACGTGCAATCTAACCAGCAACAGTTCCACAACTTTAAAGAGCAAAACATGCAACACATGTTTGGCAACCAGAAGCTGGAGCATCAGGTTCTCAGAGACAAGATGTTGAATGTGGGCAATCCATATTTAAAAGATTAATGAATATGTAGTCTTATCACAAAGCGTATTATTAATACGTCATCTAGTCAATGGAAATACTTAGGTTTTGATACCTCAGTAGCATTGAATCCCAAGTATTGTGTAAGGTGCAGTGTTTTATTTTGCTTCTATAATTTACCACCAATTTCTCTTAGAGTGTGAATGTTTTTTTTTTTTTTTTTTTTGGCAATAAATACTTTCATCCCATATTATTGATGTTGATGTTCGTATCGAATATTAATTGGGTACAAAATGAAATATATAGTGCAATTTTTGTCTTCTTTTGTAAATTTATCATCAACTAACCAATGTACATGATATAACGAATTATTCAGTAAGGACTTTAGAACCATTGTATGAGTATTTTCTCGTTATTAATAATACATTTGAAACGACACAATTATTAAGCTGTATTTTAATAATATGTACTTATTGGGTGAGTATTGTTGTTTGGAATTGCAATAGCAGACTATGAACAACCATTGAGCAATTTCTGTGGTTCTATTTTTATTTCTGAACCACATTATAACATAGTATAGTCTCATCACGCTACTGTAAACCTTTTATCACATAACGCCTCTCGATTTGGTCCAACCGTACTTGATCCTAAGTTTTGTATCCACCAAGCATATGTAAAAGTTCAGTCTTAAATTTATAAAACTTTGTAATTTCTACCGGTCGTTAGTAACGTTAAATTTGTAACATTATTTTTGACGTGTGAGCATTTTGCTCACATACAAAAAATTCAGAAATTGTTATTCGGTGGTGGATTTAGCAGGAAAAATTGTCACGGAGATTCCAAATTTCTTTATATCTTATAAAAATTAGTTTTTTTTTATACAAAAGGGAGAATGCGATGAACGTGTTTCCTATAATATTATATTGTTCGTATTGCAGATGTAGTAATGTGCCGCAAAATGGATGTACTGCGGCAGTACTGTGATTCGTGCCGCCTTAATGCACTAGAAAATTTGGCAAAGTGACAACTTTGGGACAAAATACAAATTGTTGAATTATTTTAAATCGTTATTTTGTTTTGTAATTTTTTTTGTTAACATGTCAACAAATCATATTTTTAATTTTGACACGATAAAATGACATTTGAATCGGTGGTTCCAAAAATGACGATTGTGTGAGCGAATTAGCTCATGCCGTCAACAACAACGGGTTAAATTTACTAATCAAAATCCGCATAATTATGAAAACTTTATTATAATATTGTTCATCCAAAGTGGTAAAAAAAATTTCCTACATTTTTTCCTTTGAAAAACAAAATAATGAAAAAACCATATTGTACAGAGTTCATGATTATTTTACTATTCATGGAAAAAAGCATTATTGACTTTTAGTGTGTTTTACAGTATGATGTGTAAAGTATAATTAATATCCAAAGTTACAAATGATTTACTTGACAATATTATAAAGCTACTGAAATTACCAAAAGCTTATATAAGGATTAAAATAGAAAATAGAGTACATTACGCCAGAAATTTAATTTTCTTTTAGAAAACTTAATTTATTTTAAAGATTGTAGTAAATTTCTACTTACAATAACCAGACTTAGTTAAGGATACTTAACGTTATATATTTCATACAAATAGTAGATAACAATACATATGGTTTTGCATGTACTTCCCAACTTAATTAGTGCGTTTAGTAGATGTACTCTCATTTACTGTGTCGATAGTAAGAAAAAATAGAAGGCAAACTTTTCACATAAATTCTTAAACATTTCAACAGAAAAAATAGACTTTTACGTTCATATTTAAAAATTAGTAGTAACAACATTTTGCATATTTAAATGCTATTACATGTTAGGTATTTTTTAAAAATAATCTGTCCACCAAAATAATTTAAATATTAGGCATTATGAATATAGAAGAACGTATAAAAACTAGTGTATGATGAATGTCACATTTCAAAATATGACTAACGTTTATTTACAAGTAAATCTGAACAAAAGACTGTACATAATTAGAAATTTGTGGAAGCCGAGTTGTGCAGTACAATATTAAAAATTAAAAAATTAATAAACTATGATTTAATAATAACTAAACAAACCAAATATAATTCCTTTTACATACAATAACGTTTATAACATAATACATAAAATAGAACAGAGTTTGATTATTAAAAGGTAACGTATTGGGTTAGTAATTTTGTTAATATTTAGGCACTATAGGCGGAAACAAATCAGTTCTATTAGAACTGATACCGTGCGGTTGCTGAGATGACAGTGAACTTCTACCTTGGCTTGTCGAAAAATATTTTGAAGGACGGTCAATAGAGTAACGCAAGTTTCCACAGTATTGATCATACGGAACCTTGATGTCTGTTTGGTTAGCATCCCCGCACAACCATAACTCGCATTGATTACTGTTACTGATCGAACGTAATATCAACACAATCCATGCTATATGTTTATAATTATCAGCAATTGATCCGCTTTGGATAGCTAAATACATGTAGGGTTTCAATAAACTTAATACTTTTTTGAAAGAATCCTCTAAAGAACTGTATAATTTATTTGGTAGAAAAAATACACAAACTAGATTTTCACCATTGATTTTATAGTGTTTTATGGCACCAGGATATAACTCTATTTGTTTAACATCTTTTAACATACTGTAAAATAATAAAACAATTTATTAATTTATCATATATATCATACTGCATTGAAAATTATTTATATTAGCAGACCCCTAGCTAAATCCGGCTTCACCCAGGGTATAGGCCATATTACAACTGTGATGAAATAATATTTCTAAGGGTAGTTTTTTCAGTTAGAAGAACTTTGTCATCGAGTCCTATTTTACAATGAAAGAATGGTTGGTTGCTTTTAAGTTGAAAACCCTAGGAGTAATGAATTTTTTTAAATCGAGAGTGGGGGTTGCAATTTTCTGCTTTGACGCTCTTTACACAGTTGCTTTCAATACGAAATTGTGAGTTATGTAAATACTATTTCCCAAAAGCCTGGTTTCATCCAAAATGACTTAATTCTTCCAAAGCGTAATCATAATGTCAAACAAACAAATTAAATCATGGATCCACATTTGAATACCAACCACTCCACATTGTTATTAAGAATATGATATACACATTGCAGTACACAAAAACCAATTTTTTTTTTTTTGTAACATTTTACTCTGTTAGTGTTAGGTTGTCTGATTATATTTTAGTAAATCATTTTGATCTCTACATAAAAACCCGATAAACATAAAGTTCATATAATCAATAGTTATTTATAATCCTCACAGGAATAAAATAAATAATATAATGTATATTCAATATATTTACTTTTCTTTAAATGGGTATCTAGAATTCACTTCATCAACTGCACGGTATGACCAATTTTGTTGGTTTACTTGTTCCAAGTTAATAGGCATAATAATAACAGTTTCAGTCTCCATCTCCCACAAATTCTTTGGTGTAATGTACACTCTTAATGGCGGCGGTGCTTTGCGATCTAATTGCTGACAAATATTTTATAATAATAAATACTAAACAAGGTATATAATGCAATTTATTAAGTCGTCTCTACTCACTTTTGAAGGTACACATACAGTGATATGAATACCAGATTCAGAAAAGATTTGCAAAATAAGTGATTTCACGTTATCCCAATCGAGCCCGTCTAATCCACAACCAATTCTTGGAATTCCCAATTTCATTAACTTATACTGTTTCAGTGAGTCAAGAAGTGAACGAAGAGCCATTTCCATGGTTTGCATTGTTGGTTTACCACTACTATTTTTTTTAGTTATCAAGTAAAATGCAAACTGATTATGGCGTTTTACCATACCAACATTTCCTACTTTCAAATTCTGGTCTATTAGTTTACCAACACCGCCAAACTGTCGTCTACAAAGTAAAATAAACAATTTCTAAACTCAATTAAATGAATAGATGTAAAATATGCCAACTTGAATTCAACAGCGATGCCTGCTCCCATTCGTAAGTCCTCAGCAACACAATGTGCAAGACAATATTCATCAGACAGTTTAAAAAGATCTTGATCAATTTCCTCTAAGATACTAAAATACAATTCAAAAATATTAAAATATTACTTCATATTCAACTATACCTATTCAGAATTCAATTTTAAATTATGAATTTTAAATAGAACAAAAACTAATTGAAATAGCTACAAATGAATGTATTTACTGTGTTATAATCAATATATATAATCTGAGATTATATTAATTATGATATTACACGTATTTATAAAGTTATGGCAAAATTTTATCAAATTTATCAGACAACTATTAATTAAATCTAGACGCGACGACTAAGGGCACGCTTAGAAATGCAATTTTTTTTTTCTTTTTCCGGACCTTGTAGGTCCATCACCGCTTCCACAAAACTAATACAATATTACATAAAAAAAAAAAAAAAAAAAAAAAAAAAATATTGAATAAAATAAGTACCATAAGAATTTACATCATAAACATTTTAAGTTATAATTTACAAGAATATAAAAGAGCAGAAATATGTAAAAATGTTAATAAGTGCTAGAAAATTATCTATGTGGGCTACACAAAATTGTTTTACAGACAAATGGCTCACGGGTAACTGACCCTTAGAATATTAGTACACTTAATATTCATCATAAGAGTAACACAATATCCATAAAAATGCTCCATAAGTTTTGGTCATTACTATCAATTTTTAGATTGACCATAATAACTAACAATTTTCTCACGTTTTAATTTAAATACTAAATAGAAATGTAACAAAATTGTATTTTTTACCCAAAAATATTATAACTAGGTATAATGCTCAGATTATAATATTATAGTATTATACTACGGATGGAGCGGTGTCAATAATAAGTGAAGCGAACATTTGCAAGAAGTTTCTGGATTAGATGGACAAAACAGTGTGTGAGCAAAGTTTGAAGCAAGGTGTACAGAGCAATTACTCTGTACACCTTGGTTTGAAGAGTACAAATACACATTTATCAACAGTTTTTTTTAATTGGTAGGGACAACTATTGGGCCAGTAAAAAATATTCGTATTCAATAAATGTGCGATAATTATTATATTTGTGCATGCACTGTTTGTTTGTCCAACATAGACTCGTCTCTCATATTGACTTCAACTTGTATCACAGGCACAGATCTTAAAATAAACTATCCAATCCAAAAAATATTATTTAATATAAAGTATAATAATTTAAAATATCTACTTGTACATCTATAGTTTGAAATGCTGTTACATAGTGATTCTTTAAAACATAAAATTGTACTTTACATTTTTATGTGATAGTTAAAAATAGGTACTTGACTATCAATAATA
>CM029357.1:34540795-34562824 GCA_017140985.1 Hormaphis cornu
AGGTATAGTAAAATAAAACAATTGGCTCACAATTTTAACAATACAAAAAGTTTTAGACTAAGACTGTTTGTATGTTATAGGAACTATCCGAGACTATACACAATGGTAAGACTAACCTGTCAGATGTGTGTTTAAATTCATTATTATCAAATTTTGTATTTTTGTCTACATTTTGTTGATCTCTGCTTTTTTTTCCTTTTTTATTTTTACTTGTGTCGCATTGCTGGCTACTATTTTTGATTGCATATTGATTTGACCTTTACAAAAAGTTAAAAAGTTAATACCAATAAAATTAATCCCATGTTTTTATAATTACTCATTATCAAACGCAGAAACTTCACATTCATTTTGTGTTTGTTTGTTGTCACTAAAACTATCTTCACTTGGTTGATCTAATTTCTGTAAAATGTTATACAATGAAAGACATGTTAACAAAATAGTTAATATGTCTTAACCTACTTTTGAAGGTATGCATACTGTTACATGTATACCAGACTTAGCAAATACATCTGTAATACATTTTTTCACAGCAGACCAGGAATAACCTTCTTCTTCAAAATTAATTTTTGCAACCCCTAAGTTTGTTATATTCATATTTGTCATTTTAGTGAGAATATTCGTGAAAGCTTTCTTTATAGTTTTATTTTTTGATTTATTAGAACCACTTTTTTGTGTTATCATGTAAAATGTATTTTGATTATGGCGATTAACTACTAAGCCAACTTCACCTACTTTTAAATTTTGTTCCATTAGTTTGTTGACGTCGCCAACTATATTTCTAGAAAACAATTAATTGAATTAATTATTAAAAATCTCTTTCAAAGTATACAAATTAGAGATTTTCTTACTTAAACAGACTACTAATTGGTGTTTCCATTTGGAAATTTTCTTCAACACAAAAAGCAAGAGATATGTCTGTTGATAATTTGAAAAGGTCTTTCTCTTCAACTGAATAACTTGAACACAATGAAACAATAAAATTAGTTATTATGTTATAACACTATGCGGGATGTAATTTAGAACATGTACCAATTAAATTCTGATATGTATTTGAGTTAATAATAAAACATTAAATAGAGGAAGGTTTATCTTTTCTCAAACTGATGAACACGGTTGAAAAACACTGGTTCTTTTCAAAAATAATGGTTAGTTAAAACAATTATATTTATATGTGTAAACAGAAAATAGGAGTAAAATTTTTAATTGGATAAGTAGCATGGAGTAGCAACTATGCTTTAGAGAAGGTCATAGCTTTGGATGGATTACTGATTTGAAATTTGTAGTTTGACGTTTATTCTTAATCTTTAAGTAATAAATAGCTGACAAAAATTAAGATTCTGAGAGAGTTCAGCAAGTCAAATACTCAACAAGCTGTAAATTTTTGAGTTGTATACTTGGCAACATTTTTGAAACTTTTATGACATTTTAAACTTATTTATTCCAAAAATGTGTAAAATCCTCAATTAGTTTGGCTATTAATTGCAAGAACAAAAAAGCAATGAATAAGAACAAAAAAAACATTTTATGCAATTATCAAGATTTTTAACAGCATATCAACAAATATGTTTTAACCTGTTAAATGTTTTTATTTTTTAATTTTAATGACAATTAAACTTCTTTCGTTCCAATATTGTGTGAAAATTTAAATAAATTTTAATAATTTTTGTAGGAGTTATGGCTGAAAACACACAATGACAAAAATGTCAAAATAACAATATAAAAACCCATTAGAATATAAGATTTTAGCAAATGTTCAACTACACATAGATAAATGTAAAATAAATATTATGTTATTTAGATTATTTTATAGTTTCATGACTCAAGTCTAAACTAAAATTTAAGTTTTTAATAAAACAAATCCTAACATCAATAAAATTTAAAAAGCACTGCTAATTGTTCAAAAACTTAAGAAATTGGGTTTTGAAAATATGCTTAAGTTATCTTAACATTGTTTGAAAATTTGATTTGAAATTTTTTGAAGCAATTTTGAAAACATTTTTACATTTTCAAAAAAAAATTTTTGTTATTAACTTATTGGAAAGTTACTCAAAAAATAATAAATATTTGAAAAAAAAAAAGCTTCAACAAAGATACCATCTATGACAAACTGAAATTTGAAATTTTCTAACTTTTTTGTGCTATGACATTCAACCGTTGGACCACTTACGACTACCCAAAAGTGTTGACAAAAACTGGAAGAAAAAAAATCATTGTACAAACAATACGTTTCTCAATACGCTCAGAATTTAAAATGCAAAATGTTCATTATTTTAAAAAGATTTTTGCTTCAAAATAATAAATAATCACAATACCAATTAAAGTATAAACAAACATACCACAAATCAATCTTGGAAAGTGATTTTCCACCGTCACAAATGGTCAGATTTTTGTTTTGAGTTTTTATAAATGTTTCGTTTTTATTTTGGTTTTTTTCTAGAGAATGTGTGCAATATTTTTGTTCATCGTGTACATTAATGTTATTTGATTGATTTGTAAGTCTAAATATTTAAATAAATCAAATTTTACTTTGTAATTTTTATACATTAAATTTAAATAATAAATTATTCACATAGCTAAATTTAAAAAGAATTAAACAGTAAAAAAAAATTTTTTATATTACTTGCAAATAGATTCTGAAACATCCAAAACAATATTTCCCTTTTCATTTAAAGACTCTGTTTTTTGCTCTTTTTTCTTTTTATCTTCATTTTTTTTATTTGACTCCAGTTTATTTTTTTTAGTTTCCTTTTCATTATCGGTAGTACTTAAATGAATTCTGAAAAATAATAAACGAATAGAAATATTCATTTAGACAGAACAAAATAAAATTACATAGACAGTTTTATGATTAGTAAGTAGTAAACTCATAGATATAGATATAGTAGTATACTCATAGATATACATATATTTTAAGACCAATCCAGTAATAATTAAAGTAATATTCATATAATGTATAATAGTTGTACGTGTTAGTATTCATAAAATTCAAGGATTGTCATTTCATTTTGTTGGTCTTACAACTAAAAATACTTCAAAAATAGAACCATAAATTTGAGTTAAGTATTCAGATCATTCCTACGAGTAATTATTATTATTTATGATCCCATAATTATTACTTACAAAACCAACAAAATAGATTAAACAGATTTTTAAAAATACATAACAATTAAAAAGATCTGGTTTTATTATATTGTATAAATTTGAGTGTTGGGCATTAAGGTAAGTTATTAATTATTCTAATTAAGTTAGATAGGTACTTAAAATAAAATGTGGCAGTAGCTTTATTACTTTTTGTACAAAATAACTTTACTACTATGAAAACACTTTTTTTCATGCATACATTTTATTAAAAACAGTGCGGTAGTAGAAAAATTGATCTTTTGAACAAAATTTGAACAAAAAATATTCTAAATATGTAGACCTGTAAAATTGTTGCCCTTCAATAATAAAAAAAAACCCTCGTGATCAGAGTTCATATAAATTTTTTATTAGTAGAAAATTCATGGATATAATTTATACATGGTAAGTGGTGTAACCATTGCATTAACTTAACTGATACAAAAAATCAAATACAGGCATTGCAGCACACATTTTTACTAATATTTACATTATACATACATATTTTAACACACATTGGTCACCTTTGCAACAAAAATTTTACTTTTTTTCCTTAGAGGCCTGCTGGTGCCTATTTTGGAAGGGACAAAATTCAGGCAAATTTTTTTTAACCACTTTCTATACATTTAAATAAACAAAATTTATTGTGCAAAAAACCTCTCACGCCTTGTCTGATTTCAATCATTTTTTTTTCCTTAAAGAAGACTTTTTACAGTACGCATTGGAAATGGGTTTTTTATTTTATTGCTAAAACCACCAAAAAATAAATTTAAAAAATATATAAAATAGGCCTAATTCAAATGCTTATTATAAATTAAAAATCTCAAATTTAAAAAATTGCAGTCAAACTCAAACTGTAGGAAGTTTTCTTCTTTTCAGTAGAAAAAAATTATTTAAAACCGTAAGCATTGATTGAATATACAGTAAATTTAATCAATGGCGTAAGAATTTATTTTTTTAAGCATGTTTTTGAGGGAAGAACAGGTCACGTGCAGGCTAAAAAAAAATTAATGACTAGCCCAACCATAAGTTATATTATTGTTAAAAAAGATTAATTATTAAAACTTTTAGTTCTACATTGGCAGCAATACTTTTCTGCTGTAAACCCAACACTTACAATTAAAAACACATAAAATATTATACATTAGTACTTAGTAATAGTCGGTTAATCATAAAAAAAGTTAATGGCAAAATACATAGTGGGGTGATGATTACATTTTTTTTTAAATAATTAACCTACCCCTCAGTTACTGATTTTTTGCAATCATTTTTATCTTCAACTTGATTCTTATTTACATCCTTCTGATTACTTTTGTAACTTGTAGTTTCTACTTCATTCCTATATACATTTAAACATTAAACATTTTAAAACTATAAAGTCAGTTGAATACGCAAAAAAAGCAAAATTCAAACAAAATTAGATACGTTAACAGTAATATTATAACTTATTATTAGTTAAATAATGGTAAATGGAGTTAACTCTTAAATTTTATAATTTGTTCTACTAATAAAATACAAATAATGAACCAAAAGAATATATTTAAAGCTAATGCTAAAGGGTAATACTAGTACCTTTAGACATAACAATAACAATTATTGACTTGCACTTTATTTTAATTATTGGTAGATAATCACATACACACATAAAATTTGATTTGTCAATTTTTTAACAAGAAATAACTTCAAAATATTCAAATTTAAGTCATATAATACTACAGTAATTAATAATTTGTATAGATACATGATATAATTACTTATAATTATTATTAAATATATTCAATAGAATGAAGAATGAAATTTAGTATAATGCTAAAGGCTAATCAATATTAATTATAATTGTAATTAATTATCATAATTAGAACAATTTTAAATAATAAAAATTTTGGCACTAGCTGACTTAGACTCATTATTAATTCATTCTTTAATAGAATTCTGTAATACCGTAACTTTTATTATATCACCTAGTTTCTAACTCGGTCTACAACATCAGATACTGTGTTACAACTCATTCATTTTTATTTATAAGTGACAAAAAAAAAAAAATGTATGTATTTAAACAAAAGAAAGATTAATAGTAATGTATTATAAATTTAACCTTTTAGAACGAGTATTTTCTTCTTCCACACTCAAAGAGTTTACTCTAAAAAAAAAAACAAAAATTATTAAATTATTAGTTAATTAATTAAACATAGTTGTTAAAAAATTGTAGCATAAAATATAATAATCTAGCACACATATAACAACTAATTATATTACAAACATTAATAACTTTTTACATCAAATCAATTCAGTGGTGCTACCATGAACAAATAATAGACAGACAAATTTACTATGCCTAGCATTTATAATATTAGTTATAGAGACATCAAATATTCAAAAACTAGCAAACACATTTGACTGTTAAATAATATGTGAACAAATTATACTACATAAATAGTAAATATTAAATATACTTATACCTATTAAGAGTTGAACTACCTAAGTACTTTTTAGATTCTGAGTTTATGTTATTTTTTTTAATTTACTAAACAACCAACAGTCGCATAATTACAGAGAATTGGGTGTTAAATTCCGCCAATGTTATAGTATTATTGCTAAACTAGTAGGCTACATTTATTCAATTTTGAATATTTTTAACTAATAAGTAATTAGAATAATTGTAATTGTAAGTATCTACACCTTTTCTCACCTTTACACCACTGATAGAAAACGGTTGCAATATAAGTAATGGTGAAATTAATTGATGTATTATAAAAAAACAAATCACAAATATAATACCTACCTTATATATAAATCATTATTCATTAATTTGATTATAAATAATGTTGTTTAAATAAATAATTTATTTTATTCACTAATGTTTGAATAAAATATTATAATTTTTTAAATCAATAAAAAAAAAAGAATTACCTCTTGATCTTTTTATTTTTATTTTTACCCATTTTGATCGTATATTAGTTAGGAATTCTGAAACAGATGTGAACATATTGTTAATAGAATAATATATTCCCCTACTTATTTAAAACACAAAACAGTTAATAGTAGTTAGTAGAGTAGTTATTAAACGATTGAAACAACAATTAGTAAGTTCAATGGTTGACAGATGCCTTGCTTTTCTAAGAAATTATTAAGTATAATAATAGTAGGTATGTCTATTATAATATTATACATTAAATCTGCTCGATTACAACATTCTTTCAAAAATTTCTAGATTTTTAAATAATGAAACATGATAAATAAGTACTTTAAAAAATTACATTAAAAAAAAAAAATCTAAATTTTGCAGCTTAAAAGTTGTATTTTGTCATTAATTTATAATTTATATAATCAATTTAAAAATCAACAACAATATATAACCAAAAACAAAGTTTTCTGAAAGCCCAACTTATATCCTTGGTGCAATGTACCTATACTCAACGTTTATAATTAATAAACGTACTTAGATACGACTTAGTAGTATTTAACTGGAATTTCGTTTAAATAACATATTATTATCAAAATAACATACAATAGTCAATAAATTCTATAGTCTATTTAATGCAACAAGTATACTCACAAAGTAAAACCCTATTTACGCTTCAAGAAACTGGTTTAGAACGATTTACAATGTGACTACCGCGTTCAAAATCTGAGACAAAAACTACTGAAAACACAAGATTTGCGTCTCCAAACTAACAGCGAATTCACAACTGAATATTTCACGTGTAATAATCACAACAATAAATGCGTTCAATACTAAGAAATGAGAGTGTTGTCGACTTCTTTATCTATGGAACTGGCAATTGCTTACTCTTCAGAAAATTTTAAACAACGCGGTGTATTGACGTAGTTGGTAATGCAACATTCATTGTTGCATCGTTGACTGTATTTCGTTTGTTTTATTTATCTACGGCCAATAACATTCATGGTCAGATTATACAATATCGACATTATTTTTATCTTCAAAAGTAATTAGCTGCTCTGACAAATTGTCACGCCCACCGGAGTACAGACAGAGTAGAGGTAGGACTACTACCGAGCATTGATTTTAAAATAAATTTTTTTATTATAAAATCAATTTATGGTACCGAGTAATCAAATACTTAATAGAAAAAAAACCTACATTTCAGTTACAAATCTAATTATGTTATAATTAGATAACCTAACGTGCAACATCATTGATACTTCATTTGAAGTTACTCAAGCCTGGATAACTTACTATATAACTTGCAATTTACGAGTTTTATTTTCCTAAACGCCGAATTCAATGTTACAAATTCAAAGTTCGCACACGTTTATCGGCATTCGGCGGCATATTATTTATATGTGTTATCACTTTTATCAGCTTCTATCTTGATTCTTGATTACTCTACCACCGCAGCTGAACCCATAGATCTTTACTTTATGGTTACCACCACCGACTATATGTTATAGCCCGTGGTTATCACGCAGTGTTTAGACAAGATATTCTTTGCCATGATTCCTTTTTCCTCGAATCTATAATAGATCTTGGTGTCTATATATACAGAGCACAATTGTAAAGAAATTCTTCGTGATTGCTTTATGTCCAAGGTGAATCCACCTTGATTATGTTTATAGAACATAACAGGTTTGACTAGAGAGCGGCCTTAATAAGGATTTCTTTCAGTCCGTCTGTCATGGTCACACTGGAGCGAATACAAATTAATGTCGTTGTGTCCCTTTCTCTGACAGTATACGGCATACTTGTCCATGTTCCTTGGTAATCACTAGCGAGCCGGCCGGGAGGCGGGATCTTCCACGGAAACAGTGTGTCATTGTTTTATCATGCAGTGTGTGCCCTCAGCCTTGCCGACGCTAAACGCCCATACTTATCTATGCAAACGCCCGTATGGTGCCAACAAACCTCATAACCACGGTGGAGAACGATAGACAAGTAACATAACACACAACTATACTTGTGCTATGCGGACTGCGGCGTGCGCATAACGCTTACAAGTCTCGTGACTACACGTCTGGTCTCCCAAAAGTTGAACGAGTGGTGCATCGGGCCAAATCTACGCCAATCTTCGTCAATCGTGGTGTTTATTCAGGTGAGATACCGCGAACAGTGATATTCTCACACTGTTCTTACTTGTTGTTCAAAAAATAAAACGCTTGACGTGCGCCGCTTCAAATTTGTTCGCCGAGCCGAAACGCGACCGACCTCGGCGGATCTCGCGTTTTTAACAGATTTGTGAGATGCCATAACGGACGGCATTCGTGTTTGCCTAGGTTCTAAGTTTTGTTTCTTGTAAAACCTATTATTTTACTGTTCACGCCCAAACCCGACCGAGTATTCCAGATTTTTGTGCTCCATTTTAACTATAAAAAACGAACACACATTTGGTTCACACGTTTTCATCGTTTATACCTAGGCCAATAGTGTCTAGTAGTTGTTACGTCACTCGGTGATGTAAACATACGTAAAGGTCTGACACAAAAAACAACACTGTGGAGTTAGGATTGGTGGAAGCTTCGTACGAGTTTGTTTTAAATATCTAGAATTCAGATACATTTGTTAGTGTTAGTAATATGTGTTCCGATTACCTACCTATAGCCGATATAGAGTTTTGATGATGCTACTATATGACCCTGAAATAGTAATTAGAAATTAGCCGCTTGGCACATGTCATTTGTTTATGTACTCATTTCTTTTTAAACTACTGTATCACAATATGATAAAATTCGCAGATTGTACTGTAGGTACTACATGGCATGTTGTCAATAATTATTTGAAGTTAAATATTATCCGACGCCCAATAATGTGAATCTAATATGACTGATAACTTTATATATTGGTCTTAATCTTAAATTTGTAATGATATCGCTAATTATGGAATTTTTATTCATCTTATACTTTGTGAAGCTTTATTATTATTATTATTATTATTATTTTAATGATTTCAATATGACAGTACCCCGGAAATCTGTAATGTAATACTAAGTCTTAACTTATGTTATACAGAATATTTTTAGAAAACTTTTTTTCTACTTCCCTTAATTACTTGCTCCTATAACATACCATTTGCAAATTTACAATATATTTTACAAATATAAAAATAATAAATACAAAATACAAGTTCTGAAATAAGCACTGGACAGTACCTACCCTGTAAAAATTATTTTAGTAGTTAAGTTGTTATACCTAAACATATTATTTTAGACTTAAGTTATCGGTATACGTAGTATTTGAACATATTTCATAGATAGACCGATCTACTTTTGTTAAAATCTGTATTGATAAATAATATTCATCAATTCGTTTGATAAATTATTATGTGTTTTTAAATATCCCATTAAATATTAATTGAAACTGAAACCATATGAATTTTTATAACATTCTCAGTCAGTTTAAATTTTAGTTCCTAATCTAAAATTATTTGCATATGTAAATAATTGGTAAGTAAGCCCTGTCTGGTGTCTACCTACCTATTATGAGTTAATTTAACAATGAAAATCATTATAATCATATAATTATTATTGTTAGCAATTACATTATATTATATATTTGTTATTTTACTTATAGGTATTAGTGAAAATGTCGTCATCATCAAGATACAGAGATTCTGGTAATCCAGATTGCAAAATATATGTCGGAGATTTAGGTTCATCAGCATCTAAACAAGATTTAGAAGATGCTTTTTCGTACTATGGTTCAATTCGCAATGTTTGGGTAGCTCGCAACCCTCCTGGTTTTGCTTTTGTTGAATTTGAAGATCCTCGAGATGCTGAAGATGCCGTTAGAGGTTTAGATGGCAGGTAAGTTAAATATTTAGTGCAATATAGAATTGTAGTCAAATAGCTCAAAAAATGAACACCAATGAGCATGTATTAAATATTATATTTTTATAAAAAAAAATAAATCACTTTTTAGGAGTATTTGTGGTAGACGTGTCAGGGTTGAATTATCAAACGCTGGATCACGTAAAGGTTCTTTTCGTGGAGGTCCACCTCGTCGAGGACGTCCATTCCATCCTGAAGATAAATGTTATGAATGTGGTGATCGAGGACATTATGCTCGTGACTGCAGGCGTTTTAAAGGGGGAAGACGCAGGTATATTTATTGTTTACTTTATTTTGTGTTTAGGCTTCACTCATACAACTATACTTTGTATGGTGAAGTTTTTTATTTGTCTTTATTGTAACTATAATTATGTAATGTAGATCATTGAAAACAACCATTTTAAAAGTGGAAATGTAAAAATGACTATAATTGGCCATTTTTGTAGGATGTTCGGCTGAGAGCGTCTCGTTTCGTAGTGTCGATCGTCGTAGAGCTCTCAACCAAAATAAAATATTTTGATCTTCTACTTCGAGCCATGTGTAATAGTCATTGGACTACGGCGCAACTAACTGTGTGTCTGTCTGCGTTGTACAGAGCTACATTAGAACCCCATCGAGCCCAATCAACCTATTGATTTTTATTCTGATGCTCTAATTTGCTATCGGTGAACGTACACAGACTTTCAGTGACTGAAAGAGTTATAAATATTATCCACATAACGTCACTGGCTGTCTACGTAGAGTTACAACAATGTCATTTTAGGAGAATGTTGAACTTCATTTTTAATGTGAGTTAAAAAAATCACAAGAGCAGGTTGACTATTGATCAGTGGTATATGTATAGATATTATATTTCTTTTGTTAAACTAACTATTTACTACCTTCTTAAAATTCCTCAAATCTTTTATAAAATGTTTGTTTATGTTACCTAAAATTATATTTATAAGGATTTACGTATTTAGTTCTTCATTAATCTTTGAACTTTGGGTCTTGGTTTTATTTTAATTGTTTCATGAATAAAATAATATGATATACTGGTATACTTATTTTTAACTGTAGTCATTACATATTATAATTAGTTATTCCAATTATTTAATTTTGTTTTTAGTGATGGCAATCTTAATCATATTGTTATATACTATATAAAATAGTATAAATATTAAGTAATGATATTAGATAATATTAAGTATCAACAATATACATGATTTTTGTAGTACTCGCCTAATTCTCAAAACACTAAAATATCCATTCTATTTAAATGTCATTTAAATACAAATTAATTCATTTAACCAGTCTTTAATAGCAAGGATTTTTGTGTAAACCATTGTGAGGACGCTCTTCATACCTATTTAGGCAATTTTGCAAATGATTTTTGTTGAAAATTACTATTCTTGTATACATCCAATGTTTAGGAATAATTTTCTGTAGCGAAATGTATTTAGACCGTTATTGTCAAACAGCTTTAAAGTGAACTTATCTTGACTGCCAAAATAATAATAATATATTATAAGGTCAATAAAAATGTGTAAACTTTTAACTGTCATGCAAATACTCTGGATGATTTTGAATTTGACTGGCTAAACTCAATAGTAAAAATTAATAAAAAAAGTTTTTTTATTCCACATCTATTATTATAGTATGTATTTATTACTTTTAATTTCAAGTTAATAAAATTCTTATGCTGTTTGTAATATGTAGGTAATCTTTTAGTATCTAAAAAAATTTTGAATATTCAATTATACTAATTTTACAAAGCTAAAACGTATGTTTTTGTACAATAAATGGCATCAAGCTCTTTAAATTTAAAAGTTTTTACTCACTGTAGTAAGTCTAGCTGTATCAATGATGTTAAATTCCCAATGAGCGATTAATTAGGTAATTTATCTTTATGCGAACCTCCCCTTCCTCAAACATACACTATGCTTATTGAAAGCAAATGTAAGTATTAGCAAAAAAACAATTTTAATTTGGTTAAGTAATGTGTCCCTTTGACTAAAGTGCATACCATCAAAAAAAAAAATGTATTTTAATTTTTTGTACCATCAAACTATAAATATATTAGACTATAATATATCAAACTATTAATATATATCTTTATCAATAGTTTATAATTGACATGTCAATTTGGTAATATATTTATTGCTACCATGTAATTTTAATTATTTTTGATACTTAAACTTTATAAATTTAGGCTGTTAAGTATCCTAAATTAGTACTTTCTCTAATTATGACTTGTATACTATTATAACCTTTTTACATTTTAATATTAAATATTTTTCATAGTAAAAATATGTTATGAAAATTCATACGTTAAAACTATTCTTATATCTGTTTATTTTAAAATTTTATGTCTAACAAAACTGTATATTGTAAAAAGGTCATACACTCCTTCCCGATCTCGTTCGCGTTCATATAGCCGTGGTCGCCGTTCTCGTTCAGATTCAAGATCTGTTTCTCGCTCCCGCTCCCGTTCAAGGTCTGCTATATCTCGTCGTTCAATTTCTAGATCAAGATCTCGCAGCCGATAACTGGAAATATGTATGTACAACTTTTGTATGATTATTTATTTTGTTAATTGTATGTACTATTTAAATAATATTTTTTTACAGCCAGTAATTTTGTATCAAAGCTTCGTATTTAGCCACCATTATGAACTATTTGCCTATGCTTAATTGGATCAAATACAGACGACTTAAACGACACCTATCTACTATAATAAAATATGTTCTAAGACTTATATCGTATGAAATCTGTTTTACCTTTTTTTTTTTTTTTTTTAGTTCTTATTGTATAATAGTAAGTATTACAATTTCTCAATACCAAAATATTGATTACAATTTCCTTTATACTTAGATACTTCATTTGTGTTTTCATCACAAAAATGTACACCAACTGCTATGTATTGAGCATATTTTTTAATACCAATTTCATAAAATCAAAACATTAATAGATAACTCTTTTAATATTATTAAATGTGTACTTAATTAAACTATGGGAAATAAAATATGACCTTGGAATTTTTAATTTTATTATATACTGCTGAGTCAACATCAAAATAAAATGTGAAAAAGTAAAAGTAAAAAATAAAGTAAAAGGAAGCAACCAGGTAAATTGTGTGATATTTTGATGTCTTCAAACCTTTAAAATGCATTTATGACTTAAAAACTCCTAAACAATAAATCTAAGATTTTTTATTAAACTTGCTATCTTCTATCATAGATTACTATGTATAGTAATAAAAAAAATGTGGTTTTCAATTGCGATTGAATTTTGCAGTTTCTTAAGCTCATCTAGCTTCAGTGGATTTTACTCCCTAATGATAATTCAAATAATAACCAATCTAAACCAAATTAAAAACCCTTATTGAATTAACTCTTGGAAAATGCATTTATAACAATTTTAGATAATTTAATTTTGAGTTTCTGAGTATTTATGCTTAATTATACAAATTTTCTACCTTACAATTGATTAGAAGTTGAATTTTCAAGAAAAAAATGCCAATATACTACTTGTGTTTTATAGTGTTTAATATTTGTTCTAAAATTCAGTTAACAAATATTTTTTTTGCTTACAGTTTTATGCCATGTAACATGGGGAATTTCTAAAATTTCCTTGTGAAAATTGTGGTTATGAGAAAGTATATGACGTGTCAAATACTCATCAAATTAAATAATAAAATGAATACTAAATTTTGAAACTCAAAAGTTCATTACTACTTTCAAATAAAGTCAAAAATGTTGTTTTTAATTAAGAGCCAAAAAAAAAAGTACAAACCAATTTTTAAAATTTTGAACAAATATGTTTTGAAGCTTGAGAAAAACTTTTTTTTATTAAAATGTCTTAAAAATTCATATGTAACAAGTACCTATGAAACTTGAACATTTAGAATTTTTTCAGTATTTGATAAGCTTACTCAGAATTATTTTTTTTTATAAACATCAAACTATAACTTCCAAATCAGTATGTTCCGTCCATAGCAAAGTCATGAATCCACCAGCTTCTTACCATCCATCCCAGAATTATTCCATTTTTAAAATAACATTTTTATTTATTAACTCTTGTCTCTTATTTTTAAGTCATTTTCCTCATTTAATAAACCATAAATATTAATTTATCACAAAAATTTATATTTTAATTTAAAAATAAAAGGAAGGCTTCAAACTTTATAGCCCCCTCCCCCCTTGGTATCAATTGTGAAAAAAATGAGTGAAGATTTTTAATAATTATTGTGGAATGTTGGATTGCAAAGTAAATTCAAAGACTCAAGAAGAGAAAACAGTCAAAACCCAAAGCAGTTAAGAATGGTTATTGAAGTAAGAATAGGAAATGGAAGAACAATAACAGGTGTCGGTATGAATTTGAAACCTATAGATAAACTAGTTTGTATGTGAAAGATTGCGGCTTGTGATGGTCCAAACCTGGCCATCCCGAATAAAGTTAAGAAGAGTTAGGTGAACTGAAAGAAGTCTGATTTAAAATGGTAACATTTTATTTATTTTACAGCAGGCATGTAGAGCTTTAGGTGAATAGAAATACGCTTACAATTGTTCACTTTGTTGGTAGGTACTTTTCATTTCGACTAGAAAGCATCATGATAATTTATTAAGTATGAAGGTGAAGATCAATCACAGTTCTACGGATAAATGGATCAAAAAAGTAAAAATGCAAGATATTTTTTGTCTTTTATGTTATTTGACAAAATTAAATTTGATTCCTCGTAGGCACGCTCAGATATTTTTAATTTGAAATCCACCTATAAAAATATTATTGTTGACTGTTTTCCATTGAATACTACTATACAGCAATACTAACATACAAGTTTTTAGTGCCTAACATTAACTGTAGGTACAGGTGCGTTTTGTTGTATACTTAAGTACCTATACTCAAGTATATTTCCATACAACTTGTAGGTAATAAAAAAAAAAACTTCTCGCTGGGATCCTATTTCATGTGGCATGCAGACACTAGCTGGGAACATGTAAAAAAATATAATTACTTAATTATAATAATAATATAAGTACTATTGAAAACAAATTGAGATAACAAACTAAGAATTTCAAACATTTTAAATTACTCTAATTTTAGTTGTAACATTGATGAAGCATTTAAAAAAAAACTAAATTTGCATCATTTTTTTTTTTTTTTATACTGAGCAATCAGCAAAATACATCAGGGGCTACGACTATATCTATTTTTATTAATGCATCAAATTTGCTCATTTTATTGAACGTTTACCTACCTATATTTACTGTTTGACATTTATATACTAACTTAAATGTGTCTGTCATAAATATTTAATGACAAGTTTTCAACACAATTTGACATTGATATAATTTACCCAACTGTGATTTGAACTCTGTTGCATCATCTTTTGTGGATTGACATTTAACAGTACATAGATACCAACTTACCTATTAATCCAAGCTTTCACAACATTTTTTAAATTTGAAATAAAATAACATTTTAACACATACGAAAAGCATTTTACGTAATTTTTGGACCATTCTGAAACTTTTGATGGTAAAATAACTGTAAAATTACTATTTATTCTTTATACATAGATATTAAAATGAGATGACAAAGACAACTATAAAATATGCATAAAAATTAAAAAACATAACTTTTTTTTAAAAAGTTAAACTTTGTATGAAGTTTAACCCCGCAAAATGGGGTGACTTAAATTTTAATGGAAAATCAAAGTAAAAAAATGTGCTGGGCGAACTAAACTTATGACCGTTTTTGACTTCTAACTTATAAGAATAATTTAGTACCTACTGTACAAAAAAGGTTGCCATTACTTACAATAAGTATATAATATAGTCTATTAAGTCTGAAAATTTATAAGTATACTTCTAAATGTATTGTGTTCTAATAAAATTTAGTAGGTAGGTAAAGACATATTATATATACAGGTATAAGATTAACATGAAAATAATTTTAAATTCTTTGAAATGAAGGTATATTTAAACAAGTAAGTAGGTACCAGGTAACTTAATGTTTGCAGCTCTTTCATTTTTATTTAATTTGCCTATTCAAAACCTCTAAATAATTACAAACTTTTAAAAATGAGTAATAGTATTGTGCGTCAACAATTTTAATCGTGTCCACATTTTTGGTGCCTTTGTGTGTTGAAGCAAATTAATTTTGACTTTAAGGTAGTAGAATTTTATTGCTTCAATATTTACATACAATAATTTAAAAAATAAGTAGAAGTACCTATTTAATTATATTTTTTGAAACATTGATTCTTTTTTTTTGGTCAAAAGAGTCAAAATTTTAAAATAAATTTCACTCATAGTTAAATTTGGTTACCTATTATGTTTATTAAATTATAACACTCAAACAAAAAAGTAACCGACTGATTTTGACAATTTATTTATGAAAATTTAGAGAACTTTAAAATTTTGAAGATTGTCTATTATCGCAATTATTGTTTCATAAACCCTTTAAAATTTAGTTTATGGTCTCAAAACTCTAATATCCTATAAATCTAGTATACAATACTCTAAACAACATATTTCCTGATTTATGGTTACATAGTTTTGAAAATCAGATTACACAATATTTTGGGTTTTACTTAGTTATTTTTTCAATGTGTTTTTGGCCATAACTCTTCCAAAAGTGTTTAAAATATTTAAATGTATCATAATTTTCACATATTATTGAAACTGGTAAAATTTATTTAGTAGATAGGTATATTTTTAGGGGTAGGTTTATTTGTAGAGAAAAACAATTTATACTTCATACTTTTACACATTAACAATACTTATAGATATTTAAATAAAAAATTTATTTTTATTTTTGATCATAAACAGCGGGACAAACGTTTTATGTTTTTACAGAGATTATGCAGTTTATTTTTGGGTGAAATGTCTTGGAGTTTATTTTTCAATGAAAACAACAATTTTTACTCGTTAAAAATGCATGATTGCATATTTGGTTAAAGAGTTTTGTGTAATAAAATGTACTTTGATTTTCAGTAATAATTAAACTACTCTAAAACATACTTTTTTTTTTAACTTAACAACTTTTTTTTTTTTTATAAATAGTAAATTATGAAACAAAATATGATTCGCTTTTCCATACACAATTGATATCAAGTGAAAATGTTTTCAGTAAATGTATAGGTATTTAAAAGTACCTACTAAACATAAAATATTTCATTTACAATTTAACTATAAATAATTTTGATTTAGTTTTTCATTTTGTAATGTTATTCATGTTTAAAATATTTTTATATAAGAGTGACTAAATTGTCATTTTAGAAACTAGATAGAACATATTATGTACCTAAATGTAATTTTAAATTTCTAATCCAATCTATAAAAAATTAAAGTAATATTACTTGTATAAACTTTTATGAAAAAAAAAAAATAAAATAAAATTTAAATACACATAAAAAATTGTGTCAAATTTTTGTTCATTAATTATCTGTCAACAATTATATCTTGTTTATAAATAAA
Organism: Hormaphis cornu; assembly: GCA_017140985.1. NCBI lineage: Eukaryota > Metazoa > Arthropoda > Insecta > Hemiptera > Hormaphididae > Hormaphis > Hormaphis cornu. The sequence goes on from CM029357.1 coordinate 34,558,159, forward strand.
AAAAAATATATGTAAAATATTTTTATCTTTTATCTAAAATTATTTCTTACTGATTCGAATATAAGGATATAATCTTACTGATGAGATACTACGTTTTTGTTTCACTAGCTGCACATTCTTAATATAATTTACAACAAACCTGTAGAAATAATATTTTTGTTCGACATTGCTAAAAGTTAGTTTTCTTTTCTAATTTCACTTTTTGTGAATAATTCGTAACTACCTAGTCTCAATAACTATGAGTGTAATTTATACTTCACTATAGTTTTTAAATCCCACCTTTTAATTTTTTTTCTGGTTAAAATGATTTTTTATACATTTTATAAAAATCTTTATTGATTAATTTGTTTTTTATGTAACCGCTTTCATGTAAATTCACTAACATGCCTAAACGTGCCAATTCCCCAATAAAAAATGCTGTCTACGTTGCTAAGCAGTTGCTGATTAAATATGTTTTATACAATGAGTAAGTACTGATCACAGTTTACTCTGGTCAGTTATCAAAACTATTGGGAAAATATATGACACTACAATACTGTACAGATAGCAAAAAAAAAAAAAATCCTTGACCATCCTACATTCTGTATTAAAAGCACGTTGATACAGCATAAAAAATATTATGTTCTATTTGATTTTCAAGGGATATTGATTTTGTGATTTTAAAATAATTGCTTTTTATTTAACCGGAATGATGAAAATGAAGAAATATTTATGATTATGATTCAAATTGGAATCTCTATTTTTAACGTGCTTATGTTATTACTTAGATGGATCTGATTTTTAGTGTAGGTATTTTGCTTTATCTCATAGGTGTATAAAGGTGTAATACACAACATTGTAACTGAAAGAACTGCTTCAGAATTTTAATATACATATTTAAAATCAAAATTGGGACCGCAACAAACGTGAATCATTCATTAGAACCATGTTATCAAAATGATGAAAATTATGTACTTATAATATTTTTAGGTATGTAAGGCACAACAATAGATGATTTCACTTAAAAAAATTTTATGGATATATAAATAGACTATTTCTAAATTATCCCTCCCTTGCAAACTCTGGAAATAAATTTTTGTCATCATTATTTTTTTTCAATAACTATAGCTGGTATAGTACTGACTGTACTCGCGAATGACATTCTTTTAATAACTGCTGTTTGTACTTATATTTTTGTTTAACACACTGTAGATTGATGTTCAATTTGATTAATATGTTGTGTAATTTATTGATTTAATTTAGAGAAAAATAAATTTTTTTGTTAACTTTTGTTTCAATATGTTTGTTCTATTGACGTTTCCAATAATAATGCACATCAATAACGTCATACGTGCAATGTCAATTTTTTACTTACGCTGAGTTACGCAATTGTGCAAACATTACGAAATTTCATTGCCATAATACTTATTATTTTTGCTTTGTAAAGTTTCACTCAAAACGAGTTACTTATTTAATTGAATATGATCGTATGTATTCTAACGTGAAAATGCGGTTATGCACCATCTTTTTGTTGACATTTGTAATAAGTTTGACTTGCGTACGTAACTTATACAATATATTTGATAATAATGATTAAAAATTAGAAAATAGACCTAAGATATTTATTTTACAGAATTTATTGTGTAGGTATTTACTGCTCCGTTAGAAAAGAGGAATCCCGATCCAGATGGTACTGGTGCTGCGGTAAGTTGATTTATAAATTGCAATTAAAATATATTAAACACGTATAGACAACAATTTATTATTAAAGTGGTATTGTATAATAATACTGCCAAAACAGTTTGATGTTATATAGGTGTCTGCAGAAATTATTAGCTAAAATGAAGGTTTTTTTTGTGTATCCTCTTAATTTATACAGACTAAATTTGAAACGCTTTGCAGAATCTAAAACAACTTCAAACAAATATTTTAAATCCATAATTTTTAGAAAAACTAAGAAAAAATTTTAAAAATGTAGAATAGTCGTTCAAGTTGACTTTGGAGTGACAGCGGAAGAGGAAGCTGACCAGGAACCCGCTATTTTAGTTTAGGTTAGGTTATGATGTCACCAAACATTTTTTTAACTGAACTTAATTTGATATCAGTGACAACTGAAAACACGTTGTTACTTAATGTGGTTTTGAGCCTGCTCGTTTATAAGCTACCTATTTTAATTACCTATTAACCTTTTCATAGTTTTGATTCAAAATAATTGGCAAACAATTGTTTTTTAAAACAATCATAATTGATTTTCCTAAATAAAACTTGAAAATATAAAGGTATTACTAACCTAACCGAGTACAAATGTAAATCTTTTTAATCTTTCTTTTCACGCAGGGGTGCGATTGCACAAAAGCATGATCCGGCACTGCATGACATTGACATATTTATCTATAGTGGTGTAATTAGATGTGCTAAGCATAATTTTTTAATTATATCAGTTCTCTCTGTATTTTTAATGTTGACATATTTTTATTTTAAATGTTTCATTCTGTTACTTTTACTCCGTAATTTTTATTTAGATACTGACCTTATAATATTCTAATTATGTATACTGCAGCGGTCGCCTCGAAATATCGTGACTTTTTTATGCAAAATAAATGTGTTAGATACTGTGAATTTTAAGACACTTTATATTTGAAACATCTTGTTTAGAATTATTGTAAGATTATTTTAATTTTATTTTAAGTATATATACATCGTGTAACATTCAAAGATATATATATATATATATATGCGTAATTTGTTCTTTTTTAGACGACTAGTACATCAACTGCTAAAAATGCTGCAGGGGTAATAAACATGCTTTTATTTACTTGTAATAAAATTTATCTTAAGTTTTTATTTTAAATTAAATTTGTTAATTTTTTTAAATTTAATACCTCATAATAATAGTAGTAGGTAGTATTTGTTGCAATAATAAACACATTTCGTATATAAATGTACAGAAAAATAATGAAACAAATTTTAAAGTTTTAAAATTATTTTCTTAGCAAACTCATAGGTATCTATTAATTTTTTTTAAAATGTTTTTAAAACTAACATTTTTACTATTTATGTATGCACAGTGCACTTACTTACTTTTAGTAATGTTTTAAAAATTGTAGATGAAAAATTTACCTAAAGGTATACAGTATGGGATCAGTAACTTTACCATTGTAATGGACTTAATCATTTAGTTACGTGGACTTAATTTTTATACCTATAGGTACCTATATTATCAAGAAACTTATATTATAAATTATTACTGATGTGTGAACACTTCAAGTAATTCGGTGTAATTTTGAAATTTTCAAAATTGTGTTGTTGGATCATACATAACTCAAATAATAATCAACCTTTTAAAAATTAGTTAATTTAAACAAGGTACCATATTTGACCAATTTCCAACATTTTTTATGGTAGGATAAAATATAGGATGTGGACCTATGAAATCTTATGATTATAATCTCTGCTTCTACCTGAAAAATGTTTATAAAAGAAAGATAAAGAAAAAAACATAAAACAAAACATTTCCTGGCATATCGCTCAAAATGTAAAAATTTAGATACCTAATTGTACTGTCACATTTTTTATTTATTTTTATGGAAAATTATAAGAATAAAGTAGAGCACCAGAAAATTGACTTGCGTATGATATTACATTACGATATTTTTGATAATATATTTACCTGAGTAGATTAATTATAATGTAGATATTTTGCTATTGAATATTTTATAAGTGTAGTCAATCTATATATTATGATACATAAAAATGTTAAAATGAAACTAAATATATTTTATTTTAGTATTTACTTGTATCAAACATTCTTCATACGCCTAATAGAAAAAGAAAAAAAATTGTTGTTGTTTATAAACTTTAATTAAACACACATTTCCACAGTGCCGGATTAAACATTGGTGGGCCCCTAGGCAATTAAAATTTTGGGCCCCAACAAAATTATTTTTTACATAAATCTTTAAAAAAATTGTGGTTTTTCGTTTTCACGGGGCCCCTTAAATGAGTAGGGCCCCAAGGCGGGCGCTTACTCCGCCTTATGGGTAATCCGGCACTGCATTTCCACCACACTTTTATCATAAATTAGGGCAGTCTTTTACATATAGGCTCCTACTTTGATCCCTACTTACTACCTAGACACTTGTACATTCCTACAAAACTAAGAAATAATATATTAGTGACATAATGTTTTTAAAAAAATATATTTTTCAGAAATTTGCCAAATTTGCAGATCAATACGTTAAACCAATTTGGCTGAGTGTAAATAACTAATTTTTTTTTCGTTATTATATTGTAATTATGTAGTATGTTATATTAAAAAAAAAAAATCTATTCGTGTTGTTTTGTAGAATAAAGGACCTAAAGGAACTAATAAATCTAAAAAGAAAAAAAAGGTATGTATATATTCTATATCTTAGGTATAAATTCATTATAATTTCAAATTTACACAGAATTTACTTAAAATGCAGCGTGGCTTGCTGGCCAGGAATTTGTTAAGGATGAAGGGGGTGAATGGTTTGAAAAAATTTTAGCTTATAACTACACACGTAAATCATATATATGCACAGAAAATGTATGGTAATGTGGTCTTATGCATCATAACATTCAACACGACTACATACTATAACTAGTATAATTATATATATATATATATATATTAAATTTGATTATATGCAAACAATCATATAAC
>CM029357.1:34562834-34595834 GCA_017140985.1 Hormaphis cornu
GTACTATAAAATAAAACATACACATATATGTTATGCTGCAAAGAAACCTATTCCTCAAAAATAATTTTTGAAACGTGTTATAATGTTCTTTTTTAACAATACAAAGGTACTATTGATACAAGTTGTGTAAAATGTTTTAAGTTTTCCAAATTCCAACCAATTTTGAACTCTATATAGTACTTTAAAAATTGTGAAAATTTCCAACTTTTTTGTAGTTTCAGTTTGATAAAAACTTTAATTTTCCAGAAAAAGCTTTAAAAATTTAATATAAAACTTAAGGACATAGAATTGTAAGTCACAATTTTTTTTCTGTTCGGGAATTGGGAAAAGTTGGTAGTATTTATAATTTATTTTTCAGAAAAATATGTGTACCTAACTAAGGCAATTCTATTATTTAAGACTTGAAATTTGATATGTAATTTAAAACAAAATGTGTTATTCACATAAAAAAAAATTTGAAAAACATCCATTCAGTAGTTTCTGTAAGTGTATAAATATTATTGATAAAACTGTGTCATTTTGATTACAACAATAATATTACGCACTTTTGCACAGTACATCTTTAAATCGTAATAACTCCTCAAATAGTTGTCCAAATGATTTGAAATTTTCACACATTGTTTAAATTAATATTCTTTATAGTTGGATACAAGTCTTGTAAGTTTTATGATTGATCTAAAAATATACCATCAGTTCATGATATTTGATATAATTTTTGGTTAGAATTTTTTAGTATTAGTTTTAAAATTTATTTGCTCATAATGATACAATTATTATTTCAAACAATTTTGACAGTTTTAAAATATTTTTACCATTTTAATAATGGTGTCTATTATATGAGACTCTAATAATAGATTCTATAGATACAACTTACAGTTCAATTTGTTAGATTAAATTATTTCACTCAAAATTTTTATTTTTGAGAGCAATTTGTAGTTCCTTAAAAATTTAACACACTAAATAATAATATGTAATAATAGCAATAACCAGTCTTGGCCCTTTTTTTATATTAATATACATGTATAACTATTTAAGTTTTTTATTTATAGTTATTTCACTCTATAATACAGAGATTTATTATGATTGAATTTAGCCTTTGCGAAATTAGGAAAATTAATATATAATTTTTTGGATTTGTTTTGTTCAAACTATTAACATAAATATTAAATATACTCCAGCGCAATTAATAAAGAAAGATGTATATCTGTAACGGCATTTTATTAGATTTACAACTCTTTTGAGTATGATGCCTACCACTCTGACGGGCACACGCTTCTTAATATAATTGTTTTAGTGCATATGCTGTTTTCTGAAATTTGAGCAATTTTTCGATCCGTCTAGACTCTGGAATGTATTCATCTTTAACTCTAGTGACATTTATTATTTTTAAATTATAAATAATAAACTCATATTATTTATTTGATGAACACACAAAGCAAATATATAGATGACTGTAAATAACTGATTAATGATTATAGAGACTACTGACTATAGTGTTATTATTTAAATGGATAATTAAATAAAAGGAATAAAATATACAGGTCCGGCAGTGAAACTGGATGATTTAAATATTTAATTATTATTTAAAAGATGAATTTATTTTAGTTAATATTGAGTGTAACTACTATATGATGACTGTGGCGACGTAAACAACGCACCACGAGTCGTCCAAGTTGTTTACAATATTGTCAGTAATAAGGGAAACCCCATATTCTAAAATATACTATAATTATCTCGTTAGGGTTCTAGAACAATCGACGCTTATATAATATATAATACTAGCTGATCCCGCGCACTTTGTTGCCCGTAAAAAATGATAATTCGTAAAAAAAAAAAATCGTGTTTGTTCGAGTACTTTTGGGTGTAATCGCTGCAGTAAGCGCAACTCGGCCACCCTGGTTCGCGGACAAAGTACCACCTCGGTAGGCCGTGTTCAAAAATTCGATTTGACGCAAGTTTTTGTACCTGGTCTGCCCGAACAACCGGTGGCAACCAATAATAATTAAGTACTAATTTCTACTATATAATTGTTTCTCCTATAACCAGTAACGACAATACTGCGTATCTATTATACACTATTACATCGAAAAAAAGTCCCCGGGTAAAGTACACTCTCCTTTATACACACAAATATTGTATATAGCGAACCCGGCGCGCTTTGCTGCGCAATTCAGAAATCTATATATATATATATAAATCAATGCCACTTTTTGTGATTCAATAACTCTTAAACCACTCAACCAATTATTTTCAATTGTTTTCCACATACATACTTATACACACTTATACACACTTACACACGTACACGTACACGTACACACACACACACACACACACACACACACACACACACACACACAATTATATAATGAAGTTTAAAAATAAAGAAAATATTAAATAGACAGTAATTGTTATTTTTAATTCAGAACTTTATTTTCATTATTGCAATTTACATGAATATAATAAAACTTTGGTAGGGCTTAAATTTATTCAAATGGATAATATTGTGTGAACAAATCTACAAAAACTGCATGATGTTCCATAACTAAACGATTATTGATGTTTTCCATCAAACTGTAATTTTTTTTTCAAAAAATTTTTTTTTCGACAAAAATTTTTTTTCAAAAAAACATTTTTTGTGCTATAAACCTTCCCGGACTTTCAACGAAGCTATTACAAAAGATTGCATGAAAATCGGTCAAGCGGTTTTCGAGATCATTGAGGACAAACATACATACATACATTCATTTTTATATATATAGATATATATTATATACCGGCTGGTCAGTCGCTCAGTCGGTTAGTCAGTCCGTGAGTGCACTCACTCCGCGTATTTTTGTAATATAGTGTTTATTTTAAATTAAATTAAATTGTGAGTGATTTTTATTGCCTAAAACTCACAATGACCAATACAAAAAATGTTTTGTTGTGAGAATGAAGGGGTGTTTTTTCATGAAATAAACGAGGGTTTTTATCCTACCAATATCCGGTTTCACTGCCGGACCCTGTAGTACGTACTTTCTTACATACATAAAATTTTGTATCATGTTTTATTTTAGTTGATCATTTTTTTTATTACTATTTATTTTGAGTTAATTTATGATAATCTAACATAAATTATTGTTCATTGTTGTTGACTACTTGTAGTACCTAGGTACCTATTAATACTTCTATTTTATTTTATAAAAATATTTTGAACTGATAACAATGTAGAACAAAAAAAATAAAGATGGATCTGCAAATGGAAAGGAAAGAAGTAGAAGCAGAACAAGTAACAAAAACAAACAAAAACGTTTGGACGGATTCAAACTGGCTTTCATAGTACCATTGTATGAACTGATAGTGAGTACGCAAATATTATTATTGGTTTAATTTTATCAGGAGTCTGAGGAGGTAGTTTTTACTTTTGTGAACATCACATCATGACATTGTGAGCTTTTGTGATCCAATCCAGTTAAAATGTAAAAAACTATTTGTTACAGTTTTATGAATAGATGTATAGATGTATTATTAGTGATGTATTCTTGTATAGACTATTGTCTATAGAATAGCCTTTTAACACCATGTAATTAGATATTTTGGTAAGGGTGATTTCCATGAAGATAGTAACGTTGAAGATGAAATGAAAATTATTATGACGTGGTGGAATGATGATGATGACAACCAAGTCGTATTGATAGAACCAGTCAACACCTTATCGTTGAATGAGGTAAGATGTGTAAAACATTCACCCCATTTGTCTGATTTAACAATGAGTAATTTTTATTTTTTTAGGGGGGGATTCTAAGAGTAAAGTTTACCAAAGAATATCTTAACGGTTATTGTGAAATTCACTGTTCCATCTTGTATAGTGTATACCAAACTAAAATTGGGCAATTGTTAAAAAAAAAAAAAAAAGGAACTTATGCTAACCTAAACAGTAACTTCAACTATATTTTTTACATAAATTTACCTATTTTTTTAAATTAAATAATTTAACAATGATGCAATGAATTGATTTAAATTGATTTTTGAATTATTGTAATCATATTGGGAATGTACCTAAAATGCTTCTGATTTGATTTTTACACAAATTTCATCCAAACTCAAAAAAAATTTCTCCTTTCTCCTTGTTTTATAAATTATGAACAAGTGATATAAACCAAAATAGTTTTGAAATTGATCAACGTTAAAGTGTCCTTTTAATCGGTAATTCTGTGTGATTATTCAAATGTAATGTTTGATTTTAGATAACTAACAAATTAACAGTTAAAAATAGTACGTCATAACTACCTTCTATAATAATATCAATACTTTTATTTTCAGTTCATTATTTAGAAAAGTTTAAATAAAATAACTATCATACATAAACAACAGATAAAAAATCCAATTACTTAAAAAGTAAAATTATTAGATAACATCAAGGTAGTAATACATTTTTAGGTATAAAATTTCTTGTAGTAATTTACAATATACTAAACTAAGACGGAATTTTTTGTTGTGTTGTAAAAACAAAATGTAGTAAAAAAAATATTGCAACATAATTTTTATTTCAATTTACTAATATTTACACACAATTTTGTCTTGTATTAAGTTTGTTTCAATACAAATACAAATTACAAATATCTACTCTAATTTCTTTTGGGATTTTTTGTGAAAAAAAGTAGGTATGGAAATTAAAATATACTAGTATGTTGTAAAATGTAAACTACTTAAAAATGGTTATAAATTTCAGTGTTGTACAATTTAAATGTATTAGTAGTTAATAAATTGCTACTATATATAATAATACATTATTATTATTATTTTATAGATAAACAGATATTGCAGTTACTTTATGGATATTGATCTATTGAATGTTTATTTTAAATATGTTTCAGTCAAATAAAAACCAATTAACAAGAGAAAAGAGAGATAATACTAGGCAGATCTCCTCGTCAAAATTTGAACCACCTAAAAAAACTTTAATCACTCCAAATGAAGACATTACTGAATTGGGTTATTATCGGAACAATAAACTTGATTCAATTTTAAAAAAATTGGAAAATAATGATATAATTGGACGCAACCAGTTTGAAAATAAAGAAAGTTTATGGAAGGAGTCTCAAGTAGAAGAAAATAGTTTTTACAGTGATGAAAATGCAGAAGAAGATATTAAAACTTTAGAATTAGAAATAACTGGAGCTACATCAAACTCCTATGATAACGTAAAAAAAAAATGAAGGTGACCGTGGTGGTGAAAGCGTCAATACTAAGTCTGGTGTTTCATCAAATCAATCATCAAATTATACACCAAATTTCGAAGATTTTGAGAATGACCCAATAATTAATAAAAATCTTCAATCAAATTTAAAGCAAAATGAATTAAGTAACAAGGATTCAAAAGAGAGTATAAAACAATTACCAAAACAAAGAGAACAACATAATTATAATCCTAAGATTGAAGCAATAAATTTTAAGCCAAGTAATACAAATCATCCAACTAACACTAATCTTGAAAACCAAAATGATGAGTTAAACTTTGAAGGAGATAAAAATTCAGGAGAAAGTTTTTCAAACGTTTCAAAAAAAAAAAAAATAAATGAGCCAAAACCAAAATTTGATGACTTTATGAATGACTCGAGTCTTGAAACTGAAGAAATATCACAAGAAAACCCAATTTTTAACGATATTGAAACAAATAAATTAAAAAATATTATAAATAATAAAAATCATTTAACAAAAAGTATACCAAAAACATTAGAAAGTATAGAATCAAACTCTATTCCTGTTACAAAAAATGAAGCAAATAATCCAATTTCCCATGGATTAAAAGATCATGGAGCACAAAATAATTCAAATAATTTAGGGCAGCCAGATAGAAAAATATCAAACGAACTTAAAAAGGAATTATCATTACAAAACAGAAAAACACCAAGTGTTTCTGCTACAAGTGTTCCAACATTTAATCAAAACAATCAACTTGTAAGTACGCCAAACTCAATAGATTTAACAAATCCAGATGATGATGCAAACGATTTTAGTCTAGAAACTGAGGAACTATCAATTGAAATTCCAATTTATAAAAATGTAAGAGAAGATAAATCACAAAACAAAATGAATAGTGCAAAACTTCCAAATATTTTAGAAAATTCAGGAAGTGTGGATGCAAGTAAAAATAATGAGCTTTCAAAAACTGATCAACAACATAAACTGAAAAATTCAAACAGCAACAATAAAACTCTGGTGAAACAATCTCCTAAAATAGTTTCAATGTCAAATAAAAGTGAAATTGATAAAGTTCCTAAAAAACCTTTCAATAAACCAATAATAAATCAAAATCCAAATTCTATTGATGGTTCTATAAACAGTTCAGATTTAAATGAATTGATGAATAAGGTAATGTCAACACAACATCCAGACAATACAAATGAATCTAGTCATGTAACTAAAGAAAATCCAATTTTCAAGGAAGGCAATGATAATGAATTTCAAGATACAATTTATGCTATTTCAGAAAAACCAATCATATTAAAAAGTATGGAACCAAGTAAAGTCAGTATGCAACCCAAAAATTCTCACTCCAACACAGAAATCAATTCAAATATGGAATCACCAAGTTCAAAACCAAATCTCACTGACGAAAATGGAACATTTGAATCAAGAAATCCAGAAATTGACGATATAAACACCTTAATGCAAAGTCAGGTTGATAGGAGTGATAGTTTGAAAGATAAAGTTTTTTTAAATTCTATTGAATATTCATCTGATGAACTGGAAGGTGCAATAATATTATCAACTGGTAGTTTTAGTTCTTCAAAAGACCAGAAAAAACAAAAATCAAGTCAAATAGATAGAAGAACACCTGAAAATAATATAAATAATTTTTCAAATAGCCCTGTAATAGAAGATATTATAAAACATGGACATTCAAAAATTAAAACTGACCAAAATCTAGAAAAATTAAAAACTATAGATCCAAAAATTATAGAACCAGCTGTTAATGATGATGATAATGAAGATATTTTTAATACTTTTAACTTAAATTCAGAGGAAGGTCAACAAATTAATGATGCTGTTAATGGAAAATTATCAGAAGCAAATGACGTGTCTGTTAATGATTCAATGTATGGAGATAATTCCAAAGTTTCAAAAAAAAAAATTAATAATGATATAAACAATGAAGATAATAAAATACAGCAATCAAATAATGAAATTGAAGATATTGGATCTAAATATTTCGAAACTTTACCTTTTAATGATGATTTAAAAACAATTAGAGAACAAACACTTCAATCAACTAATGACAAACAAAATCACGATACCATAAAAAAAACAAATAATTTCACATCCAAAGACTGATAAACCAATGATAGAAGTAAATTCCAATCCAAATAACGTTTTGTCTCAGAATATTTCACCAAGGTTACCAAATTTTGAACTAAAAGCAACCGAAGAAGAAATGCAAAACTCATTTGACGAGAATCCTAGTAAACCAAATTATAGCTCAAATAAATACATATCAAGTATAAATAATGACCCATTAGATAGTTTAGGAGGTGAATCGTTTTTTGATACAATTGAACATTTACCATCCAGTGTGCTTGAAAATGCACTAAAATCTGAAAATGTTAATTTAATAAACAACCACAACCAAAAACCTATGACTAATGGATATACAATGGAAAATACTACTCCAACATCCAAACAAAAGGAAACTATATCTGATCCATCAAAAAATAATTTAAATATAGACAATGATGAATTGAACAATCAAATTGAGGAAATAAGTAATGCAGTTGATGAACCACTAATTAGTTCAGATCAGTTAAATTCAGAAGGTTTTGATCTGTTTAATAGTTTAAAAGACAAATCAATTTTAATTTCAAAAGAAAGAATTTCAAACAATCTACCAATTACTGAAAACTATCCTTTTAAGATTCAACAAATGAAGAAACCAAAAACGGATGAAAAAAGTCAAAATGTTTCAGATATGACAACAGATGAACATAATTTCAAAACAAATAATGAAGGTATTACAAATCCAACTGATGATAAAAAACATACAAATGATGATTTACATAGTTTAAATCAACTTAGTTCACGTAACCCATTAGATACTCCTAAAGGTACATCATTTTTCAATCCATTTAAAGAATTATCAAATAAACTATTGGGTGAACCAATGAACAAAGATTTGGTTTTAAACAATGACAATAATGAAAAACTTGATACTAATGAAAATAATCAAACTTTATTAGGAATGGATACAAATAAATCTATTTTGTCAGAAAAAGACAACAAAGTACACAATGTCTTGAGACCAGAAAATAATGAACCAACAATGTCAGCAGACTTTAGTTCTAGTACCATTGATTCAAGAAATACTTCACCAAGGCAATCAAGTGAATTAAAATCGACTGATGGCAATATTCAAGCGCCATATGACGATGATACTGGTAAACCAAATTATAGCTCAAATGAATACATGTCAAGTATAAATAATGACCTATTAGATAGTTTAGGAGGTGAATCGTTTTTCGATACAATTGAACATTTACCATCCAGTGGGCTTGAAAATGCACCAAAATCTGGAAATGTTAATTTAATAAACAACCACAACCAAAAACCTATGACTAATGGATATACAATGGAAAATACTACTCCAACATCCAAACAAAAGGAAACTATATCTGATCCATCAAAAAATAATTTAAATATAGACAATGATGAATTGAACAATCAAATTGAGGAAATAAGTAATGCAGTTGATAAACCACTATTTAGTTCAAATCAGTTAAATTCGAAAGGTTTTGATCCGTTTAATAGTTTAGAAGACAAATCATTTTTAATTTCAAATGAAGCGGTCTTGAACAAACGTCCCAATGTACCGATTATTAAACACTCAATTGTTAATGATAGTCATAGTGAAAAAGATAAAAGTTATGAACCAAAAATATTACCAAATTTTTCTAAAAATGTACCATTAACGTCAAAAATACCTAATACTTTAAACAATGCTAAAACATCAGAAGAAAAAAACAAAAGAAAACCTGAAGTGCCACATATACTTAATTCCATTACTAATTACGACCCTGATCTTTCAAATAATAATGAAAATTACGGTTCTGTTGTTGAAAATAATTCTCATCAAAACCCAATGGATAGTGTTAACAGTAAAGATAGTCATCAAGATTTTTTTAAGAAAGATAGTTCACTTCCAATAGCTTTTGAAGATTTGACTGATGAAAATTTAGATGCTGGTAAAGGAAATTTATCTGAAATTTTCAATATGCTACATAAAGTGCCGAATAATAGTGAAACTAATGCTAATCAAGTATTAAAAGCAGAACTCAAAGACCACACAAATAATAATTCTGGTAAATCAACTAAAGAATCAATCAATAAAACCTCACTGAAACCTAAATCTCAGGAAAGTTCGTCAGAGCTAATAAATAGTGCTTTAAATACATTTGATAGTGAAGAACAAAGGCATTTTGATAACAATATCCAGCTTAAAACTAATAAACCAAAAAGTTCTGAAGAGCTTACCCCAAATCAATTTGATGACCCATTCAATAGCTTAGATGATGCATCATTTTTCAATCCAATTAACAATATACCATCTAATGAAAAACAAAGTTTATCTAAAAGTGAAAATAACATTTCAATGAATGACAATAATCCACAAATAATTATCAAAGATACAACTAAAGGTACCGAATATAAACCCAAGTTACAGGATATTTTATCAAGACCCTCAACCAATGAGTTAGATTCAATCAATGGCAAAACAAATAATCCATTTGGCAGTGTAAAAGATCAAACAAATAAACCTGCACATATTAAAGATCAGTTGACTTCAAAACAAAGTCATGATACATTCGATAGTTTAGAAGATAAATCACTTCCATTTCCTAATGAAACGTTCTCGGAAGAGCAACAAAATGAATCTATAGTTGATGATTCGTTTTTGAAAAAAAACCAAAACAAGCTACCAGCTACTAGTAAAAAAACAAATGATCTACCAGAAATCGTTTCAAATGTTTTAAATGCTCATCCCAAACCACTGAATAAGCCAATTGATGGAGTCAAAAAAACCAAGGACGTGAAACATAATGTTGGAAACAATTTTGATGAACATTTTATGGATAGTAAATCAGATATTGACCTAGGAAACATTTCAGATCTTTTTGACAATACTGATATTACAAAAAATCCAAATAAATATTTGGAGAAAATAAACGAAATTATTCATAACACAAGCATGCCAAATACAAAACTTAAGCCACAGTCACAACCTAATACATCATCTAATGCTGAAAAAAAGCAAAAAACAATAATCTTTAGTCCCAATGCATCAAACCATCAACATACGAATATATTTAAAAATCCTGAAACTAATCAAGTTCCATCAGTTTCCGGTAGCGGATTATCCACTAATAATCTCAAACAAATAGTCAATGACAGAGTCACACCATTCTCATCATTTCATCATGAGAAACCAGAACCAGCAGTTGATTTAAATGGACAAAAATCTGGTTATAATTTAAATGGCTTGGTTTCAAATCCAATCAAAAATGTGCATGACTACTTATCAAATGATAATAAAGATGGTAAACTTTATGATAAAACTTTGAGTGAAACAATACCAGTAAACAATGGCAAGATAAGTTATGTGACAGACCAACCTAGTAATCAACTTTCAAAGGAACCACCAGCCCAACATACAAAAGAATCAAATCATCAAAATGTATATAATCCAAATACATCAATTTTGAATGTCGCTAACCACATGAAAATTCCAAATTCTCCTGAACAAATTACACCTAAAATCCAGAGTGACACTTCACTAGTAGTAAATAATAAATCAAAAAATTACCCACCCGGTATAATTGAAAATAGTTATTCAGATGAAAAAAGTAGAATTCATAGAGAATCGAATAAAGCAATCCATAATTTAGATGCGTCCATGATTAGTCCAACAGTAACTTCCAAAAAACAAAATTATAATCCATATGGTTATATGATACCTAAATTTAGAACAAAATACGAAGGTGGTAGTTCAAATGATTTATGGGAATCAATACCACCAAAACAAAATAAGAATTTTAATTTAAATAGTGGACTTGATCAATTTAATAATATTCCAAAAGTAAATAAAGTATTAAATGAAAATAGTGATCCAGATAATATAATATCTAGTCACGTTAATAACAAAGGGTTAAATACATGGAATGAAAACAAAAAAAATAATAATGGACAAAGTACTGATGGAAATTTAGATACAAACAATAACAATCAATTAATCAACGAGTACATTAAAAGCTTAACTGAAAAATTATTGAACAGGATGGATGATATAGATGATAAAATGTCTAATCTTAATCATTTTTCAAGTAGTTTAATTGGTAACCAAAGAGTTGATGACAATAAAACTGATGATCCAAAAAACACCAAATATTTTTCAACTAATACAAATCCAAAAAGTTCAAGAAATAAAAATAAAAAAAAAGAGCTTGAATCAAAAGAAAATGAATCAGTAGAAAAACTTGATGGAAGTGATAGTGATGATAAAAGTAGAAATGAAGAAAATAAAAAAATCAAGAATGAAAAAAGAAAACGAGAGAAAAGAAGAAAACATAAAGAAGATACTAGTGAAAATGACGATTCAATGAATGAAAAATATAGAAACTATGAAAAAAAGAAAAATAAAAACCATCATAAAAAACATAACAACAATAGTAATAATAGTTCCAATGACTCTAGCAATGTAATAAAAGTAGATAAAAATCATAGGAAAAATTTTAAAACAGATAGTTCAAATGATTCTGAAGATTTAGCCATTAAAAAAAGACACAAAAAATCCAATAAAAATTATTTAAAATACTCTGACGATGAAAATTCGCAACAAAAAAATGGTGCTAAAAGAACGAAAAATAATAAAAAAAAGAAAATAACTTATTCATCTGAAGATGACAGTAAAATAAATTATAGTTCTAGCATTGGAATAAGTGAAGAGAGCTATGAATCTGAAAGAGATTTTAAAGCCAATAATAGTCTAGAAAAATCAAAAACCTCTAAAACAACTAAAAATAAGTTAATGCATAAAAGTCATACAACACATCCTAAGCGTTTGAAAGAGTCTACTTCTACAAAAAGTAGTATCAGAAAAAAACACTTAAAAGATGATTCCAGTTATGACAAAACGGTGGTTTCAAGTAAAAAACATCGTAAAGTTAATAGTGAAGATGATGAAGTAAGAGAGCCAAAAAAGAAAAAGAAACGTAAAAAGAAAAAGAAAATTAAGAAGAATACTAATACTAAAAATGTAAAAGAAACTGATACGCAAGCCACAGATAATGATTCTAAAGATAATACGGTGAGATAAATTTGGTACTTTTAATTTTTAATACGACCAAGTTTTTTTTGTGTATCTATATATACACCAAACTGTGTTTAGTTCCTTATTTCTATTAATTAATCTGTTTTATTTCAGAGCGAAGAATATGAATACGTTACTTTTCATCCAATTATTCAGTATAGAAATCCCCTTTCAAGATTAATCACTGCATGGCAATAGATAAAACTGACACCATTATTATGTTTTATTTTAAATGCAGGTACCCAATATAATTTGTGTCACATTATTCATTAATTATATTTAAGCATTAACATAAAATTATGGGTAATCAAAATTAATCAATAATCATGATTTATGTACCTACCAGTTAGACTTAGTATAGATGGTGCTTTATAGTTGTTTGACTAAAAAAAAAAAAGGATTTAAATGCCAAATTTTATATGCAACATATAAAATACCTACAATCATTGACATTAAATATTTTGATTTATATATTATATAGTCAGCGGTATAATACCCAATATTATAATATAATAATTATTATACTTGGTGTTCTATATATCCATTAATTATACAATTTTTGTTTTTATTTTTAAGCATTCTTATTGTATACAATATATTACATTATAAATAATAGCTACTAATTCAATGTACAATGCTAGTTATTTACCGCACACAATGTTTTTATCATTATGTTATAGGACTCGCGTCCGTTTATATTGAAAAAAATTAATGATATTAAAAAACATAATTATTATCATTATTTTTTTTTTTTTTATAATTATATTATAATTATTATGGTTACAATCAAACAAAACCAGTTTCATATTTATGTATTATTCTTAAATTAAATACTTTTATTAGATTTGTCCCATGTCCCATCAGATTTTTTTTTATTAATTGTTTGTTATTGAACTAATTACTAATGTTGATTTTTGTTTTAGGATTTGATACAGTACATATAACTAAATTAATATAATGACAACTAATGTTATTATTATCTACAAAATAGTTACATCTGAAGACTTCAAAAACAGATAAATAATTTAGTTACTATAAAAGCAAATTCGACAAATACCTACTACTAATATCACATTTATTTTATTCATTGTATTTATTTTTTTATTAATTTTCAAATGATTTTTTAATTGTTTAAGCTAAAATAATGATAGATATATACCTAATGTACCCGTGTGTTACACATGTTATTTACCTAATGTGTTTTTCAATTTTGTATAGGTGTTAAAACAATGAAATAAATATTAATCCACTTATATTGTACACATAATTTATTATCTACTGTTAAGTGATAACACGACTAATAAATTTGTACTTATAAAATTACAAATATTATTATTATTATTATTATATAGGTATATTAGAGGGTTTTGACAAAACAAAGAATGAAATCAAATAGGTATCGCCCGTAGCCCAAGTGAGTCTAACTTACAACCGTAAAAGGCGAAACACAGAAAACAACTGTTAAAAATTTACTGTCCAAAAAATTTTAGTTTTCTGACCAGTTTAAATTGTGCAAGAATGTTATCCGAACTATTGGCAGTAATTATATTCTGAGGACAAAAAAAATTCCTAAATTTTGTTTTCCTCAAAAATATTTTCCCATTATAAATAATTCTAAAGTTTCTGCAAGAAAATATATTCTATAGTAAGATTAGTCCTCACATTTTTTTGCTGAAAAAAATTCTCGAATTTTATTTTATTTTGTTTCATATGGCGAGGAGAGAGGATATTATATATGAATAAGAGCAAGTAATTTTTATGTCTGAGGAAAAATAAGTAGAGGAAAACCAAACAAAAGGTGAATTGAAAGATTTGAAAATAATCTGGGCTGTTTGTGCGTGTGTAAGTGATGTAAATGATCGCAACAAGTCGAGGTACAGTAGGACAAGGGTGGCCGACCCCAAATATTTTGGAGGAAGGCGGAGAAGAAGATTATTCCAAAAAACATTCTTTCCAAATTTTACTTTCAGCATCGTATTTGGAGTACTTTATAGGTGTGCGGACGCAGAGTGCAGGGGGCCGCGGTTACAGAAGCACAACACGACCAAGCCCACCGCGAGCAAACCGAACAACGTTGCGTAGTAGTACTTGGTTAAACGGCTGACGGACGGCCGCGACGTCGTGGTGGTGGTCGCCAACGTCGCGCCAGGCGTCGTGAACGAACGGCTACTGGCGGACGTTTGTTGGCCGTCCGCGGTGGTGGCCACCACCAGCACCCCGTAAGTCTTGCCGCCGGCCAGTTGGACAACTAAATAAACAATACGAGCACCTGAGTTAATTTTTATGCAAAAACCAGGTTTCAATACCTATTTTTGTAACTAAACAACGTATTGAAAACTTTAAACTTAGATAAAACCATAATATAATAACCTTATAG
Source organism: Hormaphis cornu (assembly GCA_017140985.1). Classification (NCBI taxonomy): domain Eukaryota; kingdom Metazoa; phylum Arthropoda; class Insecta; order Hemiptera; family Hormaphididae; genus Hormaphis; species Hormaphis cornu. The sequence continues at coordinate 34,577,555 of CM029357.1, forward strand.
TTAATTATGTTATAGATAAAATTATGGCATATTTACCACCCACTAACCCTAACATCTCTCTGTAATCCAAAGGATTCCCAGGAATGAGGAGTAAATCACAATAAACTTTTAAGGATTTCCATTCCAAGGTCTATAAATATAATATATCTATGGGTACCATACCAGTTCTCCCGGCGTGATAACGATAGCCATAACATAACCTCATTGTATAAGTCCAGAAATATCGTACAAATACGAGAATTCTCGTACGTGTGGCAACACTAAACCACACTCACGCTCATCATGTCTATAGGGGTACAATACGACGCCATCTTAATTATTTAATTTTTTTTTTATTTTGCGCGTTATTTAGTCTTATTAAACAAGTTTCTACCGTGAACTGTCATCATTGAGGTATTTAGCAAAATTGTAAAAAATAATATTTCATTAGTTATTTCGTTCATAACTCAAAATGAACGAAATACCTAATGATAAGTTTATATTGCAAAGTTTCAATGAAATTCATCCTTGCCACTTCTGGTCTGATTTTGTATCGACCGGACCAATTCATATGCCAACCTTCGAAGTTAACTTGTACGTAAATGATGCTGTATTTTCGGGCCATGGATCATCAAAAAAAAAAGCAAAAATTAATGCCGTGAAGAATTTTACACGTAGCAATACAGAGATTAACTTTTCCATGGTGCGTGATGATGTAATGCAGAACAGAAAAAGAAAGATTACAGAAAACTCAATACAACAACCTGCATCATTGAAAAAAGAAATGACAAACACAAATTGTGATACTACATTGAACAATTTTATGGAACATTGTTCTCCATTGAAATTACAAGTTATGGAATCTACAAGTAATACTGTAGTACCACAAAAATCACCTATATCCATTTTACACGAAATGTTCCCTGCACAAATCTTGCCGTATGAATTTGAAGGACTAGGTGGTATGCTTGTAGCAGTGAGTGTTCACGTTTCTGGAAACAAATATACAGGCATCGGATGTAACAAGAAAGAAGCAAAAGACTTGGCATGCCGTTATGCATTGATAGCATTGTATGAAAAGAATCTATTAAATAATAGTAATTATCAAGATGAAATAGAAATGCTACGTCCTCAAAATCATGTAGATAAAATTATTAATTGTTTTGTATACATCACTGGTACTATGCATCAAAAGTTAGAGATAGAAAACAACAAAATTAAAGAATACTCCGTTATTGCTAGTATTATCAAAGTAAATTTATAATATTAATTGTTTTATGCATTTTATTAACATGTAAATTTGTTGTAGGTAATCAATAATGACTTTGATTCAGCAGAAGTCATTTGTCTAGCAACTGGAACAAAATGTATATCTGGTTATTACTTAAGTTTAACTGGTGAAACGTTAAACGATTGCCATGCAGAGATTATAGCCCGCAGATGTTTAGTAAAATATTTATACAAGCAACTCATAGACAGTGTGAACAAGAAACCATCTTTGTTCATTTTAAATGAAAAGGAAACTAAATTTAAACTTTTGGAAGATGTTGGATTTCATTTATATATTAACACAGCTCCTTGTGGTGAAGCAAGAATTTACGGTTTTTCTGACTTCAAAAAAAACAATGATTATTTAAATTGGGGATTACTTCGATCAAAAATTGAAAATGGTGATGGTACTTCACAAGTTATTGATAGAGAAACTCAAACATTTGATGGTGTTACTCAGGGTGAAAGTTTGATTACCATGTCATGTTCTGATAAATTGACTTCTTGGAATGTGCTTGGACTTCAAGGCAATTTGCTTTCAAATGTTGTTGAACCCATATATTTACAATCAATATCGATTGGTAATAAATTTAATATGATTCATATGATGCAAACAATTTATGGTCGTGTTGAGAAATCTGTTGATCAGTTACCTCCAGAATATAAGTGAGTATAATTTTTGTTTACTCTTTCAACTAAGGAATTGAAATAGTTTTAAGATAATTTGGTTTAAACCTTATTTATTCCTTTGTGATTGAATCCAATACCAAACATTTGATTATTACTCGATTTAATATTCTTTTTTTATCTGCCTAATTTGGTTGTCATATCTTGTATGCATACGTGCAATTAAGAAAGTCATAATTATAATTTTTTGTCTAAGTGCGTTCCAATTAAAAGTAGTATTGTGACTATTGTATGTATTCTACTAAAATTCTAATCATTAGTAAAGCTTAACAAACCTAGTAATAATAATAATAGCTATATTCAAATTTTCTCTAAGTTACACACAAGCACTGATGGTTATGACTCAAGTCATTCAACTGATTGATTAAACCAATTTATTGGTAAATTCTTTGAATGAATAATTATTTAAAATATAAATAATTAAATAATTGGTGTACTTTTTACTGTAAACTGAGTCTAGACTCTAGTATAAGTTTGAGTCAAAACTGAATGTGATTTAGTCTAAAAGGTATGCAATTTAAGTTTAGGCAACTTGGATTTTGGTGTGTAATGTTCTAATATTGGTCACCAGTCTACATTTAATGTAAGCAGGTTATGTTTATAGCCTCATTAAAGGAAAAGTATTATTTATGCTTGTATGTCTGATCAGAACAATGCTAACTTTGTAAGTACCACATCTATTAACAGATTACTTGTGACGTTCTTGCCAAGTTATCTGAGCTGATAACAGTAATTTGCATTGATTTCGCTTGGATTTTTATCAAATTTGATTTTCACATCACTTTTTACTAAAAGTGAGATGATTTTTTTGTCATAGTGAAAAAACTGTCTCAGCAAGTAGTATACATTATCAAAAACAGTAGTATGTGTTCAAGAAATTAAATAGTATTTAACTATTTAACTAAACAATAAATAATTACTTATTTTAATAGTGCAGCTTTTATATTTAGATATTATTTTTTTAATTAATAAATATAAAATGTAACATCCTAATTAGCAATTCTGTGATTTTTTCATAAACATAGTTTTAATGTAATTTTTCTTTCAAATTAATTCAATTAAATTTTGTTTTAAACGTTTTTAGTCAAAAACCAAATTAAAATTTGAAACTGCTAAAAATTAAAAATTTAGATAGCAAAAAGAGTTTTAGATAAATTTGAATAATACAATGAACAAATAACATTATTGTTTTTTGTTTAAAAAAAATTATGGCTAAAGTGACTCATAAATTTAAAAATGTGACTTGGTAGCAGCTCTGAGTAAACTAAACATCATGCCTCTGCTTAAAAATCTAATTAACACATACTGACCTTATTTTATTACACTTCATTTCTAGCCGCAAATTACATTCATTCATGCCTATGCCACAAAAGTACACTTAGTGGAAATGAACTATTGGATATCTATGTTCTAGTTTTTTTTTTTTTTTTTTTTGGATTTTAGATAAATCTTATGTTTGAAACATAAAGGTTTTGATGCAGTACATGTATTAAAAAGTTTTATTCTTTCTTGCGTTTCCTCCCAATAATTTGGGGGTTGGCCACAGTTGTTTTATACCTCCAGTTGTTGCGATCATTCACATCTCCTACACACACACTAACAGACCTCGTATCATTTTCAATTTTTCCATCCATCTCTTCTTCGGTCTTCCTCTACTTTACTTTTAATATTCATTTCAATTACCGTTCTTACTGCTTCAATTTCCTTTCTCCTCATTACATTCTTAAACCATCTTAGTTTATTTATCTTGTCCACTATTGATGCAACACCAATACTCTTACATATTCGTTCTTTATTCTATCTTCTTTTGTTACTCCACTCATTCTACTACAGCAACAAGTTACTAACTGCTTCTGCCACCGGAGCACTACTTTGAAACGTGTAGCGTGTCTGGACGCCGACCTGTATTTGCTGTTTTTTTTGGTGTCACGCGTGTCTAGGAACATATGTATCAAATTCTTATATCGTCCACACTCATCCTCTGTTCAACTATTTTTCTCATTAATGCCCACTTTAAAACATCCCTTGGAAGTCTGCTATAAGCCTTTTGTAAAACTGTAAATATTAAATACATAGCTTTTTATTTTTTTCCTATACTTCTACTTATACTTCTCTATTAGTTGTTTCACACAAAATTGTTGATTTTCCTGGCATAAACATAAGTATTACAAATTTTTTAAATGAAACTTATTACTTTGCTTGTTTTTGATTGTTTTATTTTAGCACTTAATTTTATTTTTTTATTTAATAAGTTTGTTACATTAAATTAGTTTATTATTTGTACTATAATTAGTGTGGAATTTAACCAGGTACACTTGTTATGTCAGGCTACGAGCTACTGACGGGACAATTACTGATAGGCAATAAGTACCAACACTTATATTCTTTAAACCTCAAAATTATTTTCACCTCTAGATAAACTATTGGCAATTACTGTTAGATTGCAGTCTAAGATAGATATTGTACATATTAAAAAATAGTTTCTAAATTGAATATGTTTAAGTTAAGTTCTAATTTTGAAGAGAGATTAATCTAAATTTAGTAACCATTCATCTATGTTTTACCTTAAATTTTAAAATTAATCAAATACGTACAAATTTTGTTAGGCTTTGAGAAAATTTATAGAACTGGTTTTCAAAATTTTAATCTATTTTAAGTATCAAAATTGAAACAAATATTGTTTAACATTTAGTGAAAAAAATCCTGTAAATTACTGTGTAATTTATTAAAGTCCAAAGTTGACTATCTGTTTCAATTTTTGTTGGTTTTAAAGCTATAAAATATTTCAAGTAGGTAACATGTATTTTTTTTACAGAGTACACAGCCCGGAAATGCGTGGTTATCGTTCATTCCCGGTTGGTAATGGTACAGTGTCACCTTACTGTGTTAATTGGATCAAAAATTATGAAGTTGAAATTATTTTTGGCGAAACTGGCAGAACAATTGAAAAACAACCATCAAGACTATGTAAAAGAGCTTTTGCTAAAGATTATATCACTTTGTGCCATGCAACTAACAGTTTATCAAGTATAACCAAAAATAAAAGTAGGGTATCTTATGATTCTTTAAAAAGTACAAACACAAACTACTTAGAAGCTAAAAATGCTTTAATGCTAGCATTTAAGCGTTCTGATTTTGGTACTTGGGTTAAAAAACCTAAAGAGATTTTAACTTTTGAGTTAGATGTTGATGAAATTGTAACTACTACCAGCTCCTCAGCTCCTAATAAAAACTAGAAGTTAATACATTTGCTCATTTACTTACTTAAATATAGAAATACTAATTATAAAATTACTAAATATAGAAATACAAGTTATCGAGATTTAGAATAAGTATTACTAATAATACTGTAGATGTAATCTAATTTTTATCATAGACTATTAATTATCATGATAGTTTTATTAAAATTAATATTTGATTTTTTGACTACCAACTTTTATAACAAACAGTTAATTTGTACATCCTACTGCATGATTTGTTTTGTTCTTTTGCGCATGAAATTGTAATGTTAAACTTTAAAATATTGTATACAAATATTGTTCAAAAATAAAAAATTACAATCCAATATTGATTATTTTTTTTTAAAGGCCATGAGTGATGCCCTCTACTACCTTTAAAACTGTTTTGCGGGAAAAACTCACAACTTCAATTTTCAATATTTTTCAAATCAAATTTTTACATTGTACAGAAAACATTTTGTAGGGCACAACAACATAACTCCTTTGAATTATTGTGTCTAATTTATTAAATTACCATTAAATATTTGGGAAAATATCACTTAATTTTGTGGTCGTTTTACAGAACACTACATATTTACCTAACTATATTTATAGTAACTCAATAACTGAGGTATAGCGTCTTATAAGATATTGTCATTTGTATGAATAAAAAAATACTACTTTAATAAAACGTTAAAAAATCAATGTTGTGAGAGTTTTTTCTGCTAAATGATTTTAATAAGACATTGCTGTCCGAAATCAATGTTTTTGACATGTGTATATATGTTTGCGCAGCAGGTATACAAAAACAATAATTACTGCTCATACATACAAATAAGTAATGAATACCTATTTACTCAAAAGACATCAAATGAAAAAACGTGAAAATTGTTTATGTAAAACTCCTCAAAAGGACACAACTGACAGTATTTGCGGAGTTTTGTTGAGGCAATAGTGAAATGTATTTTTAGTGTAATAACTGTTTTTATTACATTATTTGTACGGGATTAAGATAAATAATGTTAGAACAACGATGTGTTGTACTATCAGGATGATTTGTGTCATTTCATGTCATTGAAACTTAAAATATTACAACCAGTAAACAGACAAATGGAATTTTAAAATAGGCAAATGGAATTGTAAACAGAAGTTTTTAATTGATTGGATTTTATAATTATTTGTTGTAATTTAAGAAAATTTTTAGTTTTTACCAGTTTAACCAAATTGAAAAATATGTGGTTTTTTTTTTATGTTTTTTGTATAGACCAGGGGTAGGCAACTCGTGGCCTACGATAACAATTTATAATTGGAACAAAAATGTTGTATACCATCTATTTTGTCATGTTGTACACCACGCTATGTTTGTTGATAAAAATTGATAATTTTTACGAGAATCTTGTTGTACAATTATTAACGAAATATGATTTCAGTATTACCGAATCGATTTTATACAACTTAGTTCTGTTTTATTCGAGTTTATGTGAAACAAAACTTTGCAAAATAAAATATTTTGTTAAAAAAAATGTTATCTGTGTTTGGAAGCATGTATTTATGTGAACAAACTTTTTCACTAATGAAATATCGATAAAGCAAATATGCTTCGCAATTAACCGATGGTCACTTGAACGCTATATTGAGAATTTCCACATTGAAAATTAAACCTACAATCAATAAACTGGTTGATAATATTCAAACTCAAAAATCACATTGACATATTTTACTTTGTATTTTTTATTATTATTATTATGTGTTATTTGCTGTTCAAGCTCAAAAATCTTAGTAACATTTACTTTGTATTTTTTTTTATTATTACAATGTGTTATTATTAAAACTTTGTCAGTATATACCACATTAAATCAAATAGTGAAGAACATTAATTAAATTTAATATTACTATAAACTTTTGTTTAAATAAAATAAGGCGTGTCCAAATTGTGGTCAGTGAAAAAATTTATTTTTGATTTTTGGCTCTTGACACCAATAAGGTTGCCGACCCCTGGTATAGACTATAGGATATTATACTTGATTTTAATCAATGAATAACTTATAATATTGTGATTTGAATTGTGTGTTGACACTTGACAGTTATGTATTGAATTTCTAATTTGTACTTTTTTTTTTCTCTAAATAATAGCATGGTTTGTTGTTAATTTGAATTATCAATAGTCATAAAAATTTAAAGATTTATTTAATTTGTGTATTAATAGATGTGTAGAGAAAGTTAATGCGTAATAAATGAAATACCTATAAAAAATTAACTGTAAGTAACACATTATAGTAGGTTAGCCTTTTCTATTATATTATGTAGTAGAGCAAGAAATCAATTTTAAGATCAAAATAATATTTAACATTATGCAGACAAAAAAAATTCCAGGTTCGAAAATTGCCATACCATGAATACCTAGCTTAAAATAAAAGAGTCACCTAACCTAGACATAAAAAGTTGTAATAAGTAAAAATTTACATTTTTAACTGGCCACGGAGGTCTGAAAACATCTATGGCATTTTATAATATCACAAAATTTTCAATATTTAAGAAGTTAAATCCAAAAAATAAAACTTAGGGAAGCATTTGTTTTTAACAAAATCAATTTTGATATTTATAGTCATAACTTATAAAATAATGATTTTAAAAATTTGAAATTTTCAAACAAAATTTAAATAAATATTAAACACTAGTTTGTTTCATATTTCAAAATATTACAATTTATATTAAATTGTTTTGAGCAAAATATAGAACTTGTTACTTTACTTAATTGCAAATTTCCAATTATTTGTAATATTAATTCAATAAAAGTTTTAATATTCCTGATAAATTTTGAACCTAGAATATATTATAAAAGATTAGCAACTTAACATTTTAGCTCCATAAATACCTAACAGAATTAATTCAAATATCCGATTACAATAGGTAGACTTTTCTTTCAGAAATGACAGAAATTTACTTAGAAATATAGTCAACATTTAAAATAAAATCTTTAAGCAATTATTTACCAGCATGATTATTTAAGTCTACTTTCATAACTATTTGTGTTAAAACTTAAAACACTTAAAAATTGGACCACAGCTCTTATCTCCTTTTGTTTAAAAGTGTTTTCAGAAAAAAAAAAAAGAAAAGAAATGAATCATTGTAAAGTTCTTTGCTATGCCCAAATTCTAAAACCTTTGCCAAAGTCAAAATATAAGCCAAATACAAAGTCAAATATTTAAACTAACCTACTTCATCTTTAGTTATAGTGAATAAACTGATAAAATGATAAATTTTTAAATAGATGGGTAGCATAAAATACTAAAAAAGAATACTTACCTTAGTGCAGAAATTTTTTTTAAGTTTTGTACATTACTTCTGTTCATTTTTTTAAACACTTCCTAGATGTGTGGGTCTTTTCTTTTTATTTCTTACAATTTAAATTTTAAATTGAATACGATTAAAAATAGGCTAACCAAAAATCCACTTAAAGCAAGGTTTGAAACCAAAGTTTGATAAAGTACACTGCACCAATTGTATTTTTAGTTTGTAAACACTGAACTCGATTCAACAGCATCAAAAATTGCAAACACCAATGAGTTTATTTAGACTATGACTTTTATGGAATAATTTCTCTATAACAATATATAATATTATAAAAATAATCAAATAACATCTACCACTATCCCAATCCCTAATATTGTATTATATTATTGCCATCTATATTGTTCTTAAAGAAACATACATATAAGTGATGCATAATATGAAAGATAAGAATTTTTTTTATATTTTGGGTAAAAGAAATTTTCGATAGTCCGTTTCAAGATGGAACATTACGACATCAAAAAGTGTATATTTTCAATTACTCAAATACACGTATCTTAAAATTAAAAAAGCAATTATTAGAATATCTAATTCCAACTTAACATAGTCAATGTTTTTAATCTTTTAAACAATGTATAACTTATATCCATGCGTGCATTGTAGACTTAATATTTTAAATACCTACCTACTATTTTGGCGCAAGTATTTTGGATAACGACGTGTCCTATTAAGGTATCACACATTCTACTATGTAGAGATAGATTCATTTCTACTATCCAAAAAAATGTTTTTAGAAGAAAATGAAAAAAGGGAGCAAAATTCTAGGTCAAGTGAAAAGTTGGTTGGAGTAGCGAATACGTTTTATAGTGGGTAAATCGTATTGAAAAAACGATTCTGAGCGAAATCGGTATCTAATACGTCCTGGGAAATTCGTAAGTTGTGAGATCTGAGTTTTAAAATTGTTCAACCATACTTTTAAAAATTTGTGTTTATGTTTGTTGTATCAAAGTTTAAAGCCTTAAAACTGAAAATCAAAGTTATAACACAGTTAAACTAATCGGAACCGATTACAACATAATAAATAAATAAAAAGGTCTGATAGAAGTTCGAAAAAAATCATGTCCAGTTTATGAGTTTTTATTTTTCGTTTAAGTTTAAACACATACGGCTTCGTCCGTAAAACCACTGGCCGGCCACTACCGGGAGATTCCCCGGAATCCCGGTGGGACAGTCCGCCTCCGAATTGTTCGTGAAATATTCGGGTGGACCTCCCTGGATCCGCCACTGAGCCCAGCCCCCTCCTGCCAAATCGTGCCAACAATTATGTGTAGGTATACTACCGATAGTTTGCAGATCTCACCCGTGTACGGTTCGTTGGCCGTGGTGTTCGCCGACCCAAGTTCTTGGCCGCCGAGCGCGTCGTACCACTTCACCACGTACCGTTTGACGCGATCCTCGGCGCCGCGGGCGGGTTTTTCAAACGTCCACGACACGTTGTAACCGGCGCCAGACCGTTCGATTTGAATGTCGGACGAGTCGTCAGAGGCTGTCGAAGACGGTCGAGGTAAATCCTGGCCGAACCGAGTGGAATCTGCAAACGATTTCGATATCATCATGATTGCAACATAAACCTGTATCTAGGTAATTATAGTAGAAGCAAAATTTTGCGACAAAAAAAAAAAAAAAAGACGAAAATCGACTTCTACAATAACATAGAAATTATGTCGGTGAACTCAAAGCTCTTTTTCATAATTAAAATCAAGAATCACTCTAAGTATGTGAATTTTTTTTTTTAGGCTTTTATAGGTCTATAACACTTATAAAATAGGCCGCTTTCAAAGTCCGCCTTAATCTGGAAAAATCCATGATTCCGGCGCACCAATTTCAAATTTACCCGGACAAAACGTTAATAACGATCAACACATTTTTTTAGAAATTACTATATCATATATATATGTACTGAGTAAAAATATGTTTTGCTTCAATTTGATCGTTTATACATGTTTATTTTTTAGTTATTTTATCATCTTGTATTATTTTACTCATCAAAAATATTAGTGTTTTCGACTGCTGTTGTAAAGTATACAAATTGTATATAGGTATATTTATAAATGTGATGCATAATAATAAAGATAATTTTAGGGACTGTGCCATAAATATTTTCGGGTAAAAACTTTAAAAACAAAAGATAATAACCAATTTATATTATACATTGTGAGAGAAAAACATTATTATTTTTTAATTGGACCGGGGAAAGGAAGCAGTAAATTTATACTATATAGCAGACGTTTAAAGTATACATTTATATGTTATCAAACATGTTATGTAAACATTCAATTATTTTTTATATGCCCTAAATTGTCATAAACAAATAATTATCTAGAAATAAGTATAAATTCGTCAAACTTTAAATAGCATTTAGTAATTTCAACTTTCAAGGTATCCTGCACGTGTCCTGTTTGCCCTCAAAAACGTGCTTCGCTAAAATACTCATAGAATGGTCTGATTTCAATAATTTTTATTTTTTTACCGAACAGAAGAAGACTTCTTACAGTTCGCATCGGACTTCGATTTATCAAATTCTAGTTTTTAAATTTATCATAACGGTTTTAATTTGGACCGTTTTTATAAGTTTTCAACTATTTTTTTGGAAAGTTTTTTGTTGGAGTTTTTAGTAATAAAATCAAAAATTAAATCCAAACTGTAAGAAATCTTTTTCTATTTTCATAAAAAAAAAAAAATACTCAATTACGTTGATTCTACGAGACAATTTTTTTGCAAATTAAATTTTGCCCATTTCAATACATTGAAGAAAGTGGTAGAAATCGCCTACATTTTGTCTCTTAAAAATAAACTCCGTAAGTTTACATTTAATTTCATATTAATATTACTATACATTTATGAGTAAGTATATACCTACCCAATCGTCAAATTAATTGAACTTAATCAGGTGAATTTAAAGGAGATTTAGAATTTCTTTATTTTTTAATCACTAATTATGTTGTGTCATTATTTATTTTTTGTTAACACACATGTTTGTACCTATAGAATGTGTTGAAATAGGTCTGCTAAACAAAGGTTCTCCACTTATCTCGTCTTGACACGATACCATTATCTCGTACTCTTTGCTAGGGATTAAGTTCCACAAAATTGCTTTCCCTTCGCTAGACGTTGCTGTTGCGTTCCATTTTGAAGACAATAAACCTGCGTCTCTACTCCTGCAATGGCAACGTGTTTTGTAAACGATTTACTGTGTGCTGCACAGAGTACAATATGTTATGCTCTGCAAGAAAGCTTAGGGAGGGTCAAAAAATCTTAAAAGTTTTAAGTTAAAAGTGGGTACTTATATTTGACCAAATCTTGTTAATACTTATTGCTTACAAATCAATCCAGATTTTCCCCCTCCTGCAAACGCCTAAGGATTTACTTGAGTACAGACTGTACCTACATTTGGAATATATACGTATATACTCGTATCATGAAGATTGTTGAAAGTTGATGTAAGTATTTAAATCCTAACAAATTTCAATGAAAAATCAACCTGAATTGTAGTCTTAATATGTACGTACTGTTATTATTGTAACTTTGTTTGTTTTACGATTCTGAGCTCACTGCGAATCGTATTTTTGGTAAGCAACAGAGCACAGAGGCGGGCTGTTACTGCTTACAAGGCCGATCAAAAAATTTGGTTAGGTCAGTTTTTACGGACCCATTGTGACAGATTTTACAGAAATTTCTTAAATTTTCGGTTTAGAAATGGTATTATAGACCTACTTCACAGTTCACATACCATGTAAGTAGTAAGTACCTGCGTGATAATAATAATTACCAAGATTTTCTAGAAGTGTTTAGGTTTGTATCAATATTATAGATTCTTACACTGTACACGAAATTATATTATTCTAGTCATTGGCGCAACTAGAGCTAAAATATGGGGGGTGCTAAAATTAAGTACCTAAAAATAACCCGTGGGGGCTACGCCTAATTGTTATTATAGTTGTACTTGAAATAACAGGGGGTGCTAAATTTGAACTCAGGGGTGCTAAAGGCCCTTTTGCGCCCCCCTAGTTGCGCCTATGATTCTAGTTATGGCTGTGAATATAATTTTGTTTTTCATTTGTACTTGTAGAAAAATCTGAAATTTAAGAAAACATATTCATTTTTGTTGTAATTTTAGTGGTGTAAAAAAGATGAATGAAGTCCGCCAAGAGAAATTATTCGATAAAACCTTGTTTTGGTGCCATATATCCTTGATGTTTATAATTTTGGCCGATTTTCATTCCCAGTCCACCACCCCTGTTGCTTACAAATTTAGCATGTATATATAAACATCGGTCCATTGGGCATTGATCTACTCTTTACTCAAAGCAGCTGTGATCCACTTGATACTCAACACGTGGTTGCCCTTTTCCACGGGATTTCTACCCAACTTAGAATTTTTACTACACTTTTTTGGACGATCATCAAAAATTTGATACTAACCATAGACATTAAAAAAACCCAATAAAAACAACTTAACCTATTACATTTTTTTTTCTAAACCTATTGTATAAAATAAAGATGGCTGATGCGTACGATCAAAACTTACAATTTACAATTACCTTATTACTTAACACATTGTTAAAAAGAAAAAAAACATTTTATATATTAACAACAAATAGGTACTTTATCTACTACCACTTACCATACGGTGCAGGACGAATATGGCCGTTTCCAGTAGGCGACGATATTTTTGCTGGTAGAATTTACATACAAATCAAAATACTTTTGGTGAAATAGGTTTTCCTCGACTATCAATTCCGTCTCAACAGAAATAGTGGCCGCAATGTTGGATGCCACGCACCTATAAACACCTCTGTCTTCGCTTCTCACCGAAGTCAATGTTAAATTTCCACCAGAGACAGTCACTCGAGGATCAAATAAACTCTTACCATCTGCCTAAATTTATACATGCATTATTATTTTTTTTTTATTGGAAAAAAAAAGTCCTCGGCCACTATACGGCCATTGATAAACAACACAATTTGACATAAGTAGGTTCATTTTAACAATAGGTATACAGATTTTGAATTTACACTAAATGCGAATGTACAAAAACAAAATTATACTATGATCAAAATCTATAACATTGTAAAACCAATATATTCTTCGCTAACGCACAGAATCTAAAACTTCAGTTACTTATAATTCAAATATGTACGTACGTACATCGTACCATTTCGGGCCTGTCATCATACTCGAAGATTGGATCTATTATATTATAACTGTTCTATAGTTACCGCAATCGTTCAGGCAAAAACTGGCCGCAAATATGAACATTTTAGCCCACCGTGGTACCAGGGACCCATGATCCGCATGACGCGGCACGAAACTGACGCGACGATCGCGTACACGTGTTTACGGCGACGTTTTTGCCACGTGGCGCACTTGAAACGCGAACGTCGACTTCATGGGACCCTGGTACCGAAAATTGATAATTTTGCGGAGCGACGGGCTGTATTTATTGATTAAATTATAATACTCTATAATTTTAAGTATTATAATATTCTATAACTACATTAAAATTATTCTATAGTTATATTATAATTAACACCACCACCACCGTTCACGCAAAAACTGGCCGCAAATGCGTGTATTTTAGCCCACCGTGGTACCAGGGACCCATGATCCGCATGACGCGGTACGAAACCGACGCGACGTTTGCGTACACGTGTTTACGGCTACGTTTTTGCCTCGTGGCGCCTTTGAAACGCGAACGTCGGCTCCATGGGACCCTGATACCAAAAATTGATGATTTCGCAGAGCAATGGGCTATATTTATTGATTAAATTAATAATATTTATTAATTTAATAATTTAAATTAATTTAATTTAATTTATAATTATTAATATTTTATAATTCTAAACATTATAATATTCTATAATTATAAATATCATTATTACTCTATAACTATAAATATTATAATTACTCTATAACTACATTAATATTGGTCTATAGTTATATTATAATTAACACCACCACCACCACCACCACCACCGTTCACGCAAAAACTGGCCGCAAATACGTGTATTTTAGCCCACCGTAGTACCAGGGACCCATGATCCGCATGTCGCGGCACGAAACCGACGCGACGTTCGCGTACACGTGTTTGTGGCCACGTGGTGTACGTGAAACGCAAACGTCGGCTTCATGGGATCCTGGTACATAAATCGGCTAAAATACGTATTTTCGGACCGTTTTTTTTTGCCTATACGGTGGCGGCGGGGTGTGTGCGGTGTTGTATATTTTATAATGTAAAAAAGCCGGGATCAGTCTATAAAAAAAATAGGTCGCGTGGGTAGTTTTACGGGGTAGCGGCTGCGCTTTGAGTGGATCGGTAGTTTAGAACGATAAACCACTGTCTTCGAAAATACGATTCTGAGCGAGCTCAGTTGTCTAGTGTACGTGTCGTGGTAAAAACAAATTTAACAATAAAAACTTTTATCAAATCTGTATGCTTCCCACTTTAGCATTATGTAAAAATTTCAGTATGATCCGATTTTTACCAAATAACAACGTCAAATCGGCTATAAACTAAAATTGTGTGAACCAATGTGTTAAACCACACATGCAGGTTGTATTAATGTTTTGAGACTTAAACATAAAAACTAGAGGTTTCATGGAATAATAACTGCGTAAAGTTCCATAAAGTTTCACAACTCCTTTAAAAATGATCTAAACCG
This sequence comes from Hormaphis cornu, assembly GCA_017140985.1. Taxonomy (NCBI): domain Eukaryota; kingdom Metazoa; phylum Arthropoda; class Insecta; order Hemiptera; family Hormaphididae; genus Hormaphis; species Hormaphis cornu. Next base: position 34,592,721 of record CM029357.1, read on the forward strand.
ATTGGAAATCCAACAGTAAACTCGTTAAACTCATTTTAGTGACATATAAAAATTTCAAGTTGAATGGAGCACTTTAAACAATTTGACCGTTTTAAGGTATCATGCGTTAAAATTGGTGCAGGTTTTCTACAAGAACTTTTGATCACGGAAAAACGAAAAAAAACACGTCATTGTAAAACCCAACACATTCTTCGCTAACGCTCAGAATCTAAAAACGACGATAAATAAAATTTGTAGTTGCCTATCGCAATAAGACAGTTCACGGTACCTCGCGGTTTTTCGGCATGGTCATTGATTACGTATAAATATATAACCTGTGTAGCTATTTTTGAACATCGATCGCGCTTTATTCTATATGTCGTTTGATCCAGCGCGACTATGGCGACTATAATTATATCGTGCTATTGTCAATGGCCATTTCCGGAAGATAAATAATAACAACAAAATGGAAGGTCCTAAATTGAAAATCACCAGTTGTCTCCAACAGATTTTTTCTGACAAATTTTCAGATATTACTTTTAAATATAATTGTTTACATTAATTCGTATATTATGAAACGTACTTTAGACGTACGAAAATGCTACTTATTTACGACTACTGCGAAACTACACAGTGAATATAAATAGTATGTATAATATAGTTAACTTACTTTTTGCCAAACAATCGCCGGACCTCTGTTATCGATATTCTCTGCTTCGCACGGCATCGTGACATTATCGCCAATTTTGCGAAAGTATAAAACCTTCGGAATCACAGTTAGTCTCGGAGGATGCTGTATAATCACGTCCATCGGCGTAGAAGGACCTTCGGTTCCCAAATCGTTGAACGGGGTGCACGTGTATTTACCACTGTGTTCCGTTCCTACCTTTTAGTATATAATATTACCATAACAAAAGGTGTAGGTATATATATTTTTTACGCAAATCAACACATTCATATTTTATTGTAACAAGTTCTTAATTATTCACAGAGTATAATATATAGGTCGCGTGATCCTTGTGATACTGTGACAGTCTACTTAATATAAATATAGATATAGAATCGGGTTACAATGTAGAAAGATATAAGTAGAATTTGAATTTTGAACGATAATTGTTTATTTTCTTTTATAAAATGTTAAGTTTCATACTTTGATAGGCACATTTCGGCACCGAGTAAAGTATTTGTAACATCCGTTTTAAATTGTACGTGTAAATTTTTGGTACAAAAGAACTAAAATCTAAATCCTACAGACTACAAAACCAAAGTGGCACGCAACAAACAATAATAATATATTGCTAGTATTTGAATGTTATGGACACCTATACTTAACTCTCGTGTTTATATTATTGATTGTAAGGAGAGCAATATTTTTTTTATTATTATAAATTAGACGCCATGATGATAAAACGTTAAGATTGTATTAATTGATGCTATAAATCAATTTTGTTTTTCATTGTATTAACAAGAGTTATAAAGGTACTAAATCGTTTTCTTCTTCAAAACGAGCACATACAAATTTTAAAAACTATAGAAAATTAATTAACTTATTCTGCCTTTTCTGGTGCACTCACTTTGTCAAAATAAAGGGAACCATTCAGTCTGTGATAAACTCCCGGCACGTTATACGTGTCGAACAAAAATCCGTCCTTTTCCCATCTGATTTTTGTCAACGGCGGGTTCGAGTGAAAGTGACAGTCCAATGAGCCGGACTTTCCAAACGCGAGGAACACTTCAGCGGGCGAATAGACAATTTTCGCTTTGCCTGTGAAACATTAACAGAATCGTAAAACGTTTTTCCACGACGGTCAACAAAATACGTTTACATTGGATCAGTGCTTGGAATAGTGACGGCTTCGAAGGACTTCCTTCGATTTTGTTCAATTTTTAGGAACGAAAAGGGAACGGATATTTAAAAGAACGTAATGAGATTTCGTTCATTTTTCGAACATGGACGATGGTCTTTTTTTATGTCCACTTATAAATATATTTTTCATAAATTTGTTTAAAATTATTCTAATAAGTACGCGTGTAGCCCCCGTTAAGAACATCAGAGATTCTCTGTATAGGGTATTTATTGAGTCTAGAACGATCACAAAACGATGTTCAGTTTTTTTTCCGAGCTACGCAAAATGTTCGCCATTGTTGGAGAAACGATAGGAAAGAATCCAGTTCGTTCTTTTAAGGTTGGAACGCGCCCGGAATGTTTGTTCCGTTTTAACGAGACGAACGAGGACTAAATCCTCTGTAAGAGGAACTTTCCGCGCACTGCGTTTGCTATCATAATACTGTTATTAACTCACACTGGACGTTGAGAAAAGCGCCCGCAGACAACGTGCCCTTTACCGATACTATTCGACACGAATAGAAACCGTTGTCGTTTAACGCCGCATCGTAAACGTCTAATGAGCCTTCGGGAGTCACGTGAAACCTACCGTTCAACGATGGCAAATCGTCCAACGGTACGCCGTCTTTGTACCATTGGACCACGGACTCGGGATCTTCTTTCACGCAACTGAAATGGACGGACTCGTGTTCCATCCGAGTCTGGTTGACCGGCGGAATGCTCATTACGTCTCCACCTTGAAAAACGCACAAGCACATATCGGTGGTATTATTATACCTAGGGTTAGGATGTTTATGCACTAAAAAATCTATGAACACGTATGCGACTTGTGCACTAATAACCAGCTAAATACGCATGAAAAATTTGAAAAATGTGCATCTTTTAAAAAATAAAGAATACATCGGACAACGAAAAATAATGCAATAAACACAATATAGACAAAAAAACTGAAAAAAATAAAATATAAAAAAAACCGTGGCGGTCGCGGGACTGACCGACAGAAGCTACGCTTCAAACACTTACGTTAAAAATAATAAATTAAATTATAATAAATATTAAAATGTTCTCTTTGACTACGAACATTTTTGTTTTGTTTTTTTTATTCCGACCTCTTGTTTTCGACTAAATATCTTTTCTGGCAACAATACCTGCAATATGCACTCCGTGCTGTATAGTCGTTTTCCTCTTAAAATTTTCAGAAACTGCACGACGCGTCGAATTCGAACGAGTTGTCATAAACATTATATAATGCCATAACAAGAGTATAGCCAGTAGAGGAGTATAGCTGC
>CM029357.1:34600834-34656226 GCA_017140985.1 Hormaphis cornu
CGCGCGCAGAGTGAAAGCGTCGATCATATCGCTTGAACGAACAAATCCTGTGATGTTTTCACCTGCGGCTGTGTGTGTGTGTGTGTGTGTACGGCGACGGTTTTTTGTCGTCAACTGCGCTGACAAAACATAATGTAACATATAAATGGGTGAGCACGCGTGTACACATCAGGCTCGACCTCAAGTTTCTGCGTTTCTGCGGGCCGACATAATCCGAGGCCTACCGAAACTACCTATAAATTTGCCGCTCAAAACGCACAAACTCCGCGGAGGACGAGCGCCCGTTTCGTTTCGGCAGCACCCCGCGTCAGTTTGCCCCTGCTAAGCTACGTTCCCGAATCCAGTGGCGTGGCGAACTCAAAAATGCTCAGAGGCGATCAAATTTAAACGAAACACACACACGTCCATTTCTTATTTTTGCACTCAAAAACCGAAAAGTTTTATGGATGCTACGCGGAGGAGGAGGAGGAAAGCTGCTCTATAACTGAAATGTCGTTTGTAATATTATCCAGTTCTTTTTTCCCGACAAATGACACTATACGTATAGAGGCGGTCGCCTCTCTGCTTTCGCTGTAGCCGAAAATCCGAAAACTATGGCGATCCGTTGAATCGTATAACGTGAACGACGGTATAAAAAACTCGACCTACTGAAAAAATTCGCCGCGAAGACACGGCACCGGCGGTGGCAGCACACCCGTGAGTGCAGCTGGATATCGCGTTGCGAAATCCCCTTTTACCCTTCGGGGTGCGTTTTCTCCGAAAAAAAAAAAACAATAATTATTGCTGCGAATACGAAACAATCGTTGAAAATGAACGACCGACGAGAGCTCGCTGTCCGTTTATACACGAGGGACGGACTGAGCTGTGATATGGGAAGTCACAAAACGCATTTTGTAATTTTTTTCATTCGTTCGAAGCACGCCGAAATCTCCTTCCATTTTCGCGCGCTCGCGCTTTCATCATCATTATTATTATTAATGTCATCGTTATATTTTATTATTTTTATTGCCCAACAATGAATACTAAACGCGCAGCTTCCTGCGGTAGGTGTTTATACTATTATAATATACTGCGCTGCAGAGCGGTCGACTTGTCTGCCGACGTAGCGTCGAATCGTCGTTGTTGTGCGCGGACGATTCCGAGCCCCGAGGTCGTGTGCAGCCTGTGCGGGGCTCCGAAACAAGAACACAGAAACACACAATAACTGGCGAAGGTGTACAACATGGAAAATTGCAAGTTGTATTTATAAATTACGCATAAAAAAAGAAAAAAAATTACCGTACCCTTTTCTAATAGTCTTTTATTTTATACAAGCGAGTAAATCTCCGCGGAAGTCGGAAGCGCGTTCATTAAACTATCCGTACAACGCAGCGTCGTTTCGCTTTTGTTTTTTTTTTTCCAACAGTGAGTAACACCGATGCGTTTTTACGTCTCAGCGTAAGGACGTATATTCTGCAGTGCTCGTTTTGGAGCGGTACCTACGGGGGTGCAGGGGCGGACTGTAAATGTCAGGGGCCCTTAAAGACATTACGAAGGGTTCTTATACACCTGCCAAAAAACCAGTATATTGGAGCCCAAATCATACGAATCGAGGCCCCCAAGACATAAATATGGATTCGGGGTTTCTCGGAAAAAAATTTACACAAAAAGTTTACTAAATCATAGATAATTTTTTGATTCATCGCAGATGTGTAGATAGTATTTAAAAAAAACACGTTTGTTAGCGATGTTCTTTACGACGAATTTTCTTAGTAAATAGGTACTATATATATATTGTTATTATTGTATTAGGGATTTTCGATGCATAGATAAAAAATACCCGAATACTTATATTTTGAACGTAGATAATTTTCTAAAATAATTGTACGTCATGTTTTGGAATAATATCAATACGTACCATATTATATAACCGATTGATTTATCAATACCCCGTTGTAATAATTTTTAGATGCAATACTATACCAAAAGATTTAAGTAATTTTACATTTTAAAATTGAAACTGTATCATGTTTGTATCGAAAGGTATGGATATGCTATAATTTCAGTTAAATTTATTTAAGTTAATAGTGTTTGTATGTAAATGAATATTTATTAATAATTTATTAGCGACAAAAAGATAATTATTACGTTATGAGGAGGGAGCTGTATTCTTAAAACTATGCATCGTTTGTCATAATTATTAATGAAAGTAAGAAAATAATGCTTCACGTTGTGACGCAGTCGTTCTGAATGAAATAAAATTCATCTTGTCAAATGAATAACAACAATAGGTAGTTAATAATATTATGTTGGTGCAGTACATTAACTATCGAAACAAGTTCAAACAATATTATAATGTATTGCAGTTATATGTATTATACTCGCGCGACAATCAATCGTTTCTACAGAAACCGACAATTTACACACGATACATCTATTCAAAATATAGTGTTTGTAGGTACCTACTAAATGTTTTATTATTTTTTACCGATCTTAATGTGATAGGGTGCGGGAGAGTTGGCTGCAGAAGTTTGTTGATTTTTTTATTTATTTTTATAATTTTGTACACCGCCGAAATATCGACTTGACGCGGTGTTTAAGTATAGGTATTATTGAACCATCTAATAAAATTCCTGTGTTGTACGCAAAAAGCTGTTTCCTAGGATACACCGGTTAAAAGCTCAGCTAAACACGCGACACTTACCCATTGGATTGTGCAGCTATTAGGTGTAAGAATGTCGTATTACTACAATTCGTTTACGTTATCTGGCACTCGTACGTGCATTTGTACGCGTACTACAAATAACTTTGTCTGCAGTCATGTCGTGTAAATCGTTTAACATATGTGTAGTTTTGGACATTTTGGATGTGAGTACGCACGTTTATCATCACTTATCATTTTGTATAATATTATAGTTGTTATACATCTCGAAATGGTTAATTGACATCGAAACTTAAAAGTGTATAGGTAAATTACAATTATTTGAATACATTACGTCGAATCCGTATAAAGTCTAGGGCAAAATTTGAATCCATTACTATAATACTATTATGATCGAACTGAGAGTTACACACTTCCTCAATGAATTGTAAATTTCAAAGTTTTAACATTTAACTATTTATAATAAGAGATAACATTTTTTGAAATCACGATTGAACTTTATTCATCCAACGATAATTCGTATGAACTTCAATTAATTGATTAATTTTTAAAATAATATAACAAAACCATTTCAATGCTAAAACGTTCATAATATTTTTTTTTTAATTTTTGTTTAATCTAGTATAAAAAAATATAACGTTTAGATTGTACTACGAAAATTTGGATTTTGGTTCAGTATTTTAAAAACAATAAAAAAGTGCTTCAAATAGAAGTACCGTTTCGGGTTGACAACATTTTTATATGAAACTATTAAGTTCCATGTAAAAATTGTTTGTGAAAAATTTATAAAAAACAAATAATGACAAAAAAAAAAATCATCATTATAATGCAAACAGGTACCTACTAATACAAATTGGTTTATTAGTTATAGTTGAACAAGTAACAAATACAAATAATTAACATTAAAAAAAAAAAAAAATTAAGACAACTTAATAATAATGAACAATATTTTTAAATAATAATATCACATGAAATACCAATTTCTTTTTGATCGTCGGAAACGCATCTGCTGCATTTAGAGCTTGCGTATCGGCCGTAATTAAAAACAGTTTAATATTTCACAGTTTTGTGAAATATTTCAGACTTCAAACTCTAATAATTATTGCCTACTTCATTTTTCCACATTAGTAAAATTCTACAAATTGTTTTCTCTCAGAAAAAATGTTTACCATACGGTTTACTTTGAAATATACCGCTACTATTCGTTTGATATACCTAGGTATTGCTCTAAAATATAGACTAGTACAGGCAAATCCATGTGTCTGCAGAGGTACTTAAAGTTTAGCGATTATTCATTATTATATTATTATTGTTGTTGTTGTTGTTGTTATTGTAGTTTCAATAAAAAAAAAAAAAAAAACAAATACCTAACTTACAGGTTACATGTCCCGGCGTTTGTATATGTCCCAAAGGAATGGTGTGTCTCGACATCCGGTTGTTCGGCTGTAACAGCAGCACGTCATACGTCGAACCCAAATTTCCATTAGTTTTCAACGAAAAGTTTAGCTTCCACGAAGTAAAAATCTAATAGTTTCGTAATTTAACAATAGATATATATAGGTATTTATGTATAAAACTAACCAAATTGTGGGTGATTTTAAATTTACGATTAATATAGCGGCCTGCACGTGACCTGTTGTTTCATAAAATACGTGCTTTACAAAAAAAAAAAAAAACTCTCATGCCTCGTAAAATGGTCTGATTTTAATAATTTTTTTTCTTTTACTAAAAACAAGAAGATTTTTTTTACAGTTTTCATTGGACCTCAATTTTTTAAATTCTATTTTGTTTGAATTCATAAAAATAGTTTGAGTTGGGCCTATTTTTAAATATTTTTTAATTAATTTTTGTGGAGGTATTATGCGATGTAATTTAACGTTAAAAATAAAATTTGTTTGGAATTTGTATACTGTGTAGTTAGTAACTATGATATTTTAGATTTGAAAATGTTTCACAACATTACTGTATTGAATTTCAAAATAGAAACTATAATTATTAAATATTATATTATTTAGAAGCAATACAATTGTATTAATTTCAAACATTTATAATTTGGGAAAAATGCAGGTTGAGAGGAGAGTTTTTTTTTTCAGTTCTGCATAGTAATTAGTATTCAAACAATTTTACGATCATAACAATAATTATTATATATTATGTATTGAAGTACCTAAAAAAATAAAATTTTAACTCAAATCTTTACGTCCAGACCTATAATGATAAAATATTGACATTCATGTTTGTTTGGCGTCACAGAATTTTACAGAACTCTCAAACTTGAAGGACGTTCAGAACATTTTGGAAGAAAAATGTGTTCATATGGCGTTAGTACAGGTTTACAAAAACAAACAAGTCACTTTAGCCACGTACAACTCAAATGTCAACGAAGTACTGTACCCCGAACGCAGTCGGTTGAGTAGAAACGGAAAGCTGTCAATACTCATGAAAAATAAGCCTTTTTTTCCAGTCAGTGTATAATTTTTTAGCTTTCTTATGAGTAAATAATTCAACACTCATGTATACAAGTTGATAGCGATAAATAACAATAGAAAAGTGTCTATATATCCTCATTGTTCAAAGATACTCTGATTATTAGAGTACTTAATCGCTAAATCAATATTTTGCTTCCTTCTATAAGTTTTTCAACTTGGAACACAGAATTTAAATTATAGATACCTAGGTATCAATGTATTATTTGTTAAATGGAAGTCTAAATTGTATTTCATGACTTTGTGTATTTCGTGGTGGTTGGGTGCCTCAAATTTTTTCTCTGTCACACACAAATCATAGGAATTTTGACGTTTCTCTTGCCAATCGTACCCATTAATCTAGATAACGATGCGATAAAGATTCTGAAAACTAATTTAAATTCGTCATAGAGTCTACATGAAAACGACTTTCATGCAGTTTTTATTTTACCCCCTTAATTTAAACAAACCATGCACCTACCTGTTTGAAAAAAAATTTCTATAGACTTAAAGCATAAAAAAATAAAAAAATACTGTCAAAGTCGTTTTCGAGTAGACTTCATGACAAACCGTGATCCAATCCATGGGTCGTTTGGTAGGTATACATTTGGAAAGGGAAACGTCTAAATTCCTATTATTTGAGTGTGACAGACGATGAAAAAAAATTGCGATCCTTAATTACCTTAATATTGAATAATTTTATTCAAAACTATTCGGTCCGAAAAACAAAACAATTTAAATTAATATTATTTGTTAGTATAATTCCGCCGGTACAATTTTCTATCCGACATAATAATATATACCTCTCAACTCAATTACAGTCAACACTTCTTGTCCTTCGGAGCTTACGCTAACCATGCTTCCGGTTCTTTGACGTAATTGTACATTATAATACATCTATTTTCTTTTATTATTATTACCTACATACATTAATTAAACGTTCTGATAATTGAATCTTGGCAAAAAATAGATGGGATACACCGCTGGTAAACACTTGCTGCAAACTTACTAGCTAACTTGCATACACTGTATTTAAAAATTGATTTTTATAACAAAAATACCAATTTTACTGAAAAAGTTGCGTTGCTTAAAAAACCTTCTATTTTTTACAATCATCGTTTCTGGGTCGGATTAATTTTTCGAAAATTGTATGTTTTTACTGATGGGGATTATTTTTAGGTACCGCCAGATAACATGTTTGGCAAATTTTTCTCCCTGAATTTTTTTTACCACTATAATATAATGTTGATATCAAACAGCAATAATTATTGTTATTAATCGCAGGGGACTATTTCACCGAAAATCACTCTGATCACCAAAACCAGTGTCACAGAACAAATAAACGTCTTTTCACGTGATGATCATCCGTCGTCACAGAGTTCAGAAACACAAGATCGGCCGAACAGAATGCAAAAAGTTCATCATTCTAAGTCTGCAGAAAAAAATAAACTTAGGTTAGAAAACTTGTGCACAACTGAACTACAACGATTACATAAACATCACTTAATTCAAATAAAAGTAACCTGCAACTAATTTTAAATTTATACCACTCTAATATAGGATATCTCCATGCAAATCTAGAAGCAGTGATTCAGAGTCCGATACGGACAGTCAACTGTATTGTTACAGAACAAAAAAGGTGAAACTTGTTATAAAACCGTGGCTTAATATAGGTATAAAAAAACTAAGGTCGGCATTCAGTTGTATTATATTTTAATTTATGGTTAATTTATCCTTTTTATTTAATCTACATACTTCTCATTTATTAGTTGGCCACTTTGAATTTACAGTAACTCAATAATTGTACCTGATTCTGTTATTGCCAAAACATCGTAGATACAGAAGATGGTTTTTCTTTGAGTTATTTCAACAATATTCGAGTGACTTGGGGTAGCATATTAGGCACCTACGTACTTAATTTACTTTATAAAAATAGATACGTAAGATTTACAGAAACCTACCTACCTATAGATATTGATTATTTATTGAAATTAGTAGAACCTTTAAAACAATAATCTTAAGCTTGTAAATTTTGTTTTGTTGACATAACTTTTGAATTATTACCTAGACGATTAACTAAATGTACCTACCTAACTAACAAAATATCAGATATATAACTTAGTTATAGTTATTTTTTCTATGTTAATTTACAAAAATTGTATTAATTGTAAAATATAAAACCGGTAGGTATAAAGAAATAAATTTTTTTTCTCCAACTGTATTAAAAAATAATAATTATTGTTCAACATTTCAACAGACTAACAATTTAATGGAGAATGATTACCATTTAGAACAATCTTGTAAACATTGTAAGTTTAAATATTTTCTTATACATTTGAAAAATACCTATACTTAGGTAATCAACACAATTATTTATGTTTATAGGTCAAAACACCAATAGAATGAGAAAAACGAGGTGCAGACAAGAATCCAGGTAGTAAAAATTACCTATTTTAGTAAGGTAATTAAAAAAAAATAATTTAATAGAACCTAATTCCCAATTCGAATTTTGTTTCGTCTATCACACACAAATCAAAATAATTTAAACGTTCCCCTAGAAAATTTGCTGATTGATCCAATGATGCAATAAGGATTCTGAAAACTTATTTGAAATTGTCATGGAGCCTACTTGAAAACGACTTTCCTACCATTTTGATTTTACCACCTTAATTTATACAAATCTAATTTGAAAAATTGGAAAACTTCAAAAAAACAAAAAATTTTGGAAAGTCGTTTTTAAGAAGACTTCATGGTAAATTCAAATTAGTTTTTAGAATCATTATCAATCATCATTAGATCAATCTGTACATCTGGCTAGGAAGCGTCTAAATTCCTATGATTTGTGGGTGGTTGACAGAAAAAAAATCAAGGTCTTTTATCGCCATAATGCATAATCATATTGTATATAGCATGATAGGTACCTACCTAAGTGGTATGACAATTAAAGCGTTTAGTGACATTTTAATTAATAAAAAAAACACATGAGTATAATAATTATAACTAGGTACCTACCAGTTGTATATCTGAACAATAAGAAGATTATTTGGATTTAGATTTAAATTTTAATTTAAATAGGTAATATATTCTGAAATAGTGAATTTTGGTCTGTGCTATATGCCAATAAATTTAAAATAATTCTAAACTATTTTTATATAGAAGAATTATACAAATAATTTCTAAAATTATTAAAATAATAATATTTCTCTTTTTGTAATTGTTGCTTTGCTATTTCAATTGAGAATTATGCTTTCTATTGAAAAAACAGTTTCCTGAAGATTATAAAGTATTTATCGAAATAAAATAAAATATATACCTAAGTCTAAATACATCCTAAATACCTAAATTTATACTTAAGTAGGTAATATTGTTACTGTATAATTTATACAAACTGTATGTCAATAGGTAAACACAATGAAAATAATATTAGTGTTTTATTTTGATTTGTTAATTCTTAATAAATTACTATCAATTAAAAAAAATATTTAATAGCTAGGGAATCAATCAGCTGGTTGGTAGGGAACTAAAAATTATTCTAAACAAACGGTTCAAAATAAATCTTACGTTTTAACAAGTACAGTATTTGATTTGGAAAATAAATATTAGTGATGCAATTAAATAAAAAACATATTTTGTTTTAATGTGCCCATACTAGACCATTAAGAGTACCAAATATCAAGCGGTACGCTAATATCAGTGGCATCATTTAGAAATGTCTAATGAGGGAGGGTAAATTTTTCAAATTAAAATTTAACCAGAATAATAGTCAAGCATTTTGTTTTAATTATTTATTTTTATTAATTGTTCATGTTGCAGTATCAAAAACTGATATTATGAGCTTACACAAAAGAAAAACAACTAATTAGTTACATAACATAACAGTACACATATACGAAAAAAAAAAGTTTAGATTGAAGTTTAGATGTTGGTTTCTTTTAGGAGTAAAATTATTTGATGACTTGTATTTTAATTTTTTTTCATTTTGATAATAAGTTTGGCTAAGAACTATTATTTGCTGTAATTCTAAACCACGTTGCATTTAATACCCATAAAACTATAGGTAGGACCTATACAACTCCTAAAATACCTAGGTACCTACTCGTTATAGATATAAGATACCTATAAGAATTATTAAAAATAAAATGGTGGTAATTTTGTTTTACACTAGTTTACATAAAAACAGTTCTGCGTCAGAATCAAATTATAAATCTACAAATAAAGATGAATGCAGAAGAGGTGAAAAAAAATTTGGTAAAAACATAAAAGCTACATTTAAAGTGGGAGCTCATCATCACAAGTGTTGCGAATCAAAGTTAGACAATAGTATGTATACTTGCATACTAAATGTATGATTTAACATGATTGTTGAAATATTTTTAGATTGTTTAACAAATTGTTTCTGTAAAAGGCAGTTGTACGAATGAATCAATAAAAACAAGGTACCTAGCTGATTTGGTACTAATCGTACCTACTGATGTAAAACACCAGACTATAATAATAATTATTATAGTTAGATACAAGAATGCAAATATGTTCTAGTGACGAGGATTTAGTACGCGAAGACAAATTATGTACCAGTAGGCATTATTATGAAGAGGGGAATTCTGAAGAAGAACCTAGAAAAATGAATCCAAAAATCAGAGCACAGTTGCATTTGGCTGTGTACAGCTGTTGCCAATGTGGCTCGTCCGACTGTGGTTTAAACACAATATGGTAAAATAATTTAGTTTCATGAGTTTATTTTCGATTTTTTATCATAAATTTTTTGTGTTATTAAAAATAAATGGCATTGGATATGCTTGCGTGGTAATTAACTGACAATAATGGCATTAATTATACCACGTTAATGAATTTACTAGGTACCAATTATTGTATTCGTTGTGGTTGATTCATACATTGAAATTTGAACATGAACATTTAAAAAATGAATTAGGTACCTAGGTAAAACTATTTAGTTTTGTAGATATATGTATTTGATCATAGGTACTTAATATTCGTACATACTACATAGGCTTAATCAGCATAATTTATAAATTAAAGATAATTTCAAAATCAAATACCTGTTTTCACAAAATCTAATTTTGTTATTTGGTCATAACTTTTTGTAGCAACATACGTATGTGTTTACTCCTATAAAATAATTTTTTGTTATAGTTATTAGACTCATTACGCATTGGTTAGACAATTCTCTTAGTTTACTGTTTAAAATAATCACCATTAATTATTTGAATAACTTTTGATAGTTATAGGAAAATTATACGCAACGAAATCAGCAGAAAAGACACCATAGAAGACACCATTAGATACAATAGTTGTTTAAAAAACTACTATAGTAGACTTTACAACGGAGCTACTAATCAACTTGGTAGACATCTCAAACTACTTTAACTCATTTCATATTACGTATGCAGTAATTCACTTAATTATGGCAAAGTGAAGAATGTGCTAATGTGTTTATTATGTAGGGGCGTACGTAGTTGCAGTCTAAATAGAATATAGTTTAGGGTGACATATTCTGAAGGTTGGAAATCATTTAATTTTTTTTTGCTTTGTACAATTTGTAAAAATTATAGTATAATTTCTGTATCTATTTATATAATGTGCAAATCAGGGGCGGATAGGCCCACCGGGATACCGGGCAAATCCCGGTAGGCCCTGATCTCTGTCGGCTTTTTTTTTTTTTTAATATATATATACAACATATATATATTTTCCATCACCAAAGAATCAGCAGATAAATTCGTTTAAAGGGCCAATGTACAATGAGAGTCATTTAAAAATACATCAATAGTAGTTCAAATTATATATTTATAGGATATTAAATTCTGATGTTTAAAATAAATTTTCTGAGGTCTATATAATTTTTCAACCTATTGTTTCAGTAATTATAACATATTTTACACTAAGTATATGTCATATGGATTGACTATTTGTTTTTATATTTTAAAATTAAATCAATATACAATGAGAGTCACTTAAAAGTAATTTAATTGTAGAAAATAGTTTTCCAGAAGTTTGCCAGCGTAAAAAAAACGTTTATTCTCTTATGAATCTGAAGATACACAAAGCAATAATCTTCTTTATAGTTATGAATGTAGTGTTTATAATTCAATGATTGATACAATTATTAATAGTTTGGAAATCCGTTTTGAAAAACACGGACAGCTCTGCGCTGATTTTTCATGCTTGGATCCACAAAATTTCAAAGAAATTTCAAGACAAGTACTCCTAAACTCTTTAGAAAAAGTGTTAAATATAATCAAACAATTTAATAATGATATAACTTTACAATCTTTACTGCAAGAATTGCAAGATTTTGCTTTAAAATGGGAAACATTGAGTCAAAGTTTAACAGAAGAATGTTATAACACTAAATATAATAATACAGGTAGTTCCGATATTGGAAATAACTATGATAAAGAAGGTTATGAAAACTCTGGTTTGATATATGAAACAATATTAGATGACATACCGCAAAAGAGTTCTTGTTATAAATCATCTGATAAAAAGTGTCACATTTGCTGTTTTTTTGTATTGGTTCGCTATAATCTGTATACTAATGCATATCCAGGACTTTATTTGGCTTATAAACTATTGTTAACTTTATCAGTAAGCCAAGTGTCATGTGAATGTATCTTTTCTAAATTAAAACATGTGAAAGCATAAATTCGTAGTACTTTAAGTCAACAGAATCATGAAACACTCATGTTAATGAGTATGGAAAAAGACATTCTAATGGATCTCGATAATAATGATATAATAAACACAATTTCAACCAAGAGTGATCTCCTTAAAAAAGTGATTCAATATTGAATAGTATTTATTATTAATTATTTGTAGTTCATAAATTCTGACTTATTATTATAATTTTAACATGTTATGTAAATGTAGATTTATAAATACAGGATCTAAACTTTTGACTATTTTATTTAATATTGATTAATGATTACATTTATAAATTATAAATATAAAAATGTGTTAAACTGTACAATATACATTCATGGTGAAAATTTATTTCATTTATTTATTTTCATTGGGCCCTTTCCATACATTTCCCGGTAACATTAATTTAGCCTATTTGCCCCTGGTGCAAATATATTAATACTAGGTAGTTAGTGCTATTAAGTATTTGTCCAACATTTAAAAACTATGCTATTTTTATAGAACAATAATCATTCATTATTATTGAGGTTATTAATCATTAAACAGTTTTAGAGCAAAAATTTGCAATTTATAGAGGTTTATTTTAAATATTTAAGAAAAACATTTTTGAAAAAATATTTACATTTGATTATCAATGCTAATATGATGTGGCAGTGAATGATGGTTTAAAATATACATAGTGAGACTATTCTTTTGATAGAGCTGGCAAATTTTCTTTGTTTTGACAAAATAGTTTACCAAAGTTATAGGTACTGTGCAGTTGATAGATGACACTAACAGATCTAGAAGTCACCTGAAAAAGAATAAATTCTTAAATAAGTTTACAATTTTAACACTAAAAGTTTAGGTATTCAAAAAATCAGAGAAATAGCTGTTTCTTTACACATCTTGGTTTACAGACGTTTCAACTTAACTATTTTTTCATTTTTTGTCATTAAGTGTGTTGGTGCTCACCATTTATTAAGGATTATAATTTAGGCAATTTAATTTACATTCTATATTAGCGGTGTACGTGGGTCTGTGTGTTAGTTATCATTAGAGCGTGTTATCAAAACAGATAGGTTACTAAAGTCCGCCCACGCACAAGTCAACATTGTACGGTCCACCATTGATTATTATTATTTTGATAAAAAAAAATAGGCCTTAACAGAAAAAAATCTTATACCACGTAGACCTAAACGGATTTTGACATTTTTTTTTACTTAAAAGACGAGAAATGTTTGCAGGTCGGTAAGAAGTCTGAATTTTCATTTGATTTTTTACAGTAATAGGAAAATACATCTAAAAAATTCAAAATATTGGCATTGTTCAAATAAATATTTTACCTTTTATAGTTAGAACTTTGGAAATCAAGTATACAATCTAACTGGAAAAAAACAATGTATGTTGCAAACGTGATCTAAAAATGAAATTTTCAGGATGGCCTTCAGCTATAAGACATAACCATGCTTCATTTGCTTTATAATTATTAATATCACACACTTAAATATAGGTAGTAAAATAATTTAATAACAGTTAGATTAGTATTAAATTTACTACACATGTTGTACAAAGAACAATGGTGCAGTGAATACTGGGGTTTGTTGTCTTATCCCTTATAATCTCACCAAAAATCATTAATCATAACAAACTTGTCTTTACTTAATAACACTACTTATTTACCTAATTAGTAATTATAATAATTATCACCGTAAAAACATAGTTTTATTAAATAAATAAATAGGAGGCACCAGAATAATTACCTAATGTATGAAATGTATTCATTTTAAATTGATTTAATTTTTAACTAAATATTCAACATTAGTTCTTTGTTTAAATCATAAAAATGAACTACAAAAAAACTTCATTCAGCTCCTCCGCTCTGAAATAAAAAGAAAATTTTTATTATTACAACATAGCACAACTAAACATATTCAAGCATATTACATACGTTAATGGCGCTTATTTCAGCTTCGTCCATCAGTGTCCTACGAAATTTTAGAGGAAGTTGAGTAGCTTCTACTGTTTGTACGGCACCAGTTACAGTTGAAGAAGAAGTTAAAGCAGTTTTATCTGCAATGTTAACAAACAGAAAGTTAATTTTGTATGCATAATCATAAATAGTTATCAACATAATATTGAAATAATAATTAATTTATAATTCTTAATATTGCTACCCGTTGGTTAACTGTTATTATAAGTCATAATACATTTCGATCGGTGAAATAAAATTATTTTTTTAATTAAACACATATTAGATACAGCGTATGCGATGACGATATTAGTTGTTATTGTTATTATAATTTAAAAAAAGTACCATAACTATTATAAGAACTTGTATTTAATTTTGGCACAAGAAACGAAACTTTTTTACAAATTTGTTTTTATTAGGTTAAACACAGGTAAAATTTTACAGGTACAGTAAAATTTTTGATGTTCGGTGAATGGAACAAAAGCAAATTACCAGCTTACTCCCATTTTGCAACTTATTATTCAACTGGTTGATATTTGATTCCTGGTTTATTTTGGTCTTAAAAAGTTTGAAAATTTCCGTGGCCGTCATCGGGCATAACACCTGCCTATTGACTAATTGACAGCATAATCATTGCTTTTCCCACTTTCCTTTTTTACAAGAATTATGTACATGACATTGGCAAAAAATTACTTGGAATCCTCAGGTTTAGTAGATCAGACGCACACTAAAAAAAACAAAAGAAAAAAGTTTCCATGGGCAACTGCCCCTGTCGCCCCCATGACATATACGTACGTCCGTGTAATATCATTTAAAAGCGGGATCCTGTGTTTTTTTTTATAAATATAGTTAGGTACGACGTTTGAATCAATTTGTTAAACTTTATTAAAATATCGCAGTATTCTGGCGTTTGCTCTATCGGCACCAGTACGATTCCCGCTATTCGGTACATTCAACAATAGACTGTGTATTTATTTTGATTTTCTTTCTATAAACCGACACATCGTCCCGAAAACATTCATCGGGACGCTAAAACCCGTCGACAGTCCCGGTTTTCGGGGCGTATGGCAACCTTATTGATCGTATTGAACATACCGTTCTCCGGGATTCCGTATCGAAACTTGATCGACGGACGATGCGGTTGTACAGTCTACCAAAAAAAAAAAAGGAAAAAAAAAAACGCCATTAAACCGAATAACGACGTTGTTGCACGGCACTAATATTTATATAGTTTACCTGATAAAACCGTACGACCGTCTTGGTGGCGGCGGCGTTCATGGTTGTCGTTTGTCGGCGGTGGACGAGAACTTGTCGAAGAAGAACAAATAAAAGCAAAACAAAACAGTTTTGGCGTACGAGATAAAAAAAATGCAAAACCGTTTCAAAAACTCCACTAATTTACGGGCTAAAAGACTTTTCTGGTATCACGAGAACTCGAATCATAATATTGTCAAGGTTGTATAAAAAAAAATAGATAAATTTTATCTACAGTCTCAGCACTGCAGCAGCTGTTCGTGTCCACGTTGCGTCCGCGGTCTGTAGCCTGTAAACAAGGTGGATAGATACATAGATCCCCTGTAAACAACCGAATAGTTTGATGGTGATAACTCGGTGAATAATCTTAAAAAAAAAAAAAAACAGACTATAAAACAAACTTTTTTTTATAGGTTGTCACCCGTAAACATAAAATAATCATTCTTAAAAAGTAATAACAGACCGTTTAGCTCTGTATACTGTGGCCGGTGCGAGCTACGCGTTTGAAGCGGAAGAGCCGGGGACTTATCGCGCCGGTCGCGTCCGTCGCGCGATTTCGAGTCGATCGACCAACCAGTTCGTCGTCGGATGTTCTTTTTATTTTCGTTTCTCTGTACAGTTTGACGTATAGGTATGTGCGTTTTGAGTATTCGGGGGACGAAAACGAAAAGCTCTGACAATTTTACCGTATTTGACCGCGTATAAACCGTGTTTTTTGATTTTTATTCGCAAAATACGAGACTGCAATTTATAATATTTTTTTAATTTTTTCCGAAACGACTAGAAATAAGTTAACTATGGGCGGGTAGGTGGCGTATAACGTTTGATTTAACTTTACGTATTTTTTTTCTAAATTTATTCGACTGTACAACATTTGTTTACAATGTAAGATAAACCAAAATCACGTTAGTATTTACCGACATTCTATTGTAAAATGTTCGTTAGTTCTGTCATGTTTTTTTTTCTCCTAGATTGTCGTCCGAACAACAAACGTCTAGCTAGGTGCGGTCGAGTTAACGGTATCGATGAAAAAAGAACCGACGGAAATCAGTTTAGAGTTGAACGTGGAAACGATGCAGACCAACAGAACCCGCAGTTCGACCCTGAAGCTCGTAGCTCTGACGACGCTTACGCTCCAGAACGCGATGGTCGCGTTGAGCATGCGCTACGCCAGAACGAGGCCCGGAGACATGTTCATCGCGTCGACTGCCGTGGTCATGGCCGAGATCGTCAAACTTTTTGTTTGCCTCCTGCTGGTGTATTGTTCGGAATCCATTTCGTGGAAACATTTCGTGTCACTGTTAAACAACACGATCATCAAGCAGCCGGTCGACACGATGAAAGTTTGTATACCGTCTTTGGTCTACGTAATACAGAACAATCTGCTGTACGTGTCCACTTCAAACCTGGACGCAGCCACTTACCAAGTGACTTATCAGCTCAAAATACTAACCACGGCCATGTTTTCGATATTTATATTGAAACGGAAACTGTTCAGACACCAATGGATTGCGTTAGTCATACTGATTTCGGGCGTTGTCCTTGTTCAGCTAAACAAATCGACCGACAGTTCGCAAAAAGATCATCCCAACCAAAATCGTATTATCGGGGTGACATCAGCCTTGGTTGCGTGCTGCCTATCTGGATTCGCTGGGGTTTACTTTGAGAAAATATTGAAAGGAACTGACGTATCTATTTGGATGAGAAATATTCAACTGAGTTTTATGTCTGTGCCGTTGGGTTTTGTGGTGTGCATCTCAAAAGACTGGACTAAAATTGCCAATGATGGATTTTTTTTTGGTTACGACTTTTTCATCGTTTATCTAGTACTATTACAAGCAGCCGGCGGTCTTATTGTAGCGATGGTCGTAAAGTATGCTGATAATATACTGAAAGGATTTGCCACATCATTAGCAATCATTATAGCGTGTGTTTTTTCTATGTACTTCTTTGATTTCACTATCAGTATTCCGTTCGTCGTCGGTACAATATTGGTCATGTTTTCAGTATTTTTATACAGCTACACGAAGGAAAAAAAACCATCAAATTTGAATACCATACAAAGAGCATGAGTATTGTACAAACATTATTTGTGATTACTAAACTACTTAAAATACCAGCAAATTTATAAACAAAAAACAATTATTCAGCAAACGACTAAACAGTCAAAATATACCTACTTAACTTAGGTATTATTTTATTGTCTACAAACATTATGTAATTTTTATACTTAATCAAAATATCAATCGCGTAAGTATGCATAGTGTTAACATAAATTTTGTTAGTACATAGTTATGTTCTAAATTGTTTAGTTAAAAAATTGTTTTTCATGTTAAATATTTTATTATTTATTTGGTTTTTTTTAATTGTTTATTAATGAATGGTACAATAGTTAATAGTTTCATTCCGAATTCATTATAGTTTTTGCTATAGTTACTGTATCTACTTATTTATTTCTGTTAATTTGTTTAAACCCTTTGTATTTTAAATCTGATATAATAATAATTTTTCTTGCCTACTTAATATGTTTATGTAACAATTATTGATTATTGTCAATTTATTGACTGTTTGTGTGTATTCTGTATTATGTGAAAACGCTCAATAGATTTTTTTTATACATTTGATGAAGTCGAATTACGTTTATTTATGTTTAGTCAATGTCACATTGTATTTTGATAAATACCATTAGCTGTACGGTTGTACCAATTACTTATTATGTTGATTCCTTTTTACAGCTATTTATAAATAAGTTAGTTACCTAATCAATATCTTAAATATCTGTAATAACTTAAATAATTGTAATGTTTATTTTTTGTATCTAGTCCCGTTCAACTCCATTTTATTTCATGGGTACACCTATCTATGCTCTAATATCTGTCACAAATTATACACATACAAAAACCTATCTTACCAAGGTTTAAACATTGGTGATACCTTTTCTTTTCTCACCAATTTTCTTTGACATAGAATTAGGTTTCATGTTATTTTATTAGTTTTTCAGTCTTTTACTATATTATTATTTTGATTGAAATATTGTTTAGTGTGGTACTAATAATAATATCAAATAATTTATAGTATCCACATAATAACTTGGGTAAATGTAGTATAAACGTATTGTACCGTAACCTGACTGTACTTTGGAGTTCCTCTAAAAAGTTATGCTGATGAACTTAAAAATTTTTGCTGAAACATAGTTTTCCCAAAAAAAAAAAAAATGGTTTGTACTTAAATTAAGTGAAAAGAGAATTATTTTAGTTCACCATAATATGTTTCATTATTTTTTTTCTGTTCATTTTGTCCACAGAAAAAGTTATCATTCGAGTAACAATCATTTTGTGAATTTACATTTGATATAATACAGGAGAGTCACGATTTAACATTTTTATAATTGGCAGTATTTTTTTTATTGAAGAATTTTTTGCAGTTTCCTATGAAATTATTGAAAATGTATAATTAAAAGATTGGTGTGTTCATACCGACTATTTAATAAATATACTTTTTAATTCATCATTGGTTGGTTGGTACTTCTTATACCTACCTATAACATCCATATTATGTTTAAAATTAGTTTCAGAGTTTGTATAATGTATAGGTATGCTATACATTCTGTATTATACGGAAACGTCCAGTAATTCATGTCACTTGTCAGTGTCCCTGTAATAGTTGAAAAATTGTGAAAATGTCCCGTGTATTGAATTTGTTTGTAATTAGTGTTTTATAAAATATTTTTGAGTACATACTAAAATTTAAGATTCGTGTAAAAAATTGAAATCCGTTGTTGAACACAGGCTTATAAGTTAATTCTAAAAAAATGTAATTCTTAATTTTTTTTTTTTACTCAATTTTAAAAAAATAAAATTTGTTAAATGCACCTATTAAATTTGCTTTTAAAGTGGGCCCCAATCATTGATTATAAAATTTTGTTTAATCATTTTAATTTATTAATGCTGTTGGAAAGTGCCGTATTTCATGAGGTTTTAGACTAATAAGCGGAAGACCAGTTATTGCACTTCCCAATGTTTAATTTTCATTTTGAAAATATGTATGAATTTCTCATCTAATTTACTAGGTTAAAATGGTAGGGAAAATAATTACTTACCTGAGTATATGTATATATTTACAAATTACAAGCCAGTTAAAACAGTTTTTAAAAAGTTTTTTTTTTCTATTTCTTTAGTAAGGAGGGACGGAGAAAAAAAAACAAAAAAAATATTTGTATCGATGTGCTTTTACTTAGACGTATTGAAGGCAGAGGCGGATTGGCAATTTTTTCGTCATGAGAAAATAAATAACAAGGCCCTCAAAATTGAAAATCGATTGATCCACCCGCAAATTTATATCAACATTAAACCTTCGCATAACATACAAGCAACTCGTGATACGTTTTCAAGTTTAATTTTAGTTGTAACTTGTCGTTAGCGCATTTAACTAAAATTTCTCGGTTTCAGAGCGCATCGAAGAATGCGTGTGTTTTTACAATATGATGTTATTTTTATCTGTAAACACTGACGGCCAGGGGGTGCGCCCAATCGCAAAATTGTACTGTTTTATTTTAAACTGCAACTTTATTAATGATTTCTGTTTTTGTTTGTTTAACACTTCTCATCTCTGAGTTTATTTGAACTGTAGTAGGTAAAGAAATGAAAAATATTGGATCAAATGCTATATAGGTACCTGCTTGTGTTACAAAAACAACTATGTATCGATTAACCTATACTTAGCTAAATACCTACTAAATAATCAAAACCATCATATTTATATTAAAAGGCAAATAAAACCAATTTTTTTCAACCACTCTGCGCGTTTTTATTCTATAATTATTGAAATTTAAACTACAACGAAAACGGCGTATTGTGTAGGCAATGTAAAGTACGTTCTTGTATAGTATATGTCCTAACCTAACCATTTACTGGGAGTTTTTTAATCACCAAACTAAAATAATTATTCAATTAAACCGCGGTGATTCTGGAATCGAAAGAACAAAATATTGGTTCTCATATTTGACCATTAATTTTAATATTATTGCGGTAGAATTTTTTTATTCTCTTCGAAGACTGTTTTTAGTCATTTTATCAAAACGTCGTTTTACTGTGCAGCGGAGACGCGAAGTTAAAAATATATAATATATTATTGAACCTTTGTTACGCTAAGAAATTTCTTTTTTATTGGAACCGAAATGCCGTGAGATGTAGTGATCCACGCGAAACAGCGGACGATTGCAAAGTCGTAGTCCGTTATTCCGACAAGCTACCGACCCTGGTAGTGCCTATAGTAGATAGTCACTTTTTTGTATAATTTTGATAAATGTAATTTGGGTTTCGTGTGTCAAACTTGGGAATTGTTTGTTTAATAATCGAGTTGATCTCAGTTAGGCGGCTTCAGAGACCTATGTATTTCCAGTCTTCAGAAAAATGCGAAAATTAAAAAAAACATATTTTTACACCATGTCATATCAATCCTACTAATTTTTGGTTATAAAACCAGTGTAACCACAAATGTACTATACAATAATATTATGGTTATCTATAAATAAAATAAAACGGGATGGGGTCAGTAATTCTCCCTATTGATAAGAAAAATAGCTGATAACAGAAAATATTTTTTGGGGAGAGAGCACATAACCTCAAAAAAAAAAAAAATTGAAGAACACCAACTTACTTTGACCGAATTTCGTTTTTACCAACCGAACCGGACTGGAATAACGTTACCGAGCAAATTTACCGCGTGTTTGGTACTCGCTCGCTGCGCTTGCTCGGCGCCGTCGCGTTGCTCCGCCAACAGATAATAGCCTAATTGCATCCAAATCTAGGCGACTCAGCCGTAACTCTAAAAACCTTTTGGGAATTTTTGTTTTTCTACGTTGGCAGTTCTGATTTTTGTTCTCCCAATATTAAATTTTTTCTCCCGTGTTTGTTATCACCTTTTGGGGATTCAGTCCGAAATAAATTTTATAAAAAAAAAATAGTCGTTTAGTACACGTCCTGTCCGTAGGATCCGCGGGGTTTTTTTTTCGGTCCGGGAGGCCATGGCCGTTACCTAGGGTTGCCAACTCTTATTTGCGGATAAGCGGGAAACCAGATATTTACAAGCGGGACTTGACAAAAAAAAAACGGGACAATACTACAAATTTACAAAATCGAAAGAAAAACAACTAATTATATCACTCGGCTCGATAAAAACACTTATCGATATCGTATTACACACGCGTCGCCACTTTATGTTTCCCCTTCTGAGAGAATACTCAGTATAGTCAACGTTTGATCATAATGTTACATAGATAACGCACCGAAAATAATATTGATTTTGTTATAGACATTTCGATAAATGTTCAACCTAAATATTCTGAGAATACTGAATACAAATACTACTAATGTTTGACAAAACCAGCACGTGCAATCGATGGAAAATAATTTCAAATGCGCACAATACGAACGTAATATTTATATTTAATAGGACTTTGACAGGTTTACCTAGAAGCGGGACAATTAGCGTCCCGCGAACACGCATCGCGGTACGCATTATTTGAGCCCTGTATACGGGACGTCGCGCCTCACGCGGGACGGTTGGCAACCCTACCGTTACCCCTATGTGCGGCCCCTCTGCAAAAGCCGCCCCCGTGGTCTAATGATGTCGCGGACGTGGCTTTACTTCTTGAACAGTTAGTGCGTGTAAAACACCCGTCGAACGAAGTTCGTACCACCGAGGTAATAAAACGCGCCGCTCAGTACGAAGTTCTGCACAACTATCTCGAAGCATAAACCGCCACAGTAATCGTTTCCATGTAAACAGCAGTCAAACGTTGATTTCAGCTGTCCGAAAACGCATTCTGTTTAGACTTTTTGCGATCGATAATTATCAGTTATACGACTAGCTGGTGTACTACGTGTACCGTTTTTCTCGCGAATTTCGAAATGACATCGTTGCGGCCGTGGTCGGACGCGTTGTCCGTTGCGTTCGCCGCCGCCATCTTGCTGTACATCGTGCGGATGGTGATCAAACGTGACCGGCAATCGGCCGACCCGCGACTCTCGGAGCCGCTAGTCCCGAAGGACTACGAAAAACTAACACTGGTCAACAAGATCCGGATGCTGACGAACAGGCTGACCGACGTCCGGCGCAGGTGTCTCGGCCAGAACAAGACCGAGATGGCGGTGACGCGCGACCGTTTCGCCGAAATCCAGAGGATTCAATCCGTCGGCGAGCTGCAGTACCAAGAAGTGCTGCTGCAGTGTATGTCGGCAATCGAGTGGCTGGAGAAGCCCGAGGAGTTCCGGAAAAGGTGAAAAAAAATTTACTTTTGATAATTCGACAAAAATATCAACTATCAAAGACCGAAAAACCGTCTTGTTCGCGCCTCTTTCTGATGTGTACCCGAACGTGTTGACAGAAAAAGTAGAAAAATAAGATTGAAAAAAAAAAAAAGCACACTGTAAAAGCCAATACTTTCTTTGTCGCGCTGAAAATTTAAGGTTCAAATTGTTTTAGTTGTCCAGGTATGTTTGTACAAATCATACCTACGTATTTATTGTAAGTACGTAATAACTTAAAATTGGTACACTCTTATACATGTAGGGGGTGAGCAATATTTGTTGGCGCATTAATTTACCTAAACAATAATAATATCACATATACTACTACTCTTTAAAAGTTAAAATTTATAGTTAAAAAGTTATGTTAATGTTGCAATTAAGTAAATATTGACTACTCGTTGACGTAATCTTTTTGTTAACATTTGATAAGTTCATTCGCTTTTAACGTGTTAATTTGTAATGGTTAAAATTTCTTTTTTTAAACTTTTTATAAAAAAAAGAAAGTAGGTTAGAAGATAATTTAGAAAAAAAATAATTTTTTGAATCGGAGGAAATGTCATAATTTTTTTTCGACAGCCTTGGGTGCAGACTCGTATGTGCGCGTGAATTAAAAATATAAACTATATAGGTATTATCTTTGTTGTGTTAATTTTTTTTTTTTGATAGCGTTAACTTTTAGTTTGATATAAATTGAAAAAAACCGGGATCACTCTAGGGGTCGCGTGGGTAGTAGTTTGACACGGAGTAGCGACTACGTTTTGGTTCGGTCACTGTTTTAGAAGTTGTGGTTCAAACGTGTATTATTTAATATCAGAGAAACCAATGCCTTCGAAAAAACGATTCTGAGCGAGCTCAGTTATCATGTAAACGTCCTGGTGAAACCCAGATTCAACAATAAAAATTGAATGAAACTATTTGAAAATTTTGTTGTAGTGTAGAACTAGCTGTTCAAAGATGGGTACATTGTTGTTAAAAATTTCAAGACAACAGAATGATCGTTTTTTACAAAATGGCGGAGAAATAACTCTACGCGATTTTAATGAAATCTAATACGTCGTTAAAAATCTTAATATACCTCTATCGGTAGATCAAAAAATTGTGAAATCGCTCGGTTCGACTTGAAATCTATTTATGTCGTTGAGAAAAGGGTTTCACGAGTTGACATTTCAATCGATTTGAAATAGGGAACTTTGAAGTTTCCGAATATGTTATTTTACTGCAGTTATATTATTCCATAAAACCTCTAGTTTAAGTCTCGAAACTTAAATACAATCTCAAACAGATAGTTGTACACGTGTAAAAAACTTTGCGAATTGGTTCACACCATTTCGGTTTGCAGCCGATTTCACGTTGTTATTTTGTCGTCGGCGGCCGTGTATTTTTTCATTAATATACGGGGGAGAGGGACGAAAAACTATTGCGGGGAACGTGTATTTTACACATCGATCGGATCATAATGTCCAAAATAAAGATCAAGCTGAAACTTTTACACCCTAACACTAAAATACGAAATACGTACCTCCTAGATTTGACCAAAGTTTTTTTTTTGTTTTTTTACCAATGACGCGTACACTATAGACAACTGAGCTCGCTCAGAACCGTATTTTCGAAGGCAATGATTCGTCGTCGCTTTCGGACGGAAAACAATGACCGCAACTTCTAGTGCGAACCACCCGAAGCGTACCTACTCCGCAGTGGCGTGCAGTCAGCAGGGCAAGCGAGGTAAGCGGCTGATATAAAAGTCAAAAGAAAGGGTTAGAAAATGTAAAATGTCGTTGCGCACGGTTTAATCAGAAGAATTTACAAATAAAATACAAACGATAATATGATTTGTAAAAAAAAAAATCAAGAAAATGTTTTACCGTATAGGCAATATGCATAGTAAAGTTTTAAGCGCTCAGTTTTTTCCAGACTCGCCCTGTGCTGTAGTATTAGAACGACTGGGCGCGGTAGAGGGGGGTCACGACGATTTGGTCCTCAAAAGAGTGCTCAGCAAAACGCTTCCGACGCGATTCGATTTCGGCCACCGTCACGTTATATCTGCGCGTTCTTCTTGATTGTGCCCGATTAATTCTCATCGAAAAACCCAAATTAGGATCGAAACAGACAGTAGGTGTAATATTGTACTATAACGTAAAATATTTATAATATCCTGTAAAATATTACCACGAGTACATTTTTACAGGATTTTACGTATTTAGCGCTTGCCTATAATGTTTTACCCCACCGCATGCCGCCGCTGCTACTCCGTCAGCTATACAGAGTGGATCCCGGCTGCATTCCGTATAATATCGAGTTTCGTATCGTTCTTGTCATCACTGTGATATTGTATTATTATTATTATGTAATATGACGTGTTTTACTACTTACGTTGACACGTTTTACAATTATTGAGTGCGTCTAGGTTTTTCAAAGACGTCGCGTGTTCGGCACTCCGCTCGCTCTGCTCGCCCGTCGCTTTGCTCCGCTAACAGATAAAACCTATTGCGTCCACACCTATAGACGCCGTGACCGGTATTTTCAAATGAACCAATCATAGTGCGTTGATTAATAATAAGTACAGGCGCCTAGCTCATATTGTATGGAATATTATGCTTTTACGCATCCCGGGGCTTATTATTGTTGTCATTCAACGCGCCGCAGATGCGCCCCGCCGGACATCTCCGAGCCGTACGAGCCGCTGACGGCGGCCCACGTGAAACGGGCGCGCGCGCTGGCCACGATGCCCGCGGATCGCCGGGAACGGCGGCCGGTGTCCGCGTGGCGGGCGGCCGCGCCGCTCTCGCTGCCGCGGGTGGACCGTTGGATGGCGGACGCGGTGCTCGGCACGGTCCGGGGGTTGGACTTGGCGCTGGACGTGGCGGACGGCCTCCTGGACGCGGCGGACGTGCCCGGCCGGGCGAGGGGCGCGCTGGACCTGTTGCGCCGCGGCGTCGCGGTCAACGTCAAAATGGACGTGGACGGCGACCGGACCACGATCGTGCTGGACTTCATGTTGCCCGACGGGACGCCGCGGGACCGCTTGCCGGACGCCGTGGCCACGGGGCCGGCGTTGAGGCCGTTGAGCGGTCTGTGTTGCACTCCGGTCCGGTACACGAAGCCGGACAAACAGCGGAAGTGATTTATTGCGACGTACGATACCGCGCGATAAAATAAACGTAGTCCGCCCGTGTGATGATTAGGTAGCGCGCACGACCAAACGCCACAGGTGGTTTCAAGCATAAATAAAATTTATACATATCATATAGCTACTGTTGACAGTTGACAGACGTCGAAGTCGGTTGAAAACACAAAAAGTCAATTTTAAAACCTTTGAAAATAAACATATAACAAAGATTTCATATTTTCAATTCACATGGTTTTGTACCTAAATATATATAAATATACGAGTACTATAGTGAAAACTACGGTATAATTCTATAAAAGAGTTGGAAAAAAAATATATTTTAACTGTTACAGATTTACGTAAAGCCAACACCACGATAAATAAAAAAATCACTCTAGGTCGCGTGGGTATATGTATACTTTGACGGAGTAGGCTAACCTAACGCTTTGGGTGGGTCAATATGGTTCGAAAGTTCTGGTTTATAATGAATCGTCGCTTTCGAAAAAACGATTCTGAGCAAAATATCAGCTCGATGGGACAACGGGAAGTGGTGGTCTTATTTAAATAGGACGGCCTAGTCACTTTACTGCACTTTGAGTCTTTTTGAGTCCCTCAGGGCTGCTTGATTTTGATTTCAACAACAGTAAGGTTACTATTAGTGTTACTATTCTGAATTGTTATCATTTTTAAAAAAGGAAAATTAGTTAATTATTGTTTTATTTGTGAAGGATAACCTATACCGAGAATACGAAATAAAGTACCGTAGACCCGAATTCGGTAATAACTCTGTCGGATATTGCCATTTAAAATTTCGTTTTCGCGTAGATTAATCATGTCAGTAACAATTAAGCGGGTAGATTAATGTCACTATAATATTTTGGTATTTTCTATCATTTTGCTCGAATTTTGAGGACCCAAAACGTCGTTTTCATAACTTTTTAAGAACGAACGTGTATTTAACACACCACTTAATAAAAATTGTTTAAAGTAATATTATTTTCAAAAGTATTCGTTCATTTACCTACATTTCATAACTCAAATCACATATAGTTTGTAGGTATTATTCATTAGCTACAGGCGAGTATCGAAATGTAGCGTTAATAAGTTGTTACCCGATGCGTCTTTCATGCTTCGACATAAATATGCGAATGTGATCGAACGGATTTCTAGGTTTTCGGTAATACATGAGATGGATTTTAGATTCTGTATGGGTCTTGGTTTTGAGGCGCGGCGAGATTTGACCGGTTTCGCAAATGTGTGCGCGGGCATTAGGAAAATATGTACAAGTTTCTACGAAACATCGCTCGATTTTGCCGCAGAGACTAAAATTGTGTGCACTTTGTGTCATACGAAATGAAAAATTGTGATAGTTACAGACAGAAGTGCCTATACTGTTTTTTACGTTTTCTTATTTTCTTTTCAAACCAAACAGTTTTACCGTTTAAAAAAAGAAACACTAGCACTTTTTGCTCGTCATATATTGTATTGTATATGAAAAATACGTAGGTCAGAACGTACATTTTTCAAGTGCCCGGTCAAAATTATAGGGGTTGTAATTGTAAATCTCGTTGTTATTATAATTATTTGTAAAATTCCTCGCGTTGAATGGCGTCGAGCGAGAAGTTTTTAGCGGACTCATTTGTAGAAAACAAAATCGTGTACCAGACGGATTCTCGTGTAACGGTTAGCGAATTTTACACTCTTCGTTTCTAAAAAAAAAAAACGATTTTTTTGGAAACAAAAATAACCGAGCGAAATTTCCGAACCGAAGCGTTTTTATCGCCCTCCTCCCGGCACACGAGAACACAGCGAAGAATTATTATTTTAAGATTATTATTTTCATTTTAAACGTCCAAAAAGACAGCTTGTCGTCGATTCAACGGGGCCCGAAAACGGACATTTTAGCCGTATTTCCCCCCGTCTCGTTTTACGATCAATGAACGTCTTGACCGTATATAAAAAAACAAGTGGCGACGACGACGAAACTGTTAGGTTTTTTTTTTTACGGTTACGAGAAGACACAACCAGCAGCTGCTGTCGGCCTCCGTTCCGGGCCCCCTCTACTTACGTACGCGCGCACCGAGTCCACCACGAGTTACTACGACATTATTACCCGTGTACCTAACCTCGTGGCGCGCAGTCAGTGTCAGTCAGTCAGTCGTTTCGCGGCACCAGCAGCCGCGGTCCGTCCGCTCTCCGTCTCGCCAGTTCCTCCTCACGGTCGTAATTTTTTATTATCGTTATTTGAAAAAGCGATCGATTTTTCGTTTCGACGCGCGGTTAATCGTTCCGGTAGGTTTCTCGGTATTTTAACGGCCGGAAAGACTCGGTTAAAACGCTGCGCGACAACATTCCGTGTGTGTACTTCATACGCGCGCCGTACACAGAGAGAGACGCCGTGCGCACATCGGGGACGATTACCCGCCGAAGGGACACATTGCGCGTAAGTGGCCAAACACGTTTACACTCGCACCGTATAACGTTATTTATTATAATACGCCCACCGAGGGACGCAGAGCTGCGGGGCTTATCGTCGTCGATAAAATAATAATAATATCGAATAACGTGTATGATGTACGTCGTGTAAACGCCGTAAAATCGTATTCACCGTCGCATTCCACGATTCCAGCTGTCGTCGTCGTCGCTATATTGTTATAACGATGTGTGTTGGTTGTATTGTTGATAAAGACGGCGGCATCAAAACGACGCCGTATTATTAGACACGTTTTCCACGACGTAGTATTGCGCGATTCAAGACGTTTTCGACGTTCGTGGGAAAAAAATACAACCCGCTGCGTACGCCCGATTGTTTCTCAGACGTTCAGCGTGATTTTTCCGAGAATTTTTCAACGCTCTAATCCGAGTATACAGCAGGTTAGGCACGATACAGGTACGTTTTTCGATAACACCTTAAACTTTCGGCCGTAAAATAATCGAAACTAATATTTGAAACGATCCACACGCACCGTATACGTTCCTTTGTCGTACGCTTATAGAAATAAAAGTGTACCTACCTACATCATTGTAAACGGAAAATTTCAGTTTTGTTTCAAACAGTAACGCGCAAACGTCGACCTACGACGAATATGCCTCGTGCAATTCTGTCTGCTCACATCTCTCATGGCTCGTTCCGAAAATGCTAGTTATTTCTAACGTGTAGAGGATAATGCTGATTGACACCTTGTCATTCGAATGTACATTTTTCAATCTCATCAGAATTCTCTGTTTTTTACAATAGGCGAACAACAAGTAAAAAAAAGTAGAAAAAAGTCAACGCGATTTGTACAACACTAACTGTTATTGTTATTGTTCGTTCGAATAAACCATTCGTTTTTTACGGATTGGCCTCGGTCAGTACCTGGCGTAGTTTACCTAATTGTTTAGTTTTTTCATCTTTACGCGGGAAAAAATTAAAATTTTCGGACACGTCCGATTGTCTGCGAAACGTATTGTTCTCAAAACTGTTATTCAAGCGGCTCTCGCAGTCGGTACGCCAAAAAACGTCAACTTAAAATACGTTACCGACATTTAAACAACCATAGAGCGGTCCGTGGTTTGTTTTAGTTTTACGAACTATTTCTATTTGTTTGTTTTTAAGTATACCCAGCATTACGTACCTACATTGTACCCGCATGCGAGCAACAAGTACATTTGTCGTGGTTATCGTGACTGTAATGTAATATTTTTCGATCGGTTCTCATGCCTGTGTTGTATTATTATACATCTAAAACAACTTATTGTTTTTTTCTACCTAAAGCTTGTTGTAATTTGCGTTGCAACAAAAATTTCTAATACGCGTTATTGTTATTTCTCTACATTATGTATATTTTGAATTACTATAATTATTATCTGACAAACGTATAATTTAAAAATCACAAATATAAAAACAAATTAATATTTTACTGCCATGTTTTCTTCATAAAATCTCGTACTACGCGTGACTCGACTCGCCCATTGAACGTGTACCCGACCGACGTGGCCGCGTGCTCTCCGATAACCACCCGCTGTACCATTCGTTTTAGAACATTATTATAATAAGTATCGGTTATAATTTTTGTTTTGAAATATCAGAAAATCAACGTTTTCCAAAGAACGCGTAATCGCTGTTACGACATTGTGTCGTGGAAACGTGGATCATTCTCGCAGTAAAAACCCGTTGGTACATACAGGGTGTTCCGAAATGATTCGTCCGATTTTCGTAGGCCGTATAAATCAAGTTCTCGTGGTTTGTGGTAAACGAAGCATCAACCATATTCTGAAATGTTTTCAAGTCTTTATCGATTGCCGACGTATGTTGTTGCGGCGGTGCACGTTAGCCGGCATAATTCAATTTGTAATTAATCTACTTAGTTGTTGTCCGTGAAACTTTAAAAGTTTATTGCATCGTGTTGTCGACGGAGCAACGAGAGGCGTGTTTTTTTGTGTGCTCCGCTCTGAGAATAGTGCGAGTCTGTTTATAATAATCGACGAAAATTTAACACTCAACAGCCCAGAGTGTTCAAAGACGGCAAAAAACCATCGAAGAGACCGGTCGAACCGAGAATGAAAACGTTGAACAAATTTGACTTGAAAGCGTGTCTTGTAAGAAGTCCACAGCAGAAATCGTTTTGTCGAACGTCCAGAGAACTCGCTATTTCACAGACGCCGTTTGGCGTGTAGACTTAAACCGTGTACAGAATTCAGTTGTCGCAGGCTCTTCGTAATATGACGGTGACGGGCAATGAAGGTTTTGCACGTTTGTTCTCGAGAAGACTAACCGATGAGGTAGAACAGTTTTCCTATCGTATCGTTTTCACCGACGAGGCGATATTATGTACTTAAAACAATCCATTAAACCGTAAAACTTATTCTAAGTTGATTAAAAAAAAAATCGTCAATAAATACCACGACTTTTTGAAATCGTATTTTGGAACACCCTGTATTATATCTCGTAGATATATACCTACCCGTATTAGATCATTTACGTGAAATTGAAAAATCTCAATTTATTCAAAATAATATAACGCCGTAATTATATCACGTCAATATAACGGTGAAATCGACAACATTCCAATGTAGGTACATGTTTTTTATTCATGTTTTATTGAACATTAGGCGTGCGCGGTAAACTCGCGCGGGTGGGTCGGTGTTACTGTGGTTTTCGTCGGCCGTGTAACGTACGTAGGTGTGTACGTATTTTTTTCGTTGTTTAATTTTATGTGTTGTTTTTTTTAACGCATAAAAATACCAAAGAAGCGCGTTGTTATTATAACACGCTATTGAACGCATGAATGAAGCTGATTGGAAACGACCCACGTGCATTGTTTACGGTATATAGTAGTAGTAGTAGTAGTAGTAGTAGTTATATTACAGTGTTTAGCTCATCATGTCTGATGTACGTTTAATTGTTCAGCGCCCTATAGGAAAACAAACGAATAAAATACAATCGGACGGTAACGAAATTCAACGATATGTATCATTTTTAGATTCTGAGCGTCAGCTATTGGTTTTACAAAGATGTGTGCGTTTTTTTTTTTGTCTTGGGTGTATTGCTCCGATGTCTCAATGTTCAGTGCATTTTCTGAAAACCCAATTTATATCCGTGACGTATCGTACTCAACGTTTTGCCAAATTTTCAATTTCAAAAAAGTCAACATTAATTACGGCAAACGGGTTTTTGACACGTCTATTTCGTTGTTAGGCCATGACTTGCAAAATAATGATCGTATCAAGCTGAAACTTTTACATACTATTAAAATAGGTACAGAGGTTTGATAAAAGTTTCGAGCGATTTCGAGCCGGGTCTCGAAAACTTCACCAGGACGCGTACGCTATAGACGACTGAGCTCGCTCAGAATCGTTTTTTTCCAAAGGCAATGATTGCTTTCGGATATTAAATAACACGTTCGAATCACAAACCGGTGACCAACCCAAAGCGTATAGTTGCCACTCCGTCAAACTGTACCGGCCATGCGACTTAGAGTGATCCCGTCTTTTTTTTATTCGTTGTATTTTTACTTTTCGTCTCATCGCACGAGTATATCGATTGAAAAATAACAAATCAAAACTATTCATCGATACTGCAGACAAATCCGTATGATCTAATAAAAATATTAATACTCGTTAAATAGCTGGGCGCGTGCGGTAATTTTGATTTCAGCGTTAAAATTGCGTATTTGATTATGTATACGATTTTTAGAAGGTCATACTGTGTGGATTATCGAAACGGTTAATGAGATGTATAATAACGCACAACATAATTACTAACCGGCCTTCTAAAATAGCTCTTTTGCATTAATATATATATAATATATATATTA
Organism: Hormaphis cornu; assembly: GCA_017140985.1. Taxonomy (NCBI): domain Eukaryota; kingdom Metazoa; phylum Arthropoda; class Insecta; order Hemiptera; family Hormaphididae; genus Hormaphis; species Hormaphis cornu. The sequence continues at coordinate 34,632,521 of CM029357.1, forward strand.
ATATATATATATATATCTAATATTGCTAATTAAAGATTGCTGCAGATGGGTATAAGTTTGTAAACAAACAATTATTACTAGCGTTTAAAAAAAAAAGAACATATATTTTTATTATTTAATCTGTAAAATGTGTTTGTTTGTGTTACACTTAGGTACGTATTATTAAACCTCCATTTTAAATAATAAAAAAACATAATATTTACGTAAAATAAAATAAGTTCACCTGTGTCATACGATGGATTTATTTTTATGAAACACTAATAATTTTTAAGTAAAAAAAAATATGTATTAACAATAATAATTTCAACATAATTTTGGTGCTCAATGTTTGAGCAGGTCCTCAAATTCAAATGCTAGCCAATACGCACATATTTGAAAAAAAAAAAATGAAAATATAATTAGTTATTTGATACGCATTGATTTATAAATGTTAATGTTAATGTAATTATGTTTACAAAATATTTTCTATAAATAGTGCAATTTATTTGATACCTAAAACACAAAAATAATATATTGTATTGAACTGGTTTATTGTAAACTCATCAATGACGTTAATTTTTATTACGTAAACGTTATTTTTTTAATATAATAAAAATTCCGATAGATTTACTATCGAATTACGCCGAGTGCGTTCTATACTGTATTTCTTTAACAGTAGGCCGTCTTAATAGAGAATCTCAGTTCCTTATCAAATAAATCAACAACTGACTAATTTTTGATTTGAAAAATGATTGCTTTTTAGGTTAGTAATTTTTGTATACTGACGTTAAGTTTTTTTTTTTGAAATTTTGATTATTTTCAAAAGTATTCATGAAATTTCATTTTTAACTTAGCACAAGGTCGATTTTGAACCCTAATAACTTAAAAAAAAAAAAAATTTGATTTTAAAATATTGGCTAACGACAATACCTATATCAAGCAATATGTACCTAAGTATAGATCGTACATTTAAAAATTACGGACTTTCAACTACAAAACTTAAACAATAGTGTTGAAGAACTCGAAATGCAAAGTTTTGATTTTTAAACTGTAATAACTGACTAAAAATCGTATGAACATTTTTTAAATATTTTTTAGGGCCTAGTATTAACTATAGGTATACTCAACCTAACCATTTAAGCAAAAAAAAAAAAAATGATGGAATATTTAAATTTGAAATCGTTTTATAATTTTATATGAAACACTATAATACGTATCCGTATTTCCCCCCTTATTTTCAGTTTACAAAGTTTCCATTTTGATTATCAATTCATACTAACCTCTACTCGTTTTTATGATGTTTGTCTAGTACATAGGTTTCGGTTAAATATAGCTGGTATAAAATATAGAAATTTGGCAAAATCCGAGGTATAATCTTTGTTTTCTTGAAACCAAAAAAATTTCATGATCTTTAATACAATTTTTTCTACAGTTATCTGCAACGTCTGTAAATCGATAAGTGCCGAGTGCGTTGATAATATGATTTCAACGTACATAACATAATATGCCACTTCAATACAGTTTTTCTTATACATTTACTTCAGCGCATCGGTTTTGCGGACTTTTTTTCGCCGAACCATTATAAATAATTATTATAACGTACACTAATATTACATTATATTTATATATACGAATGCGCACCCAGATAGGCGTGACCTCTCCGACATTTGGCGGTATTTTCAAAAACGAAAAAAAAAAAAAATTAAAAAAAAATTGTCATTATTTAAGGCGGCATCCGTTGCAATACAATGTAATTACTAATCGTTGTTTTTGAGTCTAAGTATACCATATCGGTCACAGCCCACGATGTATTATATTGTGTTCGAGATTTGTGGCTTGTAGTTCAATTTACTCTACTCGGGTTGTTTCGGATAGGAACGGTACGTATAGCCATCAATCATATAACCATCGGGGCTAACACATCAATCAAAAATAACTAAACCCATCGTTATTTTTTTTACATCGTCCGAATTGCTGCAGGTATAAGGCTAAGAAAGGTACTACCTGCTATTATAAGTATATATATATATATATATATAATTACTACCAAACAGGGTTGGCATACCCTTCACGACCTTTATTAAAAACCATTATAGAAAAAAAATTATTATAGCCCATTTCAATCTCGTATACGCGATAATTCATCCACAGTATTACCTACATATATATATATATATATATTACACACAAACGGAATCATTGTGATTTCCATCATATTGTTTTATTTAAAAAAAAAAACGTCAGCAATAAAACTTGTCTGTTGAGTTAAAAAAAAAAAAAAAATCATAAACACTTTTATACACTTGTAAATATTTGAACGCATTTTTGAATACTACTTTGTTTTTTTTAATAATTGTGATTTATAATGTTAATTAAAACAAAAATAAATAGGTAAAGGAAATCTTAAACGTAACGTTTTAGATTTTTTTTAGATTGTTATTTTTTCCCTCCAAGCATGCGGGATTGACGTTTTAAAAGTGCTACAGAATAATAATTGATCGGTATACCGACGACAACCATTGGGAAAATGACGACAACAACAGATTTTTTTCGCATTCTGTATAGTTGTTTCAAGGTCTCTAGCGGTTGTCACATTTTCTTTGCTCGCGGCGGTCGTCACGTCCACACTGTCGAACTGAAACTTTTTGCGCTGGGCACGACAATAATCTCGTTTTAATAAACTTTTATTATTTATATGAAAATAATGGGGAAAAAAAAAATACAAATATATCAAACATCATAAATGGTTTGTCCTTCAGGATTCAATAGTTATAAGGGTAAAAAACGTTTTCATCAGCTGACGACTTGTGTTTGTTTTTCAAACGTAAAATACTTTCAATTAAAATTATTTTATGTTGATCATCAAGTGTTCTAACGTTACAATGTTACTTTTGAGCCATCACCCTCAAATTACATAGCCCGCACACAAGTATAATGTATAATTAATATTATCTTTTAGAATTTAGACGAATAGTTGTCTGACGTACAGTTGTATTGATTATATTGGTTCACAAATTAAATTCAATAGTATGCATTTTTTTTTTATAAATACTTTCGATTTAAAAATGTGAACAAATTACGCAGTGTCGGCAAATTTGGAGAGTTTTTCGTTTCATAAGCTGAAATATGTACTCGTATGTACGTGTTGTTGAGTATACGTGTTCCTACAACATTTTAATAAGCTGAAAATGGGGTTAAATAATTATGCATGAATTTTTTTTCCATCATCGTACCAAGTCATATTTTAAGGAAGTTTATATTCATAGTACAATAATTTTAAATAAAAATTTAACTGCGTGTAAACATTTATGTGTTAAGTCTTTCCTAACGCCCGCATATAAATTTGCCAAAAAATCTTACACAGAGGTGATTTTTTCGCGCAAAAATTGGACCGAACGCGTTATAAAAGACAACATCGACTTAATTTTATAGTTCATTACAATTTGTATTCTACCAAATAAATATTTGGAACGTTATTTACTGTCGTACAACATAAATAATTTGAATAGTTTTTTTATGGTTCTCTCGTACTTTAAACGTTAAATATCTATCTACGTTTATTAAATTTTAAGTATACATGTATGAAACGATGCGTTTCGCTCAAACATTATAAACTCGTATGCACCACAGGGTTTTAACTTTTAATGCCCGAAGAGTGTTTTAAATATAAAATTTCAGTTATTTTGCTATAGTACGTATTTTATGCTGTCTCGTAACGTATGAAAAACGTTCAAATGATAACATCTATAGCGCGTAGGTACTTTATTCAAGTGTTTATACTTACTTCTTATATTTCTGTTCATTGGTTGTAACTAAAAAACCTCTTGCCTCGATATGACGAAGATAGCAATCTTATGCTTGTAAAAAAATAAAAATTTCATAATATATATGGTTCCTACCTGAGCATACATAAATATAAACATTTTGTTAAAGTTGGTGAAACTACTCTCTTCTGAATCAGATGGATCATTAGATATTTATGTGATGGACTATTTTATAATAATATATATTAAGTATGTATTTTGTGTTAACTTTTTTTATCAGTTAGAATATTTTTCGAGGGTATATACCTACTATTGTACAACTCGCTACGTATTTGTTGATATTATTTTATTTGGCGTGTACAGAAACGATTGAAGTAACCAAGAAATAAAACTAACGTTTATAGTCATACTTAGTACCCACTTATATGTTTTACCGTGTGGAAAATTAGATACATATACGTGCACGAATATTCTTACTAGATTTATGGTTATTCATTATTTTATACTGCCTAACTATGCGTTTGGTATGGAATTTATTTTTCATTTCGCTGTACCTTACTTATTTTTGATGTCGTTGGCTTTATCGTATAATTTTCATATTTCAAAATAGTCATTAGTTTTGTTCGCGTTGGCCGCATGAAATTCAACCGCTATAGACTTAAACTCACTTGTACATTCGTATAAAAACCGTTTTAAACGCGTATCTTTAAATTATTATTTACGAACGCGTCCGTTTCCATTTTTTTTTCGGCCATCCGACTCTTTGGACGTTTTATCCGCGCATTGTTACATCGATCGCTCGTTTTTACACGTCATATTATATGTTATCGACTGTAGCGATGTTTGAAAATCATGATGGTACAATAATTTTGCCTTCGGATATTCTGCGAACGGACTGTATGCAAATCAACAAACAGACGAGTGTGCAGTTTTCGAACACTATTTGGGTCTCGCGGCAGTGTTGGTCTGCGATAGTAAACGAGAAGGTTAAATTATTAGTCCGTGCACAACCGAGCGTGTAATCGTGCGAGTTAAGTGCGCGCATGGGAATATAATAGTGTAGACGATTTTATTCTATTGATAAAGTATTTCACGGATCCATTACGCGAAAAGCCTTGGAATTTACATGTATGACTTGCGCGCAGTGTGCGGTATACTGCGTTTAAATTTTAATGATATTTCATTTATAATATAATTATTTCAAATAGGTACAACGTGAAGTTATAATGAATGATATGCGGCGGAATTAGAGTTGACGCGCGCGTTTGTGGTGTTCGTCTGCATTAGTCTCGGACTCCGAAATCTTATTAATCACGCATCGACACAAAATAAATCTATGGAATGCGCTTGGATAGTGTGGATAATAAATAGTTGAGTCGCCAAAATAAACGTAGGGCAATCGTATGGACTATAAAAACGATTCAACTCGATCGTTCCATGAAAAGTAAGTGATGGTAAGCCTAAATCTTGATGAAATCATTGATAAACATGGGAAAAAAAAAGTATACAATTTTAAAAGGTGTTTGTACATAATATTTATAACGCATTTTTGATATTAGTCCTGCACTTGACTTTTAGTCGAAACCGGTCATGATTAAACTATCTGTAACACTCTCGGGCTTTGACTCATTATATTTTTACACGCATATTTTCTTTGTTACATTTAATTACATTTTAAAATAATTTTCTCGAGTCAAAGTTTTTATGCCATTGGCTTTTCTTCGCACTTCGTTAATTTTAATTAATTAGGTATAATTAATTTTTACATAAATACACGTGTTTTCATTTATTTATATCAATAATTGTTAATGAATAGTAAATTATTTATGTATGTATACAAATACCCTTTTTTTTACCATTTACGAAAAATAACTTCTGATAAAAAAAAATATTTTACATTTTTTGATATTGTTTTTTTTTTGTTTTCGCATAAAATTTATTTAACCCTGGATAAAATCATAACCTTTCATGGGAAAAAAAGTATAAAAATCATTTGATCCATAACGGCCGCCCTTACACTATGTTGGCGACCAGCATTCGTGTGTTACAAGTGAGATACGTGCATAGATTTACGTGTCTATGCGTGTGCAAAGGGACAGAGCCCCTACTATTTTGAAAATGTTTTCGAGCACCCTTTCTAATTTATTCGTCCCTACGGTATGGTATTTTGGTTAAGCTAAGTTGATTTTTTGAATTTTTTAGTATTTATTGAATTTAAAGTTGACTAACAAAACAAATCACATTCCTCAATTCACATGGTTTTGCACCTATATAGTAAGACGTTTCCTCCGATTCAAAAAAAAAAAAAATGTTTTCGTATTTTCTTTCGTAGTTTTCTGCTTACTAATACTTTTTTTTTTACTTTTAAAGAGTTTTAAATTTTTTTTTTTAATCATTACAGATTAACTTAAAGTTAAAACGTTAAATAAAAAAAAACGTTAACTTATTGTGTTAACGAAAAAGACGAGTTAACGAGTATAATCAACTTCTTCATTAACTTAACTATTTAGCTTGATTTTAACATTTGGCGCGTTAATGCCCCGCAGCCTTGTAGTATATACTAGGGAAATAGGAGAACGTTCCTTATTTTTTACTTAACAGCGTCCACCTACTTCTTATTTTTCCTGCGATTCGTTGTTGATCGTTACCAGCTCTCATTTGGAAACGATCACTCATTCGTGACAAAATATTACCGAGCGGTAAATAATAAGGCCGATGTGGACATTGCAAAATTGCAGAACGAGTTTTGGTCGGTTAAAAGGCAGGAGGAGGGCAAACCGGCGTTGTTTTATTGTTTCGAAAACCGTGACAAGCGAAAATGAAACGCATTATGAACGAATTCTAAGTACATCTTAGTTTGCACTTTGGCATTAATTGTTTTTCGCATCCGACTACCTTTCGAGTTCACATGAAATTCTAAAAAAAATACGCGTTAAAAATATGTTAAAATACGGTACCGTTTTATTCGGGGGAAAAAAAAATAAAAATCACTACACTACGCGCTATATATTGTGACGTTATGTATATATGGTTTGCATATAGGTGTTTTGCGCGATCCAATCCATATTTGACCGGACTGAATTGTAGGAATTGTTATTATGTTTGTGCGTAATTATCAGTTTCTGCGACAAAATTTTTTTCGGTTTTCATCGAGTTTCTTGTCACGTATTCGAACAACATGTTCTCCGTAGATTTGTAGAAATTTTTGTGGCGCATAGTTCGGTGTTGGTTACACGCTGTTCTGCGATTATCGAATGGGAAACAAAAGTAAATAATATGATGCCAAACGTCATCGCGGGTACCGAGAGGCGTAAAAAAATTAATTATTCGCGCGAGAAAAACTTTACGTTTTCTTAGATATGTTGTTTTAGGGGAAAAAAAAAATAGTAAAATACGCAGACGCACCGAAAATGTTTTAATTTAGGGTCCGACGACTCGCGTATATTTCCAGCCGATCAGATTAACTATTTTCCGAACGGATGTGCAAATGCTCAAAGTCACTGGTAATTATTGGATGTCGTGTGTGTGTGTTTTGTTGGAAAAAATTTTAAACTTTTGCCTACCCATCAACGGAGAACGAACAAATATTTTAGAGAAATAGTGACGTTAAATCGCGCATGCGTTATAGCAACAGTTACGTAAAGACGTTGCCGGTAAAAAAATGATTTGTAAAAAAATGTAAATTAATAAAAGCAAACAATGTGTTTATTACGTGTGTGTGTGTGTGTTATGTAAAAAAAAAGTATTTAACTACTCAAAACTAATTTGAATAAGACGGATGTTTACGAAAAAACGTAATAAACGCGGAACTATTTGCAACGTAACATATGTATATATACAATCTAATGTAAGTGCAATGACGTGTACATTTGTTTGACGTGATTCATTTTGTGAAAAAATCGTATTAAATCGCCGTTGTAGGGCTTTCACTGGATTGTTTTTTCGTATACATTTCTGGGTATAAAAAGTGTTAACGGAAACGCCGCATTATTGCCATACTATGTGTATTATACGTGTATTTTTTTTTCTCTTACAGCTCTATAGGTTAACATAATATTATTGTATACGTGGGATTTCGGTGGTTTGCGCTGGGAGTGTGAAAAATCGCCGCCGCGAATAAAAAGGAGATATTAGAGGAAAAAAAAAAACCTAAAAGAAACTTAATAAAATCTTATATACCTACCACGTATTACCGCGTATTATCTCTCTGTACGGATTAGGCGTAGAACGATCTGTAGAATATTAAATGTAAGACTAATAGACTGTGACAGGAGTCGCTGAGATTCCTATATGATCGATATTGTTTAGTAGTCCATAACAAAAATTTGATGTTATATTTAATTGTTACGTTATTGGATTAGCCGAAGGTCGGCTGTACTATACCCCCGGTGGTCCGTGATCTAACGTATGAATGAATTATAATGAAAAATCCGCCGCGTTACTTTCCATCAGTCGAATCCGAGAATACACGCATCAAAATAATATTCGTCGACTCCTATAATATAATTATTGTTCTGAGCACAATGGTCGTTTGAAGCTTTAATACCGCGTTATTGATAATTTCGAATGAAATTTATTATAATTATGTTTTTGGCCTTAAATCAAAGAAAACGACCAACAGCTGGTTCTTAACTGGAAATCCATGAAAAAATTACCATTGAGACAGTCTGCTTCCTACTTCAAAACGCTGCGAAACGGATGGACGCACTGATCTTTAGTGTGGAACGTTGCGTGTTTTAAGGCGTTTTCTATGACTCTCGGACGCGACCGTGACCGACCGAAATTCGTGATTATAGCGAAATTGCTCGTATTTGTGAATAATTTCTTCGAATTCGTATAAAAACTATAGTTTTTCGGTTCTGAAAATTTATAATTTGTTTACGGGGATCAAAATAGAACGATATAATATTAAAACACCCGAGACCACGAATTCTACGATATTATTAGTGCGTTTTAATGTTTGTACTATTACTGTATTATATTTTTTATGACTGTTGTTATTATAGTACGTACATTTTTATACACTCGAATACGTTTGACGTACGTATTTAAGATTTAAAAAATGTCCGAAAATCGAATCATTTTCATTGCATTTTGTTCTTTTTATATTTTTAGTTCTAGTACACGTTTTCATGACCACCTAACATGAGTGTATACGTATTATAATATAATTCTAAAATATAATTATTACACGAGCACCTTACAACAGTTAAAAAACCAAAATCACTGATTGTGTGACAAATAAAAACTAATTTCGTAACTCGATCCTATGTAGTGTGCAGTATACAGTTGTTATAAAAAAAAATGTTTTCTGTAAATCACTACTATTTGTCCACGAGTTATTGATTCAACAATTAAATTTTTTGACGATGAACGCAACGTATGAAAATTGCCTTTACATTTTGGTCAATTTTTTCTCTTCTTTTTAACTAAAAAATAAAATATTTTAATCAGCGTTTTGGTTGTTAAAAAAAAAAAAAAAAAATAATAACAACTGAGATTGTTGGGTAAAGTAAATTAAAATATTTTTTTTATACCAACAGGAGATGGATAAATGCGATGATAAAAGTATTATACTCTGTTTTATTTCTGTCCGTGTCAACATTTACTCGTGTTTTTTTAGTCGTGGCTAGTATTTATTTGAAGAAAAAAAAAAAAAAAATTGTAATTCAAACGTATTGTTATGCGAATAAAAGTTATTGACGAGAACGGGACGTCGGAATTTATAGTGTACCTGTACATAAACTCGTGTGCTTGTGTGTAAATATTGTACGTATCTAACAATGTACAAACGAATATCGTATGTATTACATTTTAAACTCGTACCATCAATTGAAGAAAAAAAAAAACATTAACTTTCGTGCGTCTTAATCCGTTTTGTTTTTACGCGCGTTGTTTTCGTGACATTTAAAAAGATAATATATAATGATTTTTGTTAAGAGTGTCGTAAAAATTAATGTTTTCGGTACAATCTGCAGCGACCAGATAACAGGTTATTTATTTATTTTTATTTTTTTGTGACCGAATGCTGTCTTGTAAAACTAGGTTTGACAAGACCTTGAGAGCGCGCGTTTGATTTATTTTAGAAAAGTGAACCGAAGCATATTTTTTTTTCTCGCTACACACGATATCGGTACGTATAATTTGTGGCGGATTTATTTTTTTTTTGTCGTTACACACGTTTAATTGGATTATCACTTTCATATCGCGCATTTACGGCAGCGTTTCGCGTTTACGAGCGTAGGTATATACAGCTGTTTTGGAAAATGTTTATTCTTCGTATAAACTTTCATCCGCAACACCGATCGCGCAATAATATATACTCGTTTGAATCAAGGCTGTTATTATAATAATGTTTGCCGAAACGATAAAACCACAAACTCGCGCCTCTTTAAGAGCCGACATAATTATTATATTTGCGTTATGATACACTGCGTTTTTTATTATTACACAACTTGAATCAATCAGTTTACTCGTCGTGCGTTTAAAATATAAGCGTGTGCCGGGCGTATGAGGTACCTAACCCGTCTGAAGCGGGAAGAGAAAAAATAAAAAAAGTCACCGAGTGGCGATTTCGCGTTCCAATCGCCGGAGCCGCGAGGATCACACATCATCGGCGCGAGTCATCAAACGTGAAAGTCGCACTTTAGAAATTCAACAAAAATGTGCTCGCCGTGAATCGCTATTATTATTATATACCCGTGTATGTAATACACGTTGGTTGTAAATAGGAAAAAAGAAAACCTATCATGGGTACACATACTATTATTATTACACTTACCTGCAGTATGTTCGGAAACGGATTCAAGTGTGAATTGAGCAATTTTTCAAAAAGAATAGTGTGTAGTGTGTTAACACCGTCAGCCGATTACAACTGGCTATAGTTCACTTTCGGTCTTCAGAAAATGAGAAAAGTTTTAAAAAAAATTTATACTTTCTCTACCAGTTCGATTCTTTTATTTATTTGATAATCGACGAACCACAGTCACTACGGATGTATACAAAATATTATGGTTATCTATGAAAAAGAAGCCGGGATCACTCTAGGTCGCGCGGGTGGTTTGACGGAGTGGCTACTTGTGTGGGTCACTGGTTCGGAAGTTGTGGTTTAAACGTAGGTATCGTATTTAATATCCGAAAGCAATGGTTGCCATCAAAAAAACGATTCCGAGCGAGCTCAGCTGTCTAGCTACAGTATACGTCATGGTAAATTGTTCGAGAACTTCAAAGTTCTATACTCGGTTCAAAAATTTTCGAAACCACTTGAAACTTCTATCAAACCCGTGTATCTTACCCGTTTGAATGTCACGTAAAAGTTTCAGCTTGTTCCGATCATTATTTTTCGTCGTTTTCGGCACACGACGAATAATAGAAATGTCAAAAAATATGCTTCAAATAAAATCTGAAGCCAAAATTCCATTTTTTATGCGGTATTCAACGTAACGGTTGGTGGAGCACACCTTCTACCCGAAAACGTCGTTACAAATCTGAACGTTTTAAATTTTTCGCCGTAAAATTCTCGATTTTTGGGGTAAAACTCAAAAAGTAAGAAAGATTTTACAAGTAAAACTTGTACGAAAATACCACCGGAGTTCCTTTCATTATACTGACTTTGAAAATCGGAGCGTTCCTCCCGTACGAAAAGTTTTTGACAGAAAAAAAAAAAAACGTTATTGAAAAAACCTATCTATGATCTGCAGTACTTTCTTTGGTCTTGGAGGGAATTTTTGGCTTTGGCTTTTTGTCTTTGGCCATTTTTTACTCGGACGTTTTTGTTAGTACTTACTCGTATGGCACCTTATACGGACGACAAAATATATTTGTATGGTTCTTAAGAATGTCAAAATACCCCCCTCGTATATGACGTTATGACGGAAAAAATGTTGAAAATAATTATGTGATAAAATATAGGATAAATACGAATGCGTGCGTTTGAACCAAGCGGACGTAATGTTATAACGGGTTAAATTATTTCTCTCGACGCGGATTCGAACGCCGACGATGACCATCGCACAAAACGTAGATATCACGATCGACCGTATTCGAACATATTTCGAGTGTATAAATAATAAATAATTAATATAAATAATAACGAATCCGTATTTATCGTGTACATCTGGCGATGGTCTCGTCACGGTAGCGGCGGTCTCGCCTGCTCGTATATAGTAATGTACAGTTTCGAATTTTCGTTTTTTCGTTTCGCGTACACGTCGATATTTTTTTTTACAAACCGCCCAAAGCACCGCGTACCGTATAAACTATAAATCATTTTAATTATCGAAACTGATCGGATAATCGCTGTTACACCGCGGTGCGTTCGACGGAAGAATACGCGTGTGTGCTCGCAGCGTACGAAACGTATCGTCAGGAAACCCGGGCGTTGTTATTACAGCCGCGCAGTGTGATGAATTTTTATTTCTGTTTGGATACTAAAAGTATTCGGATATGCTATTAGAGTCGTCGTACAGTATAGAAAAAAAAAAAAAACAAAAAATCATTCTATAACGATCATGGACAAAAGCAGTTTTTTCCAAATACTTTAAAACGAGTCGTACCCCACGTATCTCATATGTTTGATTAACTGAGCACTTGGCGCGATGGCGACCGGTTCAGGCCATCCTCTAAACCTGCGCTTTTATACGAGAATAAACGTAGGGCAATCCATGTATAGATGAAACATTATTCGATTGTTTCGTGAAAAGTGCGCGTAATGGTGTAGCCGATTCTTGACGGTAGAATCATTGTTTTCGCGGAAAAAAAAGTACAAACATCCAGGACAAAAATCGTTATTTTTCGTGGGGAAAAAAAAAAGTAAAATAAAACATTTCGTCCACGACGAGTGATGGCGACTTTTGGCGTTTGGCCACAAGCACGGGATACTATAGTGAGATAGCTGTAGTCGTCCACCACGGGTTTCGTACGTCAAAACACGGTCAAAACGGAAACAGTTTCGCAGAACGCGTTGTAGATCGCGAGTTTTCTTCTTCGAGTGTACAATATCACGTGGTGTGCGCCTATGTGAATGGAGGCCAAATGCGGAGAAAATTTAAGCGCTTAAATCGATTTTCTTCGTACTCGTGCAGGTATAGAACGCAATTTGTCGAATTCACATCGTTACGACGCATTTCCACCGATAGCGTTATTATCGTGTATTATTTATACCTATACTTATAACGCGCGCGCGCGCGCGTACACAATAATGTTGTGTGTACCTTTCATTATAAATTGTTTAGAAAACGCTCGTTCCCGCCGAGAAATCTGAGGTATACCGCGCGCGCGTTTTACACGTCATGTTTTCCCGTATAAACCCACCGGAATCATATTTCTGAAACAAATATATATATTTATATACGCGTACTCACACGCGTGTACTTACTGACATTGAAAATATTTGTTACTTGCGGAGCTGAACCGGGTGGTACGCCTCCGGTTCGTTACGATACGCGCCGCGCAGGAGTGCCGCCTCGTCCGTGTGTGTGTGTGTTTCTGTCCATAATTTTTATTTATTTTTTTTTTTTAAAACTCGGGACAGCCGTTTTGTCGGTTCGATAAAATACTCCGAAAAAATGGGGTTATAACAATTTAAGTTATGATATAACGAATATTATATTTCGAAGCCACGAGGTGAGATACGACTACATTTTTTACAAGCTCTGCGTGTGTATAAAATATACGCACGTATTTCTTTGTGGACAATATAATCTTATATATTTTACTTTTCTCCTCTCGCACGCGGCTTCTGTGTCATTATCATTATCCGATCGTATACACACGTCTGCCGCGTACAGACGGCTTTATTTATGAAAACTGGCAGTACGCTGTAAAGGGTAATAGTACATACGTGTGCGGTTATTACTTTGAAATATGTTGTATCCGCAGACGACACTTATATGGGCACTAAATGGGGGGTAGGAACTGAGAGACTTCTCTGTGTTGTGGTGTATACAACCTTGAAACCGAGATCGTCAAGTTTATTATTATATTTTATTATTCCGGTTGATACGTGCGAAATATAATATTCTTTTGAACACTTCTTACAACAACACGACGTCGTCCTGTCTGTCCCTTCTAGAGACGAAGATTTTGTTTAATCCGTTTTCCCACGTAAGTCTATTTCGGCAATTTTTTTTCAAACGCGTATTCGAACAACGCAAAGGTTCGAAATTTTGCAGAAAATCGAATGTTCAGCACAGTCGTTACTCTTCTATACAGTGTATATTACACGGATAATTTTTGTTGCTGATTTATTCGTTCAAAAGTTCTCTGTTTGTTTTTTAAATGGTTTTTTTTTTTTTCCATTGCAGGTTACCATTGCAGTTTTTCGACGAAAATCCGGCGATCTACTGGTAAGTCTAATAATGATATCAGTTATTTTAGTGTGCTTACGATTCGACCGAGTGGAATGGCGTAAAGGGGGAAAAAAAAAACAAACGACACATTTCCCATGGGATTTGTCAGGCGTTTGACGTTGAAACGGTTCGTCGAGACGTTAATGAATTCATTCTACAAAATAAACAATCGTCGGCTGATTGATACGTCTCCATATTGTGCTAAAATGTTCAAAAAATAAAACGTCGATTGAAGAAATGCCTCTGCACGCGCGTCTCACAGTCGTCGCGTTCTCGTGTCGCGGTCAAAGTTACTTTACGCGTAGGCTACGCAAACGTTAAGTTAAAAACACCCGTTAAGACACTTTTTAAAAATCGTTGTAACGCCATGGGCGCAATTTGAAGAGCCGAAATTTAAAACTTAATTAAGACATGCTGTTCCGTGTATTTTCTTGAAAAGTAGGGAGATGCTCAAGACTAATCGAGCCCTCCACCTATATATGTGCGTAACCCTTGGGTTGATCTATAGTATAGATTCTATACGATATTTCAAAGTTGAACATTACACTCGTAATCGGTGAAAATCGTTACGGCGTATGTAGCGTATTCGTCGGTCTCGGTATCACTTTTGCTTTTCGGTTGATTTTTGCGGGACACCGCCGCCGTAAGCGCCTAAACCTGTGCACGTCCAGCTTTCTCGGTAGGACCTACTGTTTCCGTTCTAAACAACAAGGGGGCATTCGAAACCGGCGCACGGTCGAGTTCATTACCGGTCGAAGACGCAAAACAATCGGTACCCGCATATATAGGTCCTGTGGCGATGGACTTTCACTGATTCCATCGGAATGCCGATGTACGTAACTAACTGTAAACACGTCACGTCATGTGCTGTACGATTTTTATTCGGATAAACGCGAGATTCGAAAATCAAGGATACGCAGAACGTGCAGTTTGTTTTTTTCTAGTACGCCTTGGTCACATTGTTTTTTCCAGCACTATCGTGTACCCGCTCTACACTCGTTCTCAATCGCTCTCTACATTATTCTTAATACGGTGTCCGCGAAACGTATTAACCCGTATTCGTTAGTATAATATTGTACGTCAAGTGTGCCTATACGTCACCAAAATGTGTTAAACTGTTCTTTTATTTTAATGCGTTCATCACGACGAGCGCGTCGTTTAGTAATAATAATAATAACACCATATAGTATAGGTAATGATTGTATTAAACAACGTAATTCTATCGTATAGTTAAAACGTCAAAGCGGGTACGACGTGTCTCGTATAATTAGCAACGACGAGCATTAATTAACTATAATTTATTTCTGTTATAATTATCTCGTTTTGAATATTGTACAAGTTGTATAATGTATTACTGTTAGAAATTCGGTCGCGTAAAACGTATCGTACGTAACAACACGTATAACGTGATGATTTAACATAAACATTTATTCAAAGTTCTGTGTTTTCAGTTTCCCCGTCTGTTCGGTGTTTACGAAAACCAATTATACACTATTTCGAAATCTCTGTCGCGAATAAAAATCTAAAAAAAAAACCCGAATCGTTTTCACCGACATTTCGAGTTCCGTCACTTTGTAGTGGCGGACTGTAGGTTTTTTTTTTTTTACTTAATTTAATTATATTCCGTTAATCTCGAAAACTACCGTTGATCGATTTTCTCGTTAGAAATTATACGATCTCGCTCGAGAATATCCACAGAGTATTCGCGTAATATCGTAGGCGACTAATATGCATAATACATTCATCGATATAGAGGTATATATGTTATAATGTATGTACAACCGCGCGATACAAACCTGCCGTTACAATCGCGATAGTACCGTAAGCAATAATAACAATAACTGGCGCGATGTCCCGAGGACAACGGACGAACGCGAAAGTGGTTTGTCGGCGGTGACCCGCACGATCCGCAGGTTCGCCCCGAGGGTTGCACAGCTACCAAATATAATGTAATGTATAACGCGTGTATTATATAGATATGTATAATATCTATCTATAATATGTATTATATAGTTTAAGAAAACAGTTGGGTACATGGTAGCATAACAACAACACCAAGAGGAATTTCGTGAGAAAGTGAAAACGTCGTGCAGACAGCTGTCGATGTGTTTTTAAAAACTCGCATAACGCGTAATATATACGCACGTGTTTACTAATTAATCGAAAATAACCGTTTACCGTCAACATTGTGTTATACCATGCACTACTAGGTACCGCTAGTTGCGAGAGAAAACTTTTTCAGTAAACCTATAGAACTTGTTAGTAGTAAAAACGACTGCACCTACTGCAAGTTTTGAATTTTTTTCTAACAAAAAAAATACATTTGCCATCATCGGTGTTGTGCGAGACGGTATAAAACTATTGTGACATTTTTTTTTTTTAAAACACATTTTTTGACCATAGAGATACTATATTTCGTCCTCGTATATCTGACTTAGTAGCCTTTAAAGCTATTCGCGTTCTTGCACGCTCTGTTAGGAGACATTCCGTTTGTTTTTGACAACCCTAAACGTCTTTCTGTGTTGTAAGGTCCATCATACGTGGTTAGATTATTACGTGGGATGCGGGGCTGTTGTTTGGTTCTCTTATACCCTAAGGAACGCGCAACAGCCATTATTGGTAGAATTCAAAACCGTTTTCTGAGCTTTACTCGACTGAACATCGCCCGTTCATCTCATTATTACAAGCGTT
The DNA here is from genome assembly GCA_017140985.1 of Hormaphis cornu. Lineage (NCBI taxonomy): Eukaryota > Metazoa > Arthropoda > Insecta > Hemiptera > Hormaphididae > Hormaphis > Hormaphis cornu. The sequence goes on from CM029357.1 coordinate 34,649,304, forward strand.
TGATCGAGTCGATATTCAGTTTGAAATCATTAACTGCAGGACGACGGCAGTTGTTTTATTTGGGGACCGGATTTAAGAAGAAATCGACGCACCCAAATTGTCGTAACGCCTGGTAATACCGGACCTGTTAGTTTTTTTTCCACTACAGGTAAGAAAACAGATTTTGTGAATGATGCCGCCGTGTGCAGAATCGTGATTCGTGATTTTCGTGCCTATAGGACCGTTTTATATCCATTAGTTTAATTATATATTGTACCCATAATTTAATCTTATACGTGTCACGGTTCTTTTCAATTAATCAATATTGTATGTTTAATGGATATAATATATTATTCTAGTGTATACTGTTAAAAAGCAGTCTGGTGTTGATTGAACAAAATACAAATTAAATAGGTCTTTTAATTAATTATACCGTCGTATCTGTTAGTTCGATGTATGCAGTTATACCAGTTATACATTGTAGGTATATGACCTTAATGATAAATAAATCGTTAACGCTTACAAGCATTTTGAATTAAGTTTGTCGCAATTTATTTTTGTGGTCAAAAATCCGTGTTGAGACACATCGGCATATTTTAAACGTAAGTGTACAGTTATGCCTGCTCATTCTTGGTCGTTTTGACGAGACGCCTTTTGTGTTCTAACAATATAACTGACGAATATTAAAAAAAATATATTTAGATAATTTTTTTTTCTTTATAAGATAATAAGATACGTACAATTTTTTATCTAGATAATACACAACACTGTGCGGTATGTATTATTTTTGTTTATACCGTCATTATGCGATTTTTGCCCCATCTTAAAAGTGGTTTAAAACGTACTCGAATATCATTCGTTATTAGCGACTATTTTTGATCAATTTTCAATCCGATTGTTCGTGGTCATACGTGCACGATGAAAGTCTGTCACCGTGGTGTCCGATGTTAATTGGAAAATTCTTTGAAAAAAAATTAATGTGGATCTCGAAAAATGATTTTTTTAGTCCTAAACGGATTGATTTGGTTTATCTTCGAGTGTTCTATAGCAGCGTTCCTTCTCGACAAAGTGGACGCTTTCGTACTGTAGTCACAGGTAGGGAGTGACTGAGTTCTCCCACGTCCCTCATTTTAACCTCTGCCGGCGCACGTATTTTATTATTTTCTTTTAATTTTGTCGACAGCGATTGTGATGTTACATGTTTTAGTACGTACTACATAATTTATTACTTTACGATTTACGGTATGCGATGCGAATTGTACAGTATAAAAGTACTATATAATATATACGTATAGACGTTTGTTGTGTAAATTGTTTTCTTCGCCCATCATCGTCGTCGTCGTCGTGAAATACATAATAGGAGGCGTGTTACTTAATTTTTAATCCTCTCAAATTCCTTCCCATACCATAGTCGGTCGTAACTTTCGTAAATTAGCTAAAATTGCAGCGTACCGCAAGATGATGTGTACCTATATATAATACACTATAAAGCGACGACTGTCTATAAAGTGTCTTACGTTTATACATACGCGGCGCAAACTCATTAAAGTAATATGCTTTCAAAACCTTTTAATGCCAGTGTACACAAAGACGACATGCTCGAGGTGTGTTTTATTCGAGATTTTGTTATTATAATATATTATTATTGATCGAACCATCGCGTGTAAATTTACATCAGTACGAATGTGCATCATCACGACGTAGGTATCTACGTTGTGAACTGAACGCGTTTTTTCGTACGCATTAAATATTATCATTGGTAAATTATTTGGATGATTTAAATGTAATAGCCTGTAGGTTATTACATTTAAATCCCTAGCGGACGAAATGAGTGAACCGAGTGAGTAAGTGGCGGAATGTAGGGCTGGAATTTTGTAGCATTTGCATATTTTTCATGACGTTCTTGAAAAATAGTGGAGTAAGCTCAAAGTTTGTTTCATTTGGTTCAAAAGATCTCGTTTATTAAATTTCATTTGGCACATCTTGCGATTTTTCCGATTTTATTGTTATTTGTGGGTTATTTAAAAATATTTTGCATCTTTACCCTTTTTTTTTTTTTTTATTATAACTGGTCATATTTTTAGCGCATATTCAGCTATATTTCAGGTGATATTGTAGCGCATAATTACGCATAAGTGCTATAAAATCCCAGCCCTCGTCACTAATAATATATGAGCGCGAGACTCCTGAGAAACGAAAATTCATGGCGAGAACAGTGAATACGATTTGATTGCCATATGAATGTCGAGAAGCGTTTAACTGGTAAAGTTCTCAAAATTTCGGTTTTTAATTTTTTCCGCTTGATTTTTAATTATTTAAACGATTACGTGTATTTGAAGGGCACGCTATACACAAATTTTGAACGAAATCGCTAAATATTCTTGTTAGAACTACTTTAGGACCATATGGCTATTTTCCTGAACTCAATTTCCCTGAATTGTCTTCTTTACGACGGGGTACCTATACAGTATAGCGTGAGACCAAAAATTATGGAATAACCTTACTTATATAAAAAACTATAAAATCAATTTTCATGTTGTTTTGTTTGGAAATAGTATTGAGGATTTTGATTTTTCAAACAACATCTAGAATGTAGATGTTGTTTGAAAAATCAAAATTATAATCTAGATTCTAGATTATAATTGTTAAATCTCGTGTGTTTTAAGATTTTTCAAAATATTTTAATTTTCCATTTTCGCACTAATAATATCCAACCAAATAGAATTATATGTTAAGGGTCTATTGTATAATATGTATATATATATATGTATGGCTTAATACGAATTGAATATAAATATCTAATGGAAAACTATATATTTCTTCGTTTCTGCAGCAGACGGTTGTTTTTATCAAATCGTTCATTTCAAATTCGAGTTTTAAATGAAAAATTAGGTTTTTCGCCATGATATTAGGTACGGAACACATATTAAGAATACTATTTAGGTACTTAATCTGTTATTTTTATTCGCTATTAGTTCGTACAAAATAAGTATTTTATCAACCTAGTCGATAAAGAACAGTTGAACTTTCTCCTTAAATAGTTTTCACGTTTACGTGTGTATTTCTATAGGTATTATTTTTTTCTTTCTGAGCCGACAACCCAATGAAAAAAGTCCTCTCGTGGACTCCATTCGGGGGAAGGAAGATTTCTCGATGTTGATATGTTTTGCCGATTTTATATACGTGATTGAACATATATACAGAATCAGATCAGCTCCCGTAAAATGTCGGTTTGTTTTTACCGATCGTTTTCTAGTGGAAAAAAAAAAAAAGTTCGTTATATTCGTTTACAGCTGAAGCAGCCGCGCCTTTGTCGAACATCCATCGATAATTTTTTTCTGCTGTATATTTATGAAAGCTAGAGGAGCGGTCTTTCCGCACGCTGTTTCGAACATGATTACGTGTCTGTAGATAACTGTTGTTGCAAAAGAACCTATCCTCTGTTATAGTCAATGTCGTAAAAAAAAAAAAAAAAAATATACACATGTATAAAAATATAATATAGCGGTCGCGGCGGACGGAGATTGTATATTATATTTGAATATTTCATTTTAACGCGGCCGGCAAAGCCTAAAAGAAATCGCGGCGATTCTTCGGACGTTTTCATTCGATGACAATCTACATTTTTTTTTTTTTTTTATAAAACATTTTTATCGCCGATCGAATGTGGTCGATAGTAATTTTCCAATTCGAGTTGTACAATATAGCGAACTACATTTCACAAATCATGCGACTAAACACGCGCTCAACGACGACGATTTCTAATCTTTAATTTCGATCGGAATACGCACAATACTTACACGCGTTGCAGCCGTTTTACAGATTAGTCATAGCCGGAAACCGATTTTTTTACATGTATCGCGACTTACTCGTTTCGTTTTGCAGTCAACACAAAAAAAAAGAAAAACAAGGCCAGCTCGTCGATAACATATAATGTGTGTATTGTTCTCGTACTCTAAAGCGTTCAAGAAGAAATCATTATAGCGTTTATACCTATTGTAGTTTTGCTATGCGAAAATTCGTCGATTTACCAACGATATTCAAAGCAGAATGTTCTACGATACACGAGTAGTATGCGCGTACTACGCACAGGAACAAATCATTTCGCAGCTGTACTACACCCGACAATGTGTGTTGTTCAGAAAAAAAAAATACTAACCATATTCTGTACGAATTACATTTTTAACGGTCGCTATATAGGTACTTTTATAAAATTTTATCTCGTGACAAAAATGAGAGTTTAATGAGGTTAAGCGTTGCATAACTAGCGAGGATCGACTTTAATTTCACACTGGGTAGTACCTACCGTTTATACGAATAGTGAACGATGTTAACATTAGTGAACCGAGTTATGTCTAATCGGTTTAAAATTTAACTGTTAAAAACGCGTAATATCATACTCCGTATAATACAACGTTCCTCCTATATATATATGTCGTTTAGTTTGAAGAATATTGTTCTGTTCTTCGGCGGTAATACATACGAGCGTGTTTAGTAACTACGTTTTCATCACGGCTCTGCTGGTTCAAAATTCGAACGCGCGTGTGTGTGTGAACCTCTGTGACTCAATCCCCGATGTTGGTTTACATCATAATTCTATCATACTTTTACGGCTCGATGTCGTTTCGTGTTCATTGTTCTTTTTCACGTCTTCGCCCATCAAAAGGTTATAGAAACATACGACATTATGTGTTTTTATTACAAGACTGTGCGCCGCGCGAAGACTGGCACTAGTAGTACCCACTCGGGGCTGGGATTTTGTTGGGCATTTGCATATTTTGTATAATGTCCTTAAAAAGTAACTTAGAGTAAGCTTACAACTTGTGTCATGGTACAATAATTTAGTTTTTATTTTTTTTTTTTTTGCATATTTAGTGATTTTTTGGACTTTTAAAGCTAATATTGCATTTTAATTAAAACTGATGATATTTTGTCATCAGGGCTGGGATTTCAAAGCGATCGCATGTTTTTATAGAAATCCTTAAAAAGTAGTAGAGTAAGCTCAAAGTCTGTTTCATAGATGTCATTGTTATGAATTATATTTTGCGTATTTTGTGATTTTTCGGATGCTATTTTTGGACTTTTAACGATATTTATTTTTTACCCGTTTTTCAATTAAAATTGTTCATATTTTTAGCGCGTATTTATGCAATCTTACGTATTATATAATTAGGAAAGTAAATATTCGCTAAAATACTCTAGAAAACCAATGAATCTACGTTACAACGTTCGGTTAAACTTTGTAATATTATATATTAAAATCCACAAATTAATGTTAGTTTTAAATATTAGTTTCTATTTAAGTGCAATGATTCACACACTCGACACATTTCAGAATAATAATTATTATTCCGCCGTATTGAAGATAGGAGAATAATATTACTTTTTAAATAGTTGTCGTTTGTTAATAATTTTTCATACACTTGTCGAACGATGCTGGATTATTTTAATTATTTTGGTTTTTAGTATAATACGACTCAAAAAAATTACACTGGATTTCATATATATATATATACAGAAGAGCGTTAAACGTGCTGATGTATTCAAAAGTTTTAATTTTTTCCGTCGAATAAAAAAAATTTATAGTATAGGTGTATCGTCATATCGCAGTAGGTCAGGGTTTTCGCGTTTACTGCAGTGACGACTTGCACGTGTAAAACTGACATACAAACGTAGTTTTACAGAAAAAAAAACAACTATATATATATTCAGCACAAAATAAAATTCATGGTAAAATAGTCTTTATACTCGTACTATACGTAAACCGTTTGATTTTTACCGGGTTTTCGATTCGCATTAAAATACTATGATACTAAGTGCGTGTGTTTGTAAAAAAAAAAAAAAAAACAAAGAAAATGGTACCACGGTAAAGTTGCAGTAGCGACTAAGCTATGGGTGGGTTTTAAAGTTGCGGTTTATCCGTATTATTTAATATCTGTAAGCAACGGTAAAAAATCATTGCATTCGAAAAAAAACTGTTCTGAGCGAGCTATCTAATCTAACCAGTTCTGGGTAAAAACAAAAAAGATGCGCGAATTACTCCTGTTATATACGTAAGAAAAAAAAAAAATACTGTATTATACCTAGCAAAACCTTTTTTCAATTTTTTATGACGCGTTAAATTAGTTTATTGTACGTAAAAGTTTGAAAACGACGTGGAATAATTTTTTATAACGATAGTTTAACAAGTATAGTCGATTTCGCCACTTTCGGCACATAACTCAAAAAACAATCAAAACATTAAAAAATGCTTGAAACAAAATAAAATTTGAAGCCGAAAATTTTATGTGGAATTCAACGTAGTAGTAACGATTGGAGCACTCTTTTTACTACAAAACGTCATTACAAACCTGAAAAATTCAAAATTTTCGTTGTAAAATTCTCGATTTTGTTTTTGTGGTAAAACTCGAAAAATAATAATCAATATTTCAAAAAAAAAAAGCTTCAATCAAAGAACCGCCGGAGTTTATGGACCTTTCATTAGAGTTGCTGGCTGTAAAAATCGAAGCATTCTTTCTATGAAAGTTGTTGACGGAAAACAAAAAAAACACACAATTGTAAAAATAATACGTTCCTCGCTCGTCGCTCGGAATTTAAAATAGCGATAGTGATTGTGTTACACCGGGTGACTAAAAAATAATCGTGTTTGACCACAACGAGGGCGATTTTTTTTTCTTGAGCTAGATATTGTCCGCGGCGGTTACTGTGTCGCGTTGCTGCACACTAGACACGACTAGACCGACCGTGCAACATATACAATATATTCGCTTTTTATAAATAAAAAATCGTGTACAGTTTTATCAACGAATTCAATTTAACACACACGATGTACATCGATTTTGTATTACTGTTGTAAAAATGACTCTTATAAAATACGCAGTAACAGTACAATTTTTAAAAAAAAAAAAAAAAAAACACACTAACGCAAAAATCTCAAAGTATGC
>CM029357.1:34666226-34691755 GCA_017140985.1 Hormaphis cornu
TTTTTTTTTTTATATAAAATGTCGTTGGCCAAAAACCGATCGTTAAAATATAGTTTTAGTGTTTTTTCTACTACTCGGGTCTTTTAAAATACACAACAAAAAACGTATAAAATCAGAGTCTCCGGTATTTATATCCGATTTTATTATGTTTTATGGCTTACAATAATTTATCACATTATACAGCGTGTATTCGCACTCATACAGATAATAGCACACGGAAATGTATATTACGGTGTGTGTATAAAAAAAAACCACCTTCCGGTTCGTGTGCGCACGGAACGTGGGTTGGAAAAATGAAAAACGATTAAAAAGTGTAAACACCGAAAACGGTCGCGCCGACGCGTCGTTATTCTCGTGCACACCTGCTCGCCCGCCGCGCCATCGTGATAAGGTTCACCGGCGACGACGACACGGTGACGACGGCTGCGAACGACGGCCAACTCGAGCGGAATGATCCCCACACACACAACATTTCTATACAATAACAAATAACAAAATACTACGCGGTGTTTTTACGTTTTTAGATTCCGAAGAACGGTCTTATTGGTTTGATGCGCGTTTTTTTAATTTTATTTTTTTTTACCACTATGGAATCGCGATGACTCCGTTAACAAACGCTCCGATTTTTGACGTCAGTACCTCCACTGTTAGGTACGCACACTGCGCATATGGTACTTTGAGACGTGTATATGTATATTGAAAAGTTACTATCAAAAAACCGAGCGAAAATTTAAGGGAAAAACGCAAGAGATTACGGCGAACGTGTTTTTGACATAATCGATCTATAGACCGTTGGCCATTACTTCCAGATCGGAACGAGCCGAAACCTTCACGTACCATTGAAACTATATAGTAAGATATACGGGTCCGATACAAATTTCAAGAAATTTCGAATATTTTTCAGCCGAATATAGAACATTTTCGAAAATTTTCATTTTTTTTTTTTTCGTTCGATAAAAATTCAATTTTCTACAAAAAGTTTTTACACGAGGTTCCCAGCGTGTAATCGCGTTTATTTAAACACAGTTGTTTAAGGTTGTAAAACGTTCGAAAGTTGGTCATACCTTTGAAATTTGTAACTCGCACAAAATATTTTTGTTTAAGATTTGAAAATTTATCATGCTATGTAAAACAAAATTTTCTATGTGAATAAAACAATTTCAAAAAAATCCACCCAGTCGACTCTGTATGAACAAAGTATTGTAAAACGGTGTTATAACAATGAAATTACGCACTGTTGATACTAAAAACAAAATAACTCCTTATTTTGAAACGTTAACACTTTATTTAAATTAATAAACTAAACTTTTCGACCAATTTCTTTGTTTATTTATTCTCTCTGTTTCGCTATTTGACTCACTGAGCTCACTCAGAATCGTTATTTTCGTTAGCAATTTTTGTTCGCCTACAGATTTAATGTACGACTTTTGTATAAGCCTTCCAAAACAGTAACCCACGGCGTTGAACTACCCACGCGACCTAGAGTGAGAGATTCCGGCTGAGAAACGACAGGAGAATCATTGTTTTTAAATATTACTATATATTAATATAATGTTGTGTCGGTCAGCGGTGTGTGTTTGCAGTACAGGTTTTCGCGTACTGTCAAAAAACCAAATTGCATTTAAAAAAAAAAAAACTTTGGTAGTTTTAATCTTGGAGCATTTTGGGTAAAGTGTAATTTCTTCAGGCAACGTTTATAATATGCGGTATTTCGAAATATCTTTATAAACATTTTTCTCGGATAGTGATTTAAATTATACGTGTAAGCGATAGTTTTTTTTCACTGGTCCAGGACAGGATATCAAGACAGGCTACTTTAGAATGGGCGAGAAAAGTTTAGGGAACGCTAGGATCGGTCAGGCCGAAACGTTAAGAGTTTGGACACATAATATGTTTGTGTTCTAAAAAAAATTTTAAATCTGTATCAAAAATATGTACGATAGCGATAAAAATTAAAAAAGAAATCTCTATCGTGTACTTTCTGCTGAATGGGTTGTACTTTATTTTTATATTCTTATTTACCGATATTGGACAATTTATTATTCTTGTTAGTTTTACATTCAAGGATAACACATGGTATAAATATGTTGTATTTACTTCACAGGTGTCACCGAAGCCTCATGTGTGCCTCTTGTGTCACTCGTGTGTTTAACGAGTGAATTCACGAGTTCTGTTTGTCCCATCACCATTTTTTAATAATAGTTTTTTTCGCCAAATTTTACAACCATTGCATTTTCAACAATACGCATTAATTATTTTACAAAAAGATTAACGCTCAATCTTCAAACAAACCAACATTAAATAACTAAAAAGCATAAATAACTACCTATTATTTTTGTACCACTACTATGCACTATATTCTCGTATTGGACGTGTCGTTTGACTTTCGGTAGTGTAGAAGTGTCGGAATTTCGTGTTATAAAACTTATTGTTTGAATAGGTAGTTAATAAATTAACGAATTAATTGAATGGATATTATGAAAATAAAAATAAAACTGTTTTAATCGAAAAATATGATGTTTGGAGAATGCAAAATACAATTTTGGACGGAAACGAGTTTAAACGAACCGTTGGAATGGAGTACCTAGTTGATCTTGGCGTATTTTTTGTTTATTTCAATAAAATATGCAAATTCTACAATTTCCGAGTCCTATAATACAAATCATTGCTTTTGTGATGTTCAGATGAAATTTGAATTCGATCTCCTTGTTTTATCACGTTACGACTTGAATTTCAGATTATATTTCATTTAGATCGCAACATGACGACCGTATAGGTTTACGATGTAAAAACTTGTAATTAAATGTACACCGCAAACTATGAAAGATTCGAAGACTTGACAAAAAATTAATTTTAATAGTTAGTTAAATGTGGCTGACTTGAGTGTGCAATTTTGGTACCCAAAATTTTATGGTTTATAGATCGTATCAATGGGTTTCTAGAATATCGTTTCAAGACCTCAACACGCGATCTAATGTATAAAGTGATGCGTGTTTTGCACATACTTGTACAAACTTTTATAGGAATCCAGTAGAATATGCGTGCAGTTTTTTTTCGTTTATTCCTTTCACTCTTCATTAGGAGTCGATTATAATGCTTATAACTGCATAACGTTTACGTAGCTATAAAATATAGCTTACCATATTAACTATACAACAGTAACTATAAAGTAATAAAACACTTATCAACTAGCATAATCTATAAACAAGTATATAAAATTTAATCCTATGTAGGTACATTTTATGATGTTTAAATATAAGGTATAAGCGTAAAGCAATTCCAAATTTTTTTTTTAACAAATATTTTTAAAAACACGTGTTTTCCGTTAAAATTAAAGCGCTATAGTATAGTGTTCACTTGAGTATTACGTAAATAAAAATAAGGGAGAAAGGTTGGGGTAAGGGGAGTTAGATGTGACCGACTTTTCGTCTCTAGCACATCATAACAATTAAGAAGTATTTCTATTTCCAACGTGCGATAAAATTTCCAAAAAATTAATTTTTGAATTTGTTATGATGTTTATGCTTTTCAAACGACTTCTCAAATGTTCACTTTTGTTCCCTAATTATGTTCCCTAAATGAATTTGAACATTTTTAAATTAAAGAAAATCTTTTTGTAAAGTAAATGTCACATGACAAATTCAATATAAATTTTCTCAAATCAATATTGGTAGTTCATAATCGCTTCCAATTGTTTTCAATGTAAATGTTACAAAATTTAATACTCAATAGATGTTCTGCAATACATTTTTGTACTTAAAATTACCATTATTTAAACTATATATATATATTTGATTGAGTAATTTAATTTTATAAAAATCAAACAGGTAACAATTATTATTGAAATTAATAGGGAACGCGGTACAGTTATTATTGTGAATTTATTTAACGAATACGTACTAAATTGGTATTCACTCAAGTTTCTACATTTATATTTAACGTATTATGATTATGCTTTTTTTTTAAGTTTTGAGCGTATGTTTATTTATCAAGGGTCTTTGTCGCACTGGATTTCATGACGCAAATATGGTTTTCAACAGTTTCATAAATTTGTGGGGTTACATACCTATCCAATTTTTATTCTAAAATCGGTTCTGAACTCGCTATCATGTCTACTATATTTTCACAAAACAATTTTTGAAAATTTTTATTTTTCAAGAAAGAAATAATAATTGAAATATAGAAATTATGACGATCATTTTTAAACGGTCATACAATTTTGAAAACTCGTTTATTTGCAAAACCATATCTGGTAAAAACATTGTTTAGATTTTTGTCTTAAGTTCAATTTACTAGACTCCAGTGTTGGCTTTAAGCCTACAAAAAAAAAAAAAAATCACAATCGTGGAATTATAAAATGATATTTTTAAAAATATAATGTATCGGCCTGACTTAAAATCCATTTATACTATTAAATTAATGATTAAGTGCTCCTAAATGTCTGTAGTACGTGACAATTTTTTATACGATCACAAGTTTAGAACCATTTTTAGAACGAAAATTAGAAAAATACATACTTATTGTTGTATCAGAAAATCCATGAACGACAAAGACCATTTTAATTTGGGTATCCGTTTATGGTTTTAGACGGTTGTATTTTATTCGACAAATTCACTCGATTGAAATCATATTATGCTATAGAGTACCTTACTTTTTTTAAAAAAAAAAAAACACGATTCTCGTATTACTAATCTTACGGCGGCAAACAAAATATTTTGCTCCGAAGAATAAATTTAAATAATAAATTTGTGCACTCGACACAATGGCCGACGGCGATTATTTCGTAAGTTTTTCGCGGCGGTATTAATATAATTGAGGAGCGCCCGCGTACGACACTACGAAAATAATGTGTCGTCGTGCCTCGTGTGGTTGTCGCCCCGTAGTCGTGGTCGGTTTTCATGATAATAATTCGTATGGGTACTGAATAATATGCAAAAACAAACTTGAACGTGAGGTGAAGTTTAAGTTTTTTGAACTCGTACGAAAGAACAGGGAATTCGGTACGAACGCATAACATTCGTGACGTAGGTATATGAGTATATGAGTACGTTTATTTACGTTCACGACAAGTTCTGACAACAATTCACGTTTCGTCAATCGAAATAATCGTCCTATTGTAAATAGGAACATAATCGCGCACGTTCTGAACGAAGTAACGATTTGAATTTTAAAAACGAAATCTATAGTTGCCAAATCGTAAAACGCGGTATAGTAATATCCGATAAAGTTACTATCGAATACCGCGTTTATACGTTATTTCTGTATAGCAGTAGGCTATTTTACTGTAGGGGAACCTTGGTATTCCTCTACGAATGAATCAAAAATTGTCCAATTCTTGTTTTGAAAAATTATTACGATTCACTATTGTATTGAATACCCGTCATTGTGTTTTTTTGTTGGAATTTCGATTATTAAAAAAAGCGATCATGAAGTTCAATTTTCATCAACGCAGTGAATTTTAAACCGTAATAACTTTTAAGAAAAATAAATTTTGAAAATGTGGCCAGTGACAGTGTATCAAAAAATTACAGACTTCTAACTACAAAATTTAGACCAGTGCGAAAGAACTGGAAATGCAAAATTTCTATTTTTAAGTCGTATGAGCTGGCTAAAAAACAAACAAAACATTTTTTAAATATTTTTTTATGTTCATCGTAAGCATATAGTATTGACTTAGGTAAACTCGATCAAATCGTTTAACAAAAAAACAGCTATTTAAAAAACCGAATATATATATATATAGGCATTTATCAGAAGAAAACGTATTAAATGGGCAGGACACTTACGGAGAGAGATAATGGTTTCTGCAGTTAACAAGTTCTGATAGGTGTCATGAACATACCCCCTGAAACCGCTCTAGGAAAAGAATGATGGATGCTCATTAGAAACGGACAGATCTGATAAAGATCGCACCGGCAGGAACGGAGCTAGACGAGTGTGAAAACAGGGTGAGGTGGCGGGAACTATACATAGTACATGTACATGTAAAATACCTACTGCAGTGGTGATTACAAAATTACATTCCGTTTCTGCAGTGTACGCACTGAAGATACGAATAATTGTTAAGTTTTTGAATCGTCTTATTGTTTGTTAAAAAGAAAAAATTACAATTCCACTCGACAGTTACAAAGTAGGTATAATAACATTGTTTTTTAGACGTTACAGACCGTGACAATATAAATAAATAATGTTTAAATAAATTGACACGTTTTTGGGCACGTTACAGACCACAGTTTTTGTACATCGGTTTTAAATGCTACTATATATCGTTGATAGAACGTTACTTTTTGAGTATTTATCGTCGTTTTAAATCTTGTTTTGTTGTTCGTAACGTGACGATAGTAATTTTGTATATTTAATTTTGAATCAACGTTACAGAGTAATAGTGTTTTTGTAGATTATTATTATTAATAAAATAAATACCTGCAGATAACTACGTCGTTTCAGACGTTAACATTTTAACATCATATTATGAGTAATAGTTGTATAATATATTCAAATCGAAAGCAGTATTACTGTATGTATAGCTGGAATGCTCTAAAAGTACAAACAAATTCATTTACAATAATTTTAAACCTTAAAAATCCGTAGTGATTGAATACGTACGTTTAGTGAATCGTGATTTATATTTCTTAGATTTTGAGCGTCGATGACGTTTTTTTTTCCTGTCAACAACTTTTCGTATGAAATTAATGCTCCAATTTTCTAAGTCAGTAACTCTGATAAAAAGTCTATGGACTCCGGTGGTACTTCGGATGAAGCTTTTTTTGAAATTTTTCTTACTTTTCGAGTTTTACCCGAAAAACCAAAAAAAAAAAATCGAGAATTTTATGGCGAAAAATTCAAAATTTACGAGTTTATAATAATGACGTTTTCGGGTAGAAGGAGTGCTCCAATCGCTACGCTGAATTCGACATAAAAGTTGGGATTTCGGTTTTAAGTTTTATTTTATTTCTAGAACTTTTTTGATTATTTTCTAATGAGTAATGAAATTGGCAAAATCGCTAAATCCGGCGTCAGAACGGCTATTAAACTATCGTTATGAATTCCATGTCGTTTTTAAAATTTTTACGTACTAAATTTATTTGCGATCTTGTTTATTTTCACCCATATCAGATTAGATAACAGAATCGTGTTTTTTGAATGCGATGCGTCGCTTTCAGACATTGAATAATACGGATAAGCTTTGAAACCCACCCAAAGTGTACTCGCTACTGCACCTTTTCTTTTTTATGATGTATCGTTTCGATATGTTCCGAATATGTTCTCTGTACGTGTAATTTTGAATAATTTTTTCGTGAAAATTTGCACGCAGAGACGTTTAACGTGAAAGTTTGCGAAAATACTAGTGCTTCGTGGCAACACGTAAACGAAAAAAAAAAATATATATATATTTAGTTGGTAATAAAATCGTTATACGTTTAAATACGTGAGAACTAGAATAGAATACACCGTGACGTTTGTCCACCTGCGGTCATCATCAACTGCGACAAATGTATACCACCGACCATTACGCTTTTACGTGACCGCCCGTCGTTGACGATGTGTGTTTGATAAACTAAAAAATATCGTCCTATAAAATACCGCGACACAGTTAACAGCTATTCATTTTTTTTTTTTTATTAATTGTTCGATATTTTCCATTTTGTTCCGTTTTCGTCGGTTTCGCCGGCGTAAATTAATTATTATTTTTGAAACGATGCGAGGATTTATGCGCGTTATACTGCACGCATAACGTAAAAAACAAAAAAAAAAATAGCCAACACGATCGCCGCACATAATATTATACGCGCGTGTGTCTTGCGGGTCACGGTCTAGTTGGCAGAAAATAAGATTTCCACAACAATCTCTCTCTCTCTATGAATATATACGTATATAAGTTATTATAATCAACGAATAAGTAAAATTAATACATCCTATATTATGCGATATATTATATTGTCTAGATAATATTCGCATCAATATCGTTATTATAGCAGCTCGGCTCGAATGATTAATCGTCTGCGGATCACATAATGACCCGCCACCATAACGCGTCGTACTACACACACACACACTGGTATTTTTTAATTTTTTTTTTTTTACTGTTTCGTTCATTGATGTGTATTGCGAGAGGCATGCGACGTGTTCCACAGGATTTTTACACAGCTGTATAACACAATATTATGGTCGTCGCAGTTGCAAAACCAAGTCGGAGACACCGTGGGAACCGAGTTTGTTTTACACACACACACACCTCGCAGGCAGCGGTATCTCATGTTGATAAATAAAAGCGCGAAACGACACGACTTTGTCCTCGCGAGCCGATGATCGATTCTGCGTTTTCGTAAAAAATTAAAAGTTTCGTTGAATTACCGGTTTTCGCCAACTGTTATGTATATGACAATACATGCCATGACGTGTATCAATCGCGATATATGACACAATCGGCCACCCTATGATACACCCAGGTCGCGTTTACGCGAGTATTTGGAAAAACTCCCGGGAAAAATCATCCTCGTAAATAAAATTCACTATAATTGCACCAATATCTACTAAATAATTGGCTGTGAGCCTCTAAAATACCGTCATTGGCACCTCTAAATGCCTTGTGCACGACCAATACAATATTATAATCGTAGTAAAGACGGGCCATTGTTTTATTTGCGTATACTTAAATTACTTTTCTAGTTACCTATAATAAAAAAATCCCTTTTTTTCTGCAGAATAATCAACGCTGTAGGTATTTTAATGAATTATCGGTACAGAATTCGAAAAAAGTTGTACTCTACACAATATACATATTATATTCTCTCGGTTGTGATAAAAATAACAAATTTTAAAACTACTCAAAATCGACAGAGTGTTTACCCCAAAACGGGTGTTAAGCCACAATACTACTGTGTGTTATACACGCGGATATTATGTTTTTTATGTTTTTGTAACACAAAAAAGGCAAAAATTTAAAAAGTGAAAACCAAAAACGAAATTCCTAACAAGATCAAAATACTATGACTATAATGTGCCGCCCCTTGACGATTGCCTTTGACGCCTACGCGGCCCTGCGTAGTGTTCGTACCACTATAGAACCGCCGTCTTTTAATCGACAACAAGAACTAAAGTTCGCTCCAAATTATGTCTTGAAAAACATATTTTATGTGCTTTAAATACACACACACGCAAACATTACGATTTGTAAATGATGTGTTATAAAAGATGTGTGGAGCGATTTGATTCGATTTTTTGGAGGGCTGTTTTTTATACGATTAGTTTGAACATTGTATTTTGGTAAAATTAAGCCCGCCTTAGCACTCCAAATCTTCACCTATGATTGTAGGTGTATCTCCTTTGGGGTTTTTTTTTTAATAATCTCTCAAAACAATTACACGCTATACTCTTCCACACTCGTATTAAAATGATAAAATTTACCATCATTGCACGTGTTTGTCGAGGACCGCGGCAGTTCGGCCGGCATAATATCATAAAATATGCCTCTGTATATTCGTCCGCGTCACATTTTGGATTCTGAGCGATAGCGAGGAAAGCTATTGATTTTACAAAAGATGTGTGTGTTTTTTTTTTTTGTGTCTGTGACATGAGCCTAGAATATTGCTCCGATCTGAAACCTTTTTCTGAAAGCCCAACTCATATCCTTGGTGCATTTTACTCAACGTTTTGCCAAACTTTCAACTACCGGTAATACCTAAAAGACCAAAAAAAAAAAAACTTAGAAAAAAACGGTAAAAAGTACGGCGAATGAACAAATCTAGAATTTGACACATACCGACCATAAACAATAATAAAAAAATAATAGAATTTTTATGATAGGAAATCGCTCCGATTTTGACGGTTGAAACGTTTTCCGCGAGATCAACTTATATCCTTGATGCGTTATTCGCGTATTTTTTTTTTTTTTTACGAGATTATCAATTCAAACATAGTTTTACTCAAAAAACCTAAAAAAAAAAACGGTAAAATAAACAAATAACAATAGATGTTATAATTATAACGCTAAAGTTTTACCTACTAATACTACATCTTACATTTCCCTGGACGTAGTATTTGATTACACAGGCCAGAATCGTTTTTTCGAAGGCAATGCTTTCACAGGTATTAAATAATACGTTCAAACGAGTGACCCGCTCAAAGCGTATACAGTCGCTACTTCGTCTCACGCGACCTTTACTGATTCCGGCTTTTTTTTTTTTCAACTTTTATAAAACCAAAACAAACCTATTGTCAACTATTTTTTTTTTCCTGTTAACGACTTTTCGCGTGGAAGGAATACTCCGATTTTCTGAACAGTTTATGGACTTCGGTAATGATACTGTGTGGATTTCACCACGAACAGATCGGCGGTGATTTTTCATTATAACAATATCGTGTGTTCGATTAAAATTTCTCAACGTAGTGTACCGGTCGTGGCACGCGATACGATCGCGGTCCGGGAAAACAATGGGCGCGACCCGGTGTTTCGGTATCGAAATATTACACGCCGAGTGGGCATACTGTTTTGGGTGTGTTGCGAAATCGAAGCGGTCGTGTTTAACGAATATTCGACCGTCGTGAACTGTAAACGCTCGCGAAAACAATACAACAACGGCGATCATCACGCGCGGCGCGGCCTCAAGAAGTCTGCCGCCGCCGTTGTTTTATCTGAAATATATAATTATGAAAAATATTACACTACTCCGAACCACGTGGAAATTCGCCACAGATTTCGATTAAACGACGGCCCGAGTGTGAAAAAAATTCTGTAACTATAAGTACAACAGTGTGGTGGCGTTTGTCGTGTATATTCGTCTCGTCGCTGTTGAAACCGTCGTAAAAACCTCGATTTTAATTTTTAATTTTAATCTCAACTATATATATATATATATACCGTCATTTCGTTGTACAAGCTCTTACTGAGAGCTTAGGTGTTCGCCGGACAAGAACAACGGCTTCCGTCTGGCACGTAACGGCCGATTGAAACTGATTCCACGGGATTTCGAAAGCGGCCATGATGGCCCGCGACAAGGAAAGTTGATCTCGAAAGTTTGCCAGTTATTCTGTTGAACTAGTGTCGAAGATAGCTTACTAGCGTCATCAGCCGAATAGGTCTATGGCACCCGGCTATTATTATAAGGTGAATTTTTTGAAGAAGGAAAAGCGAACGTTGATTCTATTGGGAAGAAGAACTAGGGAAAAAGTGCGCTAAATAATAAGACGCGATAAGCCAAAATTAATTATCGGCGAAGATCGTGTGAACTCCGACTTTGTGTTTACAAGACGTGAAAATAATAAATCATTGCAATCACCAAGGTCCTTTCAAAGTTTTGGAAAAGAATGAAAAATCGTTCACTGTTGTTTTATTTGGAGACAGCAAAAAACCGACACTACGACTATGTAGGACCTTTTCAAAATGAAGATACCACTCAATAAACAAGTTAGAAACATAATTTTTTAAATAAATAGTACCGGGTTGTGATGAGAGGATTGTCGTGTGAGTTGATTATTACAAATGAGACGATATTACATTGTTTGGAGTGCTATACAAATTAATAGGTACCTCGATAACTAACGTTAAATAACGACCAAATTCAAGTGTATCATGGTTGACCTGTGTGTACGTTTTGTTTTGCACAGTAATTGTTTAAGCCTATTGATAATGTTTTTTTTTTTTTGACAAGCGAATCGACAACATTTCTTATAGTTTGTTCCTACGATTAAATATTTTGAAATAAGTACACCTATCAGACCTAACGAGGATGCCCATTAAAAAAAGTGTCTTTACACTCGCACGTCTGTCTGTGCATAAAAATGTTTGTAAATCACAAACAAAGTGTAATTTTCAAACAGTTATGTATGTTAGCGACGTTATTCCGAAATACGTTTTTCCCACAATCGACGTTTAAGATAATAACCAATACATGAAATGCATTATGTAGGTACGCGAAAGACTGAATTTGAATATTTATGAACTGTGTATAAGAAAGTGTCATCAGCTAAAGAAATTTATTTTACTGTCGTTTCTTCGCATATACCGTACGACGTTTGTGTGCCTACTTAAGTTTTTAATGTCTTTTTAAGTCACTGCATATTCAAACATCAGTTAAAAATGTACTAACGCGCATTATACAACTGGTAAACATCCTTAGCCTTTATAGGTAGTTGAAACGAAATTTTGTTTTATTTTTACCATGCAGAAACGCGCGAGGTATTTTAACGATAGTTGTGTCGATTTTCAAAATTCATCGACCGGTAAACGAAAATGAATAGCTAATTTTTTCCTAAGGAGAAAACATACTCTGACGTCTATGACCGTATATTTAAAAATCTTTGCCTGATTGATGGAAAAATCTATGATTAGTGCCTATGTAAAAATGTAACGTCGGCGTATGTTTTGTACTTAGATAGAATAAAACTGTCATAACTTAGACGTATATTTTTTTTTAAATTCTCGTCACAAACATCCGAGTTGTAGAATTTTTCGTTAGTCGAATTACGTTTTTTGCCCACGCAATTTTCGACTAGGTACTTATTTAAAATCAAATGTACAGAACCGTTTCGTTTGGAGGGAACCAGAGAAAAAACGCTCGTTATTCGTCCGTCGATGCACCGACAGCTGTATATATATATATATAGGCACATTATGTATAATCATCTCACAATCGATTTCAGAGACCGAATCGATTCGAATATAAAAAGAAAAATATTGGAATGTGTCTGCGCACAGTCTCGATGTCATAAAACCCAAAGTCTCCAAATCATTGACCTTGTTAATTTACTCTTCCGGCGCATTAAGACAAAGATGGAAAAACAAAATAATCATCGCGCAAGTATTTTCCCCTCTTCCCGCGGACGACCCGCAGCGGAGAACTATATTACAGTCGATGCTCGGCGATCCGTATCGTCGGCCCTACGCGAACGATGAGACGGGAGAAAAAAAAATGTGTTCGACGATGTAATGTTAGTTTTTATCGGTCAACCACGGTGATTTGTGTACAATATAACAACAGCGAATGCGAATATTATAATGCATAAATGTGCAATCGGTCATGAGAATGAAACGGTTAAAACTCGTATTGTAAAAAAAAAAAAATTACCTAAAAAAAATATAAAAACGAATGAAAAAAATCGACCGAAAACCGTTGGACTTTCCGTACATCGCATATAGGATGTAACACTGATCTCACGAACGGTCTCGCGTGTTTACACGAATCGTTAGTTTTTCATGCGAGTCGCGGTCAACACTAATGAAATTATTGAATATTATTTAAAAAAACGCTTCACACTCAAATCTCATACTTGAATTATTAAAATTATCATTTCAAGATTAATGAAAACACTCCGATCTATATAAAACGTCCAAGGAAGTATTCTCTTTCGAGAAAATATGGGATTATAAGTCAGAATGATAATAGTTTTAGAATAAAAAAAAAAAAATTAGAGGTCGGTGCGTGCAGGCTACAATATTGAAAAAAATAATGTGCGATTTAACCATCCGTGCGCAGGCGTGGAGTGAGTCACTGGGTTTTGTTGATGGATAGACGTATAAAATTCGGTAAATTTTCACTAATGAAAGGAAACAAACAATCCTGTTACTCGAGTGAACTCGGTAAATAAAAAAAAAAATTGAAGATTTTCAAGTTCTATAACATCAACTCGAAAATTTTCAAAACGATTTGTGTGATTTTTGTCCCACGTTCGTATATCATCATTTATTCGTTGTGAAAATTTCAAGTAATCTTAAGCGCTTTTATGTAGAAATGTAGCTATTTTTCGGTTAAAAATGGTACGAAATAAAGTATACCGGGTCTGCCAACCAATTTTCTTCTTCAAAAAAACGATTTGAACGATTTTACCGCGTTATCGTAGAAATAGAAAGAAAAAATATCGTCTTTGTACGAAATCAACGCATAGTTCTTTGTCACGCGTTAAAAACCTAAAATCACTCAGCTTAACCAAACATTCCTAACATTGTAACGACATCGAATTTTTAATGTGAAATTTTTGCAGTAAAAAATACTTTTATAGGTGTATTATGTACGTACGAGTGCATTCACATTTTATTTGTATCAAGTGAAAGTTTACATAAACGTTTTATGTACGTATAAATTAATACCGGTTGAACTTGGTTTGGCGATAACAGTTAAGTTCGACTGCATAAAATATGTGCGTCGTACAACCTATATGGACTGCGCTTCGATAAAAAAATTGAGTCGCCAAAATAAACGCGTAGGGCGATCATGGATGGAAAATTATTCAATCCGATTGTTCCGCGAAAAGTGCGTATTGATAGGCTATTTAATCTCGATGAAATCGTTATTTTTCGTGGAAAAAAAAAAAAAGTATAAACATTATTATTTCATCCGGGATAAAATCATGATTTTTCGTAGGGGGTAAAAAAAAAGAATAAAACTTATTTCATCCGCGAATGCCCCATAACATTATGTTGGCGAAAAGTACTTGTGTGTGTGTTAAAAGTGAGATACGCTCAGTCCACAGGGGCGTATGCGTCATTGAAACATCCTGTACGTTATTTTACACGCGTATTCTCGCGTAACAGTTTTTTTTACGGATTACCGCAATAATTCCTTGTGGTTTCGGTTATGGAAATCATTGTATTATTTAAATCCGCTCGAAACATTAACGGTTCTGTGTTCAAAAAAAAAGTGAGAGTGGGGAAAGAGAAAGAAACAATCTGAATACGTGTATATACTCACTTAATAATAATTGATAATAATGTATACATTTTATGGCTAATCATAGTGTATAATATGTAGTATAGAAACCAGAAATTAATTTATTCGTTTGAAAAGTTTTGCGAAAACGTTGTTATTATAGTCGATCGACGATTTCGACCAACCGTAATAATATGTATATTATATACGTATAATATACTTTCTTAATTTGTGATCAGAAACTGTGTGAAACAAAATGTTTGAAAGTGTTCGTCGCCGAATAATGATATCGTGGTGTTTTTTTTTTTTTTCATATTGTAGTTGCAGGGGTGGCCACAACGAGGTTGCGACTCTTAAATCAGTTTCGTGCGGCTCTTGTAATAATAATAAAATACCGTTAGAAACGTTATAGATAGTGTTTTTGTTGCCATCGGTTTCGTTGTCACTACAGTCGTCATTAGATTGGCAATAGTGTCAATAACAATAATAATAACGTTTTGTGTATAGTGTATAAAAAATAAATGTTCCTTCGTTCGACATGATAAATCTTTAAAAGTTTTCATATTGTTTAAACGTCGCTAAACAATGAGGAAATCGCCTCAAATTGGCTTCATACAATTTGTGGCTCCCAAAGTCAACGTTTAGTGGCCACCCCTGTTGTAGTGTCGCAGAATATAACAATTCGATGGTTTTAAGTTTCGTTTTAAAATTACAACGAAAATGATTTTTATTACCATTTAAAAATTACGATTTTTTTCTTAAATATTGGTACACTATGAATATTGGCTAGTGCAGTTTGTATATTATACACACACACTGTTTTCCTGTCAATAGCATTTGTAACTCGTAAGTTACGAAATTGTGTGTTTAATATTTTATTTTTTATTGGTGATGATGTTGCTATTTTTTCGTCCTATACATCAAAACGTCTTACGATAAATAACGTGCAAATCGCCAGTAGTTCTGACGATTTAAAACCAGAGTAGGGGGAACACTGAACACTTTGCATAGGATTTAATATTTACTGTTTAGTGTTTAGGTAGAAGCTAGTTTTTATAAAATCACATTTTGTTAACGTTGCAAATAAATTGTACGCAATTTAATTGTAATACGTATGTTTTGATTCAAGATTTAATTATATTCAACATTTTATATGTTAACGTCACAGACAGGTATAAAACGGTTGTACAAAAAAAAATAATTCTTTCTACTCTTGTTGTCATTGTTTTTTTTTTTTTTATATTTTCGTTCGATTATGTATTTTCAACGGTTGTGACTTTAGTAGGTGTTTATTACCTACATTTCTGATGGGGAAAATTCGTACGTTTCTCATTAATACATTTGAAACGTTGACTATCGGCGAAAAAAAAAACATGTTTTATGCATAATGTATAAAAGTACATTTATTGAGAAGTTTACGCACAAGAAGTACACACACTATCGACTAATAATTTCATTCGGGAAAAAAAACCTGTCGCGCGTTCAATTAGTTGTTTGAATTAAGTGTACAATGTTTGCATTATCTACATAAATGATTCAATTTTTTCCCCATGAATGGAATAAGATATACTTATTATAGTATTATAATTTGTAGACGAAAACGTTCGATAGTATTGTACTCAGTGTCGACGGTAAAAAATAAAAAAAAGAAGAAACATTTTTTTTTTGCGAGATTTAAAAATGTAGGCTAACCGATTCGACCGCGGAGTCGTTTACCTAGAACAAGATTTTTTTCATACTGTCATCCATGTTTTTAAGATTGCCTCGGTGTCACTCGATAAGGAATCGGAGAGAAAGTGGATACGAAAATTTTATTCAGCATTGTAGTGACGCGCGTTGTTTTAATTTTTCCAAACAATAAATTATCACTTAATCGTCGTCGTTACACATACCTACTCGTAAAAATGTGAAGGCGAGCGTTTTTTCCGCGTATACGTATTTGCTCGTTATGATTTTACGTGCAGCTAATTATACCTATTATTTTGTTTGTTTGCAGAACGCCCGTTCCGAAAAACACCGTATTTGTACGAACCCAGAGCTGTGTACACGGGTAAGTACCTATTTGAGTAATTAGAAACGATCGATCATAGAATTCAAAGATCGACGAAACCCGTGTTGATTGATCGACCGAAACACTATATTGACCGTTTCCCTGTTTACGATTATCGTGTTTATCCTCTCGTATTTCTGATTCACTTTCATAAAACTTAAAACAAATATCGTGTAACGCGTTTTCTCGGAGTTTACTATCGTTTTTTCTGCTTGTAATATTTAGCTTATTATACTTTACGTACAACTATAATATGAACGCGCAGTACAATGTATCATTACGTCTGTGTTAAAACTCAGTTTTATCAAATATAAATTTAGGGCTAGGAATTTGTAGCATTGGCATCTTTATTCCTAGTATTCCAGGACAATCAAAAATAAAATTTGACGTGACGTCATATGAAAGTGTAAAAATAAAAATTTTTGATGCATATTTTTGCGTTTTCTCACGATTTTTACGAGTTTATGAATTTTTGGTATTTATTTGTCATTTGATTAGCTTTAATACTCATTTTTGGTGACTACATTCGATAATTTTAGAGTTAATTTTAAAATTGTGTTATAAATTCATGTTTGCCATGAAAAGGTTGCCAAAAAAGGGTCCCAACTGATAATTTTTTTTTTCGTATAAATATTTTTCATACTATATACGTTTCAAAATGGATATTTACAAACAAAAATTAAATGAACAATTTTTAATTTATTTTCCACGCATATGTTAAAGTATATTTAGGTGTTCTAAATATTAGTTGTTTTAAACATAAAGAAATGTGTGGTAATTTATTTTTCAAAATTAAAAATTTTTTCTTTATGTTTCTTTTTTTTTTATAGCATTAGTGACAACTTTTAAACGCATATACCGTACATTTTTAGGGTATTATTTTCCTAGCTCTAAATATGATATATAAGCGTAATAGTTTGAGCAAAATTTAATGCCTTGGTGTAATATGATTAGTAAAATTTATAGGCGTATAATAAGACAAATTTTTTTAGTGCTAGTTGCGCATATTTAAGACACCTACAGTATACTCGAAACATTTTTATAGCTATACGTTTTTCATTGCACGTATTAAAATTAAAACGAAACCTCATAAAAATGTAAAATGAAATTCAAACTATCATAGATGTATAATTAATCGGTACGTACTATAATTTTTGGTACACTTATCGTATATTCTTGTTTTTTCCAACACAGACACAGTTTTTTTTTTTAGTAATTTTACCCCGCGGGACTTCACGACAAACGATTCGTGCTGGTTGATCGAAAATACTCGATAGTAAAGAAACAACAATAAAACTCTTTGTTTTATATTCATGCCGAATAATCGTGATAACGCTGTTGGCGAATTCTCTTGAACTACATATATATATAATAAATACAGTAACGTAATAATCGTAGAAATTAAAGGCGTTTTTTTTAGTTTTATCATCAATAATATTATACAACAGGCGTGTTGTGATATAGATTAACAACTATTCAGTCCATACAACAATATTAGCTTAGCTGTTTTTTCGTATTGTTATTGCGAAATTTCTTGAATTCATACGATATTTTGCTTGTTCATTATTTATATTCATCGCAGAAACAACGGTAACGAGTTCTTCACTTTTACTTACTATTTTTAGACTATATTATACAGCAAAAAATATTTGATTTTATAGTATTATTGTTGTATTTTTTTATTTATTTTTTTTATTAATAAATATCTGTCATGATATTCGATAGTTTTTTTATAAACTGATAACTAGGAATAGCATTATTTTTACTATCCGTAGTTTTTTAAACAGCACAAAATTTGATTCTGATCATCCCAAGTTTAAAATTGAAGTTTTCCTTATTTTGCATTTTGTTTTGTTTTTAGTGTATTTTGAGATAACTGTACGTTCCTAGAACGTTATCACACTATATTATTGAATTGTATGGGTAGTATGAATTCTTTTTTCATATTTGTTTACCTATTTCGTTTTACGCATATTCTTCATCGGTTGCTTATTAGTTTCAGAATGTAAAAAATTGTTTTTGAATGGTACTGATCTTAGACTCAAATCGTGAATTTTCAGTACAAACAATGAAGCACAGTACAGTTAGGTACAAAGAATTCATAAAAGCGTTGGTCTTAAAAATTTTAAGACGACTGACTATAGTAAACAAAATTAATTTTTCAAGTCAGTGTTAATATTTTGGGTTACGATATCGTTGCTGAATATGGTGTCAACAGAAGTGTTTGCTTTGCGTTATTTACCCATTAAAGATTGTAAACGAAAAAATACTTTTACGTTTATTATTTGTTGGTCGAAATTGAGTTAACACGGAAGTGAGGGTAGAATTCCCAACTCTTACTCGTATCATTAATTATTTATTTTTTATCGTTGCTAAAAAATCAAACGCACTGCCAACTGCAGAACAGTTGGAGATCGACCTCGGGGAGTGATTGCCGATCCTCAGCTGGCTTGTGAAAATACAATATTGCACACGTCATTATATTAACAACTATTGTAATTACCATAACGACATTAGGTCACGACTTTTTTTTATTGGTCGTTTTTCATACACATTTTTTCGGTTTCTACAGTTTATAACCTGTGGATCAACTACCCGTTGGCAACATAACGTTATTACTACTCGTATGACTCGGGGTATAAAAGGTGAAAACGGAACGTACAAAAATCATTTGCTTCATTAGTCCTTGACAGCTTATATGCTTATCTCAACATACTTGGATGTTATATTAGCATCGAAAAACGTCTTGATCTGCACTACAAACGTTTGTATACAAATTAATTTCATACAGCCGATAAACGCGCATCGTTATGTTTTTCGTATTTTTTATTTAAAATGATTTTTTCATCAAGACAAAAATAAAACATTATATTTTTAATAAACTGGAAGATTTTTGTTGTTGTAAACAAGGTCACAATGTTACTTACGTTCGCGTAGTAGTGAGGAATCTTGGTTATAGTATTATACACTTTCTCAGAATGTGAATACGTTTTTTTGATGCTCTATTGTAACTCAAAATATACATCCAATTAAACTGGAACTTTCCAAGTCGGTTGTATGAAAACTGTAATTATACGTCATAAAATTAAAAAAGGAGTTATGAACATAAAAGTTGGATTTTCGGCTTTAAGTTTTATTGTATTTGAAGCATTTTTTGATGTTTTGTTTATTTTTTGAGTGTCAAAAACAACGAAATCGCCAAAGCCGGCGTCAGAACGGCTATTAAACTAGGTATCGTTTTAAAAAATTATTCCATCAAACTTTTATGTACTAGATTAATTTAATACGTCATAAAAGATTGAAAAAAGTTTTTGCTAGGTATTATAGATTTTTTCCGTTTGTACCTATAATAGGAGTAATTCGCGTTCTTTTTTTATTTTCACCCAGGATGTATTAGATTAGATAGCTCGCTCAGAATTGTTTTTTTTCGAATGCAATGATTTATCGCGTTGCTAACAGATATTAAACAGTACCGCAACTTTAGAACCAACGAACCACCCGAAACGTAGTCGTTACTGCTCCTTTATTCCGCGGTACCGTTTTTTTTTTTATTCTCGTTCGTGGAACGGAAAATAAAAATATATCTTTTGCTCTTAGTTCAAAAATAAATTTTTCGGAAACATTATACGAAATCGGTTCAAAAATAGTCTCTTTATTACGTACACGTATGTTCTACCGCTTTCTGCCAGTTTATATATATACAAAAAATATATATATATGATTTTTTTGTTAATTATGGTATACATCTCCGTCCACAAACGCCCACACTTTAATATCCAAATGTTCGTACTAATATAACATTGTCTACGGTATATATATATATATATGTTCTGCAGTATAGAAAATTACGCGTATCGCACGGTTATGCGATACTGCATAGGTAATATATCACGTGGGTAATTAATTTTCCCGGAGGCTGCTGCAGGTACGCTGCGAGAGCTTTCCTCCGCAATGGAAAGTATCTATAAATATTCAATTTAAAAAGAATAAATTTCACCGTGTTTAAAATAATAAAAATCGACACAAAGCGCATTCACTCGTTTCTCCGTAATTTCAACGTACGTGTTAGGAAATCGAACTGTCGTCGTACACACAACTAGTAACGGTAGATATCGCCCGCCGTTTAGCTTCGGGCCCTCGCGGGACTGCAAAAACCGAAACGTTCGGAGGCGTGACAAATGCCGATTTGAGTAATTGCCTCTGAAACTTTTCCAATGTTTGTGAGTGGGTGTCCTAATAGTTGTGCACATTTGTTTAAATTAAAAGAATTGATCGAGAGTAGGTTTTTTTATTGTACATTATAATGTAGTGAATGCTTTTTTATGGGAATGTTTGCCTCTAAACTATTTTCGAGTACGCCACTGCAGTCTATAACAGTGAACGAAAAATCTTTTCCGAATACGATCGTTCGGCGTGCGCAAAATTTACAAAGGCAATGTAAATATGTGAAAAACACTTCAGTTTTAACGTAGATTCTTAATAATGTACCAGTTTTGTCCTCAGTAAAACCTTGAATAATCGGAGAGACTTGGACAGCCGAACCGAGTTAAACCACAAACGGCCGCGTTTTTGAAGCGTAGCTTCTATCCTTAGCTTGTAACCCTCATACCTATTAGAAAGCACTATATATAGAAGCCACCGCCGTCGGAGTAAAATGAAAAATGTCATGCAACGTAACTTTTATCAGAGTAAGAGACACCGCGGCCAATCACAGCAGAGCATGGCTCTGCTGCATGCTGGACGCTGGAGATAGCAGGGCAGTCACGCACGCCTGGCCTCCCCACTCCGCAGTTCCCTCCACTTTTAGATTGTTTACGAGTTTTATTTGTTATTTTTGTATTTAAATAAAACGAAAATAATAAATTTGATTGAATTAAACTTAATTTTTGTTTATTTGAACCAAACATAAATCTGCACGACGTACACGGGAGCTACGCTTCTATCGGCTGTCCCATGACAGGTGCGCTTTTTTTTTTCTTCCGCGTTCTTCTAAAACACGCCAACTCCTATCGTACGATGTTCCGGCTTAACGCCATCCCTCTCCCCATATGTTCGACTGGGTTGTGTTGCAGACTTGAAGCGTATATCAGGGTCGGATCAAGTAGGATTCGATCCGGACGCAAAACGCTGGATGCAAAAACACTTTGGAAAATGTAAAAATTTGTATACGACCCGGGACGTCAAAATACTCTGCAGTTTTCATCGTTCCTTCTCGGATAAGTATGTACATACGAATGATTCGACCGAACATTCTAGTTGTACCAATCGTTTGTTGAGACGTTTGGAATACAATAGCTATGTACGTATGATGTATGTACCTAGTCATAAATCTACGAGATCCGACGGGGTATCCTTTCCCCGGGTCAAATCGCACCGCGATAAATCGTTAGAAAATTTGTATAAAACGCCATCTGTACCTACTTTTGTTGTCTCGGCGATGCGAAAGACGCGCAGGAGTGCTTCGAGCTGTTTTCACTTTCGTTTGTGCGGTCTAGAGGGCTCGATGACTAACAATAATTACGAGTATTATAAATATCAATGGCCCGCGGGGTGACGTCGTCGTTGCGGTTTCTCTTGGCCGGGTGAAGTAACCGACGCAATATATCCGTAAAACTCACTCTACAGCTGGTGGTCTCGTTATCGAAATTTCGTCTTTGCCGTCTCGCGCTGAACTCGAGTAAAAAACAATTCTAAAACTTGTATAAAAAAATCACACTGTTGTACAATAATAACATTGTTCTACCGCAGTTGCGCCTCCCGGGGGTGTTCCCACAAGGTGTGTGTACTACACACGCACGCCGTACACTCTCGAGATATTTTTACAAAATTATGGATACACTGCGCGTGCCTTCAAGACTACTGAAATAAAGGGAAAAATTTCGGTCAGTTTGCTCAGAAAACGCTTTAAATGCAAATGTAGTTTAAATCAAAAAAAATTTTTCCGCAACACGCCGGTACTTATATGTATGCGCTCGTTGACGTCCATTCTAAGTCGTTGTGTGACATTGATAGCCGAAATAATACCACAGACGATAGTTATTATTGTCAGATGTACTCGGGTAATAGGAAATCTACGCGCTATAGATATCGGCGTCCGGTAATCGATGCAATGCAATTTTTTTTTTTTATAAATACGTACACCAAATTAAATTTTATAATTTTTCTATGAAAGCATACGGAAGACATTTAAAAAGAACGGTACCACGGTAATGGTGAAGTGGGGACTTTTTATTGTATTTCTTATATGGGTGACGTTAGTTGAACAGGTAAATAAATCCGTTCAGATTTGACGATTTTGCACATTTTCGTCGTTTTCGGCTCGTACAACACGGAAAATAATCATAACGTCCATTCAAACGAAGTGCGGTTTAAAGCCGAAATCCCAACAGCTCTTTTCATGTGGTGTTCGACGTAACGATTGGAGCTCCTCCTTATGCCCGAAAACGTCATTACGAACGTAAAAATTTCAAACTCTCGCCTTGAAATTCTCGACTTTTTCAGAGCGAAAAAGTAAGTAAAATTAAGAAAAAAAAAACGTCAAACCACCGGAGTCCCGTAATCCTTTTAGCAGCGTTACTATTTTATACCTTGAAAATCGGAGAGCGTTCCTTCGTCTATACAAAAAGTTTGATTTACATTTTTTTCGTACTGTTGACTCGTGTCTTGTATAGGTCGTAAGAAAAACGCCGCTTGTATTTGGTACCTGACGGTACACTCTCGAAAAAATTTACACCCGCTGGGCCGCAGACGACACGTAACTTTTGCGCAATCCGTTCTCGCACACTTCGAACGTACGAATTACACGTAGTATTATTATTACCGTACGTTTGTACATGTCTAAAGTGTTTTCGACGAGACTGACGCGTGCGTAATCGCGGCCGTATCGCCCCGGAGGCGACACCGTCGGTGAAATTGAACCGTTAAATTACTCACCCCTTTCACCATCGCCGTGCGCGTAAATCCCGATGGTTATTATTATTATATTTTTTTTTCTCCAACCGTGAATCACACAGGCCATCGACCTTCACATTTCGCCGTTGAGAATCAAATCGATAAAATTACAGCCGAGGATCGTCGTCGTCGTGTATAAAACCGTGGATACTTTCTCCTAACCGACGACGCTGTCAGCGCGTCCGCGACGCGGGATGAACGGAAAGAATTAATCGAACCGTTAAAGTAATTAATTAAAAACTGTGCACCGTGCACGATAATATAACTCATAGTGCCGTCGGTGATCTTTATGATAATGTGGTGACGGTGGCTTAATACACCAATTTTACAAACGCAACAACACTATGTGTCGTATACGTTTTACCCGAGTCGCTGTAACACCACTGAAATGTGGTGTCAAACACGTCGCCGACAGTATCGACCCGCGCATTCTCGAAAAATAACGTCTTCTTTTGAGCAACCTCAGCGTCGTGTAGTCGTCCTGGTAAAAACTAAATTCAACCATAAAAAATTGTCCGAAAACTCCGAATAACGTTTAAAAATTGTAATACGTTACGGTCTATCGATTTCAGTTCGATCGGACTCGCCACTCCGCCGGGCTTTTTAGAGTAGGTTATACATTTGTGTGTTTTCGATCTCACAAAATGTGTAAAACTCGAAAATTTGTTCGGAACAAGGTATGATTAAAAGCCGAAATCTCAACATTTTTGTGGTGTTCAAAGTTAAGATCGGAGCACTCACACGATACCGTCATCGCGAACCTGAAAATTTCAAATTTTCCCAGTAAAATACTCGATTTGCTTTTGGTTTTTGGCACATTACCCAAAAAGTAAACAAAAAAAATTCCAGGACCGAAATTTCACCGCGGTCAATAAACCTATCAGAAAAGTTACCGATTTGAAAAATTGGAGCATTTTTTTCAAACAAAAACTTCGTCACAAATCTTAATATTTCAAACTGTTTGCCATAAAATTCCGAATTTTTTTTTTGGTTGTTGAGATAAAACTCAAAGAGTAAGAAAAATTTCAAAAAATGCTTCAACCGAAGTACCACCGGACTCTTCCTTTTAGAAAAGTTACTGACTTTGAAAATCGGTCCCTTCTTTACAAAATATCGTTGACAGAAAAAAAAAAAAAATTTAAAAACAATACATTCTTCGCTCAGAATCTTAAACAAGTATCAGCTATTGCGATATTTTCTATTTATCTGTGTACAAAGAAAAAACGTTAACAGCCAGTTGTAGTACCCATTTAATACAAGTGTTCCGCCGAATTACGGACGTTGTTGAATTCGTATGAATTGTTATAAATTACGTACATTTAGATTATACAAAAATATTTTATTTTTTTGACATTTTTGTTGTTGAAATAAAATATGCTATTTTAGCTTAGTGCAGTGTTTGTTTTGGAGGGTACGCGGGGCATGGTGTCTCCTTCTTTTTCGAAAACATTTTAGTAGCTTCTCCTAATTATATGTTCCCTTAATGATGTAATACAAGTGAAATTATTGCAAAAGTTATGTTTCGTACAGTCGCGTCCCTCTTTTCTTTTTTTTTCCCAAGTCAACCTGCACCGGCTTAGAGAAATTCTGTTGTTTTAAAACGTAGTACTCGGTTAAAATGCTTAATCTACAACTATGATGTGTACATAACTGTTTATTAATTAAAAACACGTATTGTTCGCCTTAATCACACCGCACACACGGGGAAAAGTCGCGCTGTATCGGACTCACAAACGCGTCAAAACAAAACGATATATTGCTACAATAGTTTTATAAATTTATCGAATTTTCCATCTATTATCACTCTGAGAATACTTTCGAACGCTGATCAGTGATGTATTTACGGCGGGTGAAAACATCTCTCGCATTTAAACGTTCTGTAT
>CM029357.1:34692155-34733901 GCA_017140985.1 Hormaphis cornu
CCGTGGCGATTACGCTTTGGATCACTTCTTTGGGTAGGCCAATGTTTCGAAAGTTGTGGTTCAAACTTATTGTTTAATATCCGAAAGCAATGATAACAATGATAACAATCGAAAAAACTGTTCTGAGCGAGCTCAGCTATCTAGTTACTAGTAGGCATACGTCGTGTAATAAATTTGAATAACAAAAAAAAAGTTTATTTCTCTCTAGGTAGGTACGACGTTTTTCGATTGGATGGACGCACCCTCTGGCCGTTCACAGAGAAAAACAAAAACATCATTGTAACTGACTTGTTTGCAGTTAGATACACACACACACACACACACTTTATGGGTTTTGTATACCATACGTCTTGATACGTGCATTGTACGATTGAGAATCGTTTCACAATAATTTATAAACCTCTTATATGGTTTTCTCAAAACCGACCGACCGACTTGTCGACGCACAACGCAATGTCTGTGAGCTGCACAACAGCCGCATTCTGCGTGCGTCGATCGTACAATAATATGAGTTCTGTTCGCTACAGCTGCAGCAGTTTTAATATCTCGTTGACGATACGGTTTATAGATATAAGGAAATCGTCCGTGATACCGGTCGGGGATTGCATAAAACGGACTGTGGAATAAAAATATAAAACGTAAACTCTGTGCTACACTCTATACACGTGTGTTGTGGACTCCGAGTTCGGGACTTAAAAATATATGATTATAAGCGCTAAAATACTTAGAAACATGCATGAAAAAATAAAATATATACACTTAAAAACCGTAGAAAGTAAACGAAAAAATTTTTCAAAAAAAGCCGGAATCACTGTTTTGGAAGGTTTATTATATTATAGAAGTTGTATCCGTGAGCTATTGAAAATTTTTTACGAAAATAATGATTCTAGTGAGCTCGGTGACTCGAATAGAGAAATAAAGATATTAGTCACAAAGTTCGGTTTGTTAGTTTAAGTAACGTGTGAAAATTTCAAACCATTTGGGCCATTATTTTAAGTTGTTACGATTTCGGTATGCACAATAGTGTGTAATTTCATTGTTATTATTGAACCGGTTTTCAATACTTTTTTATACGCTTTCAGAATCTATTGAGCGGTTTTTTTTTTCATCTTGTTTTACATAACATGTATAATTTTCAAATCTTAGATAACGAATTAGCGTGAGTTACGAACTTTTCCCAAAAAGGTATGACGAATTTTCGCAAATTTTCCATCTTTATACGACTAAACATAAAAATTTTGACTACGGATTTTCTTTTAGTGACGTATGTATTTACACGTTTGTAATATATTTTCAAAACTTTTCGTGGAAAATCAAGTTTTTATCGAACCAAAATTACAAAACGACAATTTTCGAAAACTTCTATAATGTAGCTCAGAAATTTCTTGAAATTTCTATCAGACCTGTGTCTTATACATTTGCATACTATGCGAGAGTTTCAGCTTGTTCGTTATTGCGGAAGTTATGACTAAAAATCCAAATGGATTATGTCAAAACGTTTTGATGCGAAAACCAATACATTCTTCGTTTCACTCTAAAACACACATTCGACGTACGTTCATGAACGTGTGAGCGTAGCGTTAAAAAATTAAAAATATATATGTATAATAGGTACTTTTCGAACGAAATATACCGTGTCATGACTTCGACGTTTCAATTATTATTTATTTATTTTTTTCCAAAAATTATCGTGCGACAGAATGAAAATCGGACAACCCTATCCTTTTTACAACGGAACCGCGCCGCATATACACTTTGCGTCGTAAAACCCAGGGCGACTAGGGCGCGGAATACCTTGAGAACACTTTTAGTTAAAACGCCATTTCTACGCGCGCTACAACGACGACTTTTCGCCCCATCGCGAAAATCTCGGCGGTTTTTTTTCTTTTTTGTTTATTAACATACTTGTAACACCGCTGCTGTACAATGCGTATTGGCGTGTTATAAACGTCGTCGGCTACACGTTGTGTAACAAACCGTTTTTCAACGGTCGCAACTCGAAAATAACACGCTGTTGTTCTCGTCGCGCGCGTCGTTTTTGTCGTTTCGTTCTGCTGTGAACGAGCGTTTCCGCCGTGGTGTACACGATGTCGTCGCTTATAGTCGCGTTTTATATGGGCGCCGACGTTTCGCGCGTCACGGAGCACGGCAGTACGACTGTATTGTGCAGTATATAGACGACACCGACGACAGTTTGCGATGACTTATTATTTTATTTTTGATTTTCGTATAAAAACATTAGAACGTCCTTATCGACCGGCCGCGTTTTCCGTTCCGGCGAGGAAACTAATAATCGCTACCGTCTGTGTGTGTGTGACTGCGCGCGAACGTTTTCCACGGTGTTTTCGGGAAAAATTCGCACCGGCGGCGTCGTTTCGTTTTTACCGTCGTTATCTCAGCTACACGGCGACGTACCCATATATACCGCCGCGGGACAATTTACGAGTTTACTACGCCCAACGCTGCGAACTGTCATCGTTATTACGACGATTTTGGGATCAAAAAAATGTTGTCCCAGTAACAAAGGTTTAACGCGTTTATTAGTTTCGAACGAGAAAAATATTTACCAAAGTTCGTTATGTCTGTGTGATGTTACTTAAAACGCGTCGCTGTTTTTCTGATGCTCAATACGAGTCGTGTTAGAATAAAAGTACGACGATAATATACGATGACGACCAAGTGCGATCGTAGATGTAAATCGAAAAATGTATAAACGTGTAGTAGTTAAAAATTGTTTACCTATACCAAATAAGCGTAAACATAAAAACAGGAACGTAAAAAAATAGTCCGCACGTTCCACCGAAAGAAACCAATTCGTTCTCCAACACTATACCGCAACAAATTGAGAAAAACGATTGTGTTTGTATCTTTTATATTTCTCCGTTCTTTCATTACTCCGTGGTGGTTCTTCTTCTTTTTCAGATCGCTCCGTCTTCTATTTTCCTTTCGATGTACACGTGTATTTTAAGCCCGGTTCATCACGATACGGCCGCGATATAAAATTTGTTCTTCATTGCCCAACGATATAGTACTACAGTAGGTAGGTATATTTTGTATTTTAGAAGTATAAGTTTTTTCTCTTCCCCTGAAAAAATCACCAGATACCCTGTATAGTAAAGCGCACCCGTTATGAAAATTCTCTTGCGTTTTGACAGTTGCCTACCTACATATTCTACGAAGACGGAACATTTATTTATTAGAAAAACGTGCGCGAGGTTTCTGACAAAAAATACAAATTACGATTCTGTAAATCGTAAATATACTACGTATATTCTGAATATTTTTTTTTTACACCAAAATACTGTTCGGGACCGAAAACGGTGTACATAATAATAACTCCCTGTGTTCTCTTAAATCCCTCTTGCGGAAACCCTATTCGTTGTTGAGCTCACGTCCCCGGATTTTTATCATTGACACAGCACCTGTACAAGAGTGGATTTTTTTTAGGCTAAAAAAATAATTGTCTTCGGCCCCCGACTGTCAGAATAGCTTTTTGCTGCTGCAAAACCACCGTATACCATAACAACTGTGTCCTATACGAACGGTCTGCGTTATTAATCATTATGGTTCATATATAATTACGCGTCAACAATAGCACTTAGTAGGTTATTTCGTCTCTTAAATTCAATTATTTATGCCGCATTGTTTTCATTATTAAATATACATTAATACTGTCTGCTGTAGGCGACAACAATAGAGGTGTACGACTGACACGCCTTAAAATACAACATTCTCTTGTACAGTAAAGAAGATGAGCTGTATGGAATTCCTCTGTGGAGAAACCGCCGTCGAAATAAAAAATCAACTTTATAACATGGTAATGTGCCAAAATAAAAACGCGACGCGATATTTTCACCACAATCGATACGAGCCATCGGATACAAGCGCAAATCAAAAAACGTAGAAAATAAACACGTACCTAAATATATATATTGCTGAGGCGCGGTGTCGCTATAAATAATAATGTTCGTGTGTGACGAATAGGCTTTACACTTTATATACCGTCCAATTTTTTTTTTTTTCCACAAATCTTTCAACATCTCCAAAGATAAAAACAATATTTATTTTTCCCCCGTAGATCGATCAGTGTCTCAAAGTATAACGTATTTCTCTGTAGTCTATAAAAAATTTAGTCGGGTTTAAGTAAAAACAATTGTTTCTGCGTTGTTTTAAATATCTCTTAAATAAATCCCACTAATTTTCGTCGTATTATTGAACGAATGTAAAATAAACGTATTTGCACCACTCTTGCTAATCAGTTGTAATCAAACGAAACGTAAAGCCGTTAGAACAAATGACGATCCGCAGTTGAGATATAAAACACGATCAAATATGTTGTTTAACTATTCAAAGGTGTGTAGAGTTATTTAATGTTTGTATTTTGATCGGAAAAAAATCAGCTGGCAGTCTCGAAAAAAAAAAACCGTTTGGTTTTGTTTTGCGTGCGTTGTTCAATAACAATATATAATATTATGTTGAAAACAAAAATTCAACAATAAAAATGATCCGAAAATTCCGAAAAACGTGTAAAGAATATTAATAACGTGTGGAACCATTTCAAACCATCTGGACCATTATTTGAGGAGTTGATACGATTTTAGTATCGATTGCACAAAAATCGGTAAAAATAGTCTAACTTTTTGAGAATTTTTGTTCTCCTACAGCAGTACAAAGACACGTTAAACGTTTCGAGACGATAGAACGGTTATTTTCGAAATCACGGATGAACACGCGATTTTAATGAAGTTTATAATTACTTGTCGTTAAAAATCTTAAAAAACCGACACATCGGTAGATCAAAAAATTGTGCGGATTTCAAAAATTTTTAGCGCGCGGTAAGCTGTGTAACGTACGACTGACGTGGTGTTCGAGTCGAAAAACCGACCCATTTATGAATGATAAAAATCTAAAAACGGCCGCAAACAGCGTAAAATGAAACTTTTTGAAAATTTTTTTTTTTTTTGAATTCGCACAATAGTAAGTGCCAAAGATGATACACTATCGTCATGTTTTCGAAATTGTACTTGAGAAATAAACCGTGCTTTGACGAAACGCCGTTTATAGAGAGAGTCGAAAAATTTTAAAATGTCAAACGCGTTCTTCACTCCGCTCGGAATCTGAAATATTATTATTATTATTATTATTATTATGACGTTATCGCTATTTTTCCGGTCACCGGCGCGCGCGGTGTAGAGAGCAGCGCGTCGACGTTCCCGTCGCGCGGTCTCGAGCAGTGCGAAATATACTTCGCGCGCGCGCGCTGCGTCTCTCTCTCCTCTCCAGTCGCACAATAATAACGGTGCACGGTCTGTGGCCGGAACCGACCCGGTAACGGAACACCACCACGTTTACCCGTCGTGTTTTTTTTCTTTCTTTTTCCGCCGAAACAACAACAATTCTCATCAGTTTTTTACTCGCTCGCGTCGACGATTTAATTTTTTGGTTTTGGTGTCGTGGGCTTTTTTTTTTCCCCCGCGACGGTCAGATCGCCCGGATCGTACGGAGATCGTTTTTTATTTTGTCAGCTGCTTACCGCGAAAATGCCGATCGTCGGACCGCTTATCATACCTCTTCTCCGCGGCGGCGGCGACCGGACGGTATGCCGTGGGCCCGACATCAGAGGTATACGATATTTTTTATGGTCGGTATTGTTTAGTGACAGGGGGAAGAAGAATATTCTCCTCAAAAGACGACGTTATTCGTGTTACGACTCGAGAACGTTCGATTCTCCTCTCCGTTTCGCCGCCGTTCGAGTCACCGGGCTCACTCAGAATCGTTATTTTCGCAATCGCTTACGGATCTGATGTGCCGATTATGAACCTTTCCGCGGCGTAAAACTACCCGCGCGACCTATAGCTGACATCGATTCCGGCTGTTCGTGTTTGAATGCGTTCGATTTTCAATATTTACGCGCGTCCTCTGATTCGCGCTGAATGAAACGCGCGCGTCTGGATATCAATTTTTTCCGCATTTCAACTATGGTTTTAAAACGCTCTGTTAAAACCGTATTTATTACACTCGAATACTTCGTTTCGGCGATATTGGTTCCGGAGAAGATCGCCGCCGAACATTCTGAGAACGTATTCTTCTAATTTTACGTGTCACTATGCTCAACTGCAGAATGCTGTCGGTTTTGTCTGTTCTAGCCATCGTGCTGAAGTATAACATTATGATGCCTGATGGACGAACAGGAAGCGTGGTGCATCACGATTCGCGGAACTGTGCCAATTAAGGATATTGTACGAATGAATGATGCGAACGAGTCCACCCATTAGGTTAGGTTTTTTCTCTTCTTTTTTTTTTTTTTGTATCGTTAAGACGGTCCATTTTTCGTCATTGTTTGTGAAATTAAAAAAAAAAAAAAACCGTTTTTTGGCGATGGCACCGCTGCTGTTCGTAAGTCCATAAGACCGACCCGTAAGATTTCGGTCTTTTTCTACACGAAAGTAGTATTAGAATGTTATTTTTGTCGTGTTGTGATATTTTCATGAATTGAAACTGTTGAGAAAACTTTGCGTAAAAAAATATTTTATAAACTGTCGCCCGTTCGGTTTACCGTTAAATTTAATTGCGTTTTAATTTTTTGATACACTATTCTGTGGTAGACTCTAAGGTCGATCGCTACCGCAATACTGAAACCGGAAAATTAAAAACTATTGTTTTGGCTACGCGTAATATCTTTTACAACTAAAAAAGTATTCTTAAATTCTAAAATTTGCAGTTAACGTGTAAACCGTAAAGTATTTCATTTTTAACCTATTTATCTAATTTGTCGTAACGAGACGGTTGAAAATATTCGATTGAAGCGGCGCGGTACGTTATGTTTACAATGTTCATCGTTTGAATTCTTCAAGCCATTTTTTTTTTTTTTAATAAATTTATTAAAACTATAGCGTTGATTATAAATAGGTACTATATTTTATAATCGATGGTAATAGTTTTAATAGAATCACGACGAATCCTATCATTATTTTTTTTCCTCTAATATATATTTTATTAAAATGCTATACCATACGATTTATAGGTTATTACTGTACACGCGGGCTGATACTGGTTTATAAACATTTTTGTTATGATTTGTCACTATTTGTTTTTCGTAAAGTACTGACATAAGCTGCAGACAAGTATCATCATACTCGTTACATGTTCACCAATGACCAGGTGGTGGTATATCAAACAATAATACAGGTGCTGTCGATTTTGAAGTACCCGTGCTTTAATCGTAGGTTTTCGTGCCTATGGGAATGAGCTAATAAAACCAAACGACTTTATAACACTACTTTTGTTTATTTAAAGAAATTTTACACAATTGTGAGTCATGGTATAATACGAGGTAGTACTGCATTACATTCCAAGGGAAAAATATAAACACTATTATTATTTATTAATTTTTAAATGGGCTTTCGTTAGTCACACTCTAATGCGGTACTGTTCATAAATACTATTACAAAAATCAAAATTATACGCGTTCGTGGTACATCGTAGTAGGACGTCCCGAGTGTGTACGATGGAACACACATCTCTCATTCGGGCCAATAATCGTTAATCAACAAACAGTTTCGCCATATTTATGTAGGACATTAGTGTATTTAGTGACACACTTACAGAAAAATTTACGAATAATACAACGTAGTTGTTCTCTAGTATCTATAGTAAGATTTTATGTACAAACTCAATTTGTTCGAAATAATTTGAAAAACGAGATTAACAGACAAACCAATTATTATAATATTTGCGATCTGTTTAAATGTCGCCGTTCTGATGATATAGCACATAATACAGCACCGCTGTATAGTCGTAATAATGCACGCCGATGACCACAATGACACTATTATAAAACTGTATTTTGGAAACACAATAGGCGCTCGAATGTTTCTTATTTTTTTTTATTATTTTTACGATGTTAACGTTGATTAATAGGCCTCGTATTTTAGATATAATACGATAGTATAATAACGTACAACACCTAACGTTGTGTAGTACCAGCTCTTTCATCTAATATATTGTAATTGGATATACGCCAGAACAAATTATACTAGTGCCATGTGAACGAACGAACGCTGTGTCGATTTCTATGCGGTTCGATATTTTGGAATGTTTTATTTTTTCTATAGTTTCGTAATCAGAAATTCTATGCACCTAGATGTGTCAGATACTTAAAGCATCAACATTTTAATCGATTTTGA
This sequence comes from Hormaphis cornu, assembly GCA_017140985.1. Lineage (NCBI taxonomy): Eukaryota > Metazoa > Arthropoda > Insecta > Hemiptera > Hormaphididae > Hormaphis > Hormaphis cornu. The sequence continues at coordinate 34,700,342 of CM029357.1, forward strand.
AAATGTTCGAGCAAACGTTTACGATTAATATCCGTTAGTATCGAATTCCGCCAGAGCACGTTCTATACTGTATTTCTATAGCGGTACAGGCTATCTCAGTAAACAATCTTAGTTCCTTCACAAATAAAACAATGATATTACGTAATTTTTGTTTTGAAAAATTCGGAATAGCATAAACAATACCTGTGTACTGTAATTGGGTTTTTTTTTTTTTTAAATTTTGAGTGTTAAAAAAAGTATTCGTGAAATTTAGTTTTTAACAACGAGAAAACGATTTGCTAATAACTTTTAAAAAAAAAAACAATTATTAAAAATCGACAGTATATTTTTATATTGTGCAATATGTATTTATCGTGCATTTAAAAGTTACAGACTACAAATATTTTAACTACTGTGAAAGAACTTAAAATGCAATGTCGCGTGTTTTTAAATATTTTTCAGGGACATCGTAAACCTAGTGTATTAACTATAGGTATTCTAAACCAGACCAAAAAAAAAAAAATGGTGTTATATTCGCCCTTAAGTATGCGATTTATATACTATGCTGTATAGCTCGTGTTTAAAAAACGTTACAACGTTATACATAAAAAACTTAAACCCAGGATGTAATTATTATTTATACTATACATTCGTTTTTCGTACGTAATCATAAAAAGTAATAATAATTATCGATAGAAAAACTGTTTGAACCCGAACCGACTGCTGCAGAGGTATACCCGTTTAGTGAATATTATACTAATTAAAAAAATATCCGCGTAACGGTAATCAAATTAATTGAAAACTCGTAATCCTACCGAGCAGAAAGTTCCCGTTAAAAAAAACTATTCAGATATAATTATTTACTGCAAAAAAAGTAACGTTTGAAAGTTATGATATCTACGTTTTCTACATCTTCTACGGTCATTCTACAGTAATTATCAATGTAACTCTGTCGCGGCGTATTAGTGTTTATTCGTCGATACGAATAATTTCAAATTAATAAATAGGTAAAAAAAAATATAGCGATATCCGTTAAGTGGATCACAGTTTTGTGCGCTTTTGTTTAGAAATTACGTACGCGTGTATACGTTGTGTGGAAATACTCGACGAATTGCGAGCGTTCGATGCATCTGGACCGTTTTGCGCTGCGGGTACGACGGAAAAAAAAAATAATAACCTACGCAAACGGCTATTAAAATTACAGTCAGTGGTGAGAACACACAAAGGATATAGTACCGCGTATTGAAATGTCGGCTTCAAACTGTGAAAACCGAAAGTTTGACGAATCTTCAAAAAGCTGTTTTTCTGAAAAAATGGAATCAACGTTCCGCTCTCTAAAATCTCACGTCACTTCTTTCGCACCGATCGCTGTCTCGTGCATATTCGGTGACAACGCACTTTTGTTCTCACACCAACTCTCGTCCGCTCTCGGGTCCTTCGCCGCGCCATTCCTGTTCGTCCCAGCACAACCGGGGTCTCTGTCTGTCCACCGTTGTCCGGGCCGAGCGGTCTTTTGCTCCTCGTCGTTTATCGCGCGGTACGTGTCGTCTTCTCTCCGCCGTTCCCTCGCGTTTCGTTTTGAAAAACCAACCGCGTTTTTCTCTGAACATCAATTAATAGTAATGTCGACCCTCTTCGCGTTTTTTTTTGCAGATGATCCGCGCCGGGTGATGCGGCGACCCTGCAGGCGGACACGTGTCGCGTGAAAAAAACAAAAAAAAACAGCGCCCCTCGAGTTATGGGCAACTCGAACAGCAGCCACGGGGGCGGCGACGCACAGGTGGTACCGCCGCCGCCGCCGCACTCTTGGGCGTACTCGTTCCCGCGGTCGCACTACTTCAGGCCGCCGCCGGCCGCCGGTTCCAAGGTGCTGCCGCCGCGCGCGCCCGGTCAGCGTCTGAGGGCCACCGACAACGGTTCCATGCTGCACAACGCCGGCACCATAACGGGCCATAAGCGGCCGTACGAGTTTCGACTGCAGCACCGCGACGAGGCAAGTATCAATCAATCGATATATATAACGCAGGAATTCTCGTACTGTTGTTTTGGACCTCTGAAACGAGAATTAAAAATGATTCTTCGACATTTTTCCTGCGTTTATCGCGGGGAGTCGATTGTTTAGAAATGCGTTTTTCAATATCGTAAAGTTGGTTTTTTTCGGGTATGACGCATAAAATAAAAAATCGCGATGACCCAGGAGAAAGAATCCGCGTTCAGAATTAGATTTGGTTCACTTTAAGTGAACAAACTCTAGCTTTTAGGTCCTAAGTACTAATAAATGTAATCAATAAAAAAATGTTCTTTTAAAATGGTCACGTGTGAAAGCGCCGCGTATGACACGTACGCTAACGTTCATTTGCAACGCGTAATCATCAACACGCCGCCCATACAAATTTCCTTAAAAACGACCCAATCGCCGGTAGTTCACCGAACGATTGCCGTGAATTCGGAAGGAAAGAGCTCCGTAAACGTCCACTGAGTTTCATTCATAGTTTTTTTTTAAATTAGCCGGTCGACAGAAATTTGTCGGAAAACTACGTTCAAAAACGTAAAAAAAACGAGCGACGAGTTAGGCGTTGGGTTTTCAAAACGCACATTAAAATGGTTAATCTTTCGTACAGTTTCGCCTATAACATTTGTTCTCGAAAACTGAAAGATGTAGTATAGGTACCAAGAAGACCTTATTGTAACTAAATATATGTTTTTATAAATGTATTTTGTTTTTGTTCACGTAATCAATCGATAGAACTTCTAGTTAGAAACACGAACAATGATTTTCAGGAGTTTTGAGTATGCAATTTATCAACAGTGCCAAAAATATACGTATTCCCTTCATTTTTTTTTTTTATTAAAAAACCATGTTATCTTTATCAGTCAGCAAATTATTGTAAGTCTTCCCCGGTCCAGCAAAATTTACCGAAATGACGTGACTGCAGTCATGCACGTTAAAACCGACACTTAAAAGTCTTAAATTTAAGTAAATAAAGAAATTACTTGTACGTGTACAATAGTTTGTTTGGTTACCTAAACTGTTCCCCTCAATAAATGCTAGGACAGAAGACACTTAGGTGGATTCAAACGCAGGAAATGCGTCGATAAGAAGTCGGATTATTGTTAAAAAAAAAAAAATTTAATTCTTTAGTGTATCTTTTAAGGATCGATCAAACGATTTTTTGTTTGAATACATTTACGGGATAGTAAACCTATTCAAAATTTGGCAAAGTCTTTTATTTTTAATTTTTTTTTTAAGTTTTCGAATATTACGAACAATTCTTCGGATCGATCCCAAGTATATATCTGAGCCGCATTTCAAACCTTTTTTTTTTTCAAATTTGTAATCGGACCAATTGTAAAAGTCTCGCAATTTTATCCCGCTTTCGCAGGTCTATATGGACAAAAATTCAATATTGTCATTGTGGCGTGATACGTCTAAAAATTATTACGGCACTGCTATGTTTCAGCTTAATCCCTAAAAAAACGCATTTAAGAATTCAAAACTTTTGGTGAATCAAAATCCGACTTTTCATCGACGCACAGCAGTTTTCGCGATTAACTCGATTTAGTTGAACCCCCTATTAATAACAACTAAACATAATATATTATCGTTAAATTTTTTCAAATAATAGTAGTTCAAAAATAATAACATATTTACACAGAATTCGTAATGATTTACGTTTATACTTAAAAATGATAAATAATAGCAATAAAATATAATATCAAATAATAAAATATGTGTTATGATACTTTCCTCTGTACACCTAAACATGAACGTACTAAGATTGCCTATCTAAAACTCCTTGTTATAATCATGATTACAAACCTTATTATTTACTGTCGCAGTTTTACTATCTAACGTACATAAACTTAAGTTAATTAATTTCACTGGTGATTTTAGATGAGGGACGCGATAAGTGGATAAAAATATATTCTCTTTAAGGGCTCGTATGCTTACCAAAAACCTATAAGTTGAGGGCCCAAAACATGTAAATTGGGGCCCAAATCACATATTAATTGAGGCCAAAAACATAAATATGGACGAAGGGCCGGGGTGTGAAGTTTTGTTTCGGCGTCAGTCCGCCCTTGGCCCTTGGACTCCAGCTCTCTCAGCCCTCGCCTATAAATCCGGCCCTTGGTTTCATAAATGGTTTTAAGATGATTATAAGAAATATATACAACAATACTATACAACAACTCCACTCTTCTCTATATTTTGCCGTTTCTTCCGCATTTTTTACTCCCAACATCTTCAAGTCTTCTTTTATTCTATCCGTCCACCGTTGTCTGGCTTGACTAGAACTTTATACAAGATTACTTTGGACTTTCTTGATAATAATTTTCACTTGGACAATGGTATCAGTCCCTAGTTACACCCGTTTGCTGCGATGAGCCGTTTTTGAACTTCCTCGTGGCTACTAGCGTCTTTGTTGACATCCGCACACCCGAATACTTAAAATTTCTCGATCATTTACTTTTAAGGAGTCTGTTCTGTGATTTTGTCTATATCATGTATTATGTCTTCGTCTCATTAATTTTCAAGCCAATCCCCTCTTTCATCAAGATATCCGCTGTGTATTTTAGGTGTATTATATGTTTCGGCTAAAAAGATTATATATCATCCGCACGAGCAACTGATGATGACCGTCTTTTGTTTCTATGCCCTTCGCTTGGGACGTTATAATCCTCGTGACCGATTCTAGGGCGACGTTAAACAGCGCAGGTGATAAAAAAAAATCATCACCTTGTCCGAGACACCAGTCGTAAACTCTCCGAATAGATCTCCTCCATAACTGATTATGCTTTGTGTTTTAAACGACACAGTATTTTATAGAATAGCGGTTATATTTTGCATACAGTTGTACAAAAAAATATTTACAAACCGTACGTGCATACTAAAGAACGTACGCGTCGGGTTTAATTAATATTATACATAAGTGATTAAAAGAAATCGTCAAAAACAACAGTATTGTTTCATACGTGTTTATAGTTCCAACGCGGGTACGAAGCACCGAGGCACGCGCCTAGGGATGGAGGAAGACGAGATCGTGTGGGGTACAACATGTACACCAGCGAACCGGATTTGCGGTTCCACGATGCGCGGCAACCGCCACCGATGGGTTATCAGTATCAGCCCGGCGACAACGGGGCGGCAAAAGGCGGCAGGATGTCCAGATCGAAAAAGAAGTACAGAGCGCCACCAGCACCTCCTCTGACGTCCCATCATAACGGAGTAAGTGCAGGCTTTGAATACCGTTTGGAAACGAATTCGTTTTGATGTTTCAAAAAAAAAAAAAAAAACAGCGGGAATTGTTTTAAAAACGACCATCGCTAAAGTCGGCTTTATAATGCTGTGCCGAATCAGTGCTCGAATTGAACGAAAAAAAAAAAAAAAAAATGGAAGAAAATGTCAAATATTTATTACAAACGTTCAAATTTCCTCCCCGTACGGCTATAATACACCGGATCACAAGAGACGGTAGGTTTGATGAGACGCGCTAAAATATTTTGTAAAAACGAAAATCCGTACGCACCCCGTTCGAGCACTGATACCGACGGTACTTTTTCAAATCTATAAACAGCGAAACTGGCACACTTCAAACATACATTTTGTTCCTATAAAACGCCTAATTGTTCATTTACGTTCCTATTTTCGACGAAAATTATGTTTGAAAAAATATAATAATTAATGTACCGGTGTGCTATCATACGTTCCGCAGATGGAAAGTTCTTCGCCGGACTCGTACCAACACTGGGAGAACCACAGAGACCACAGTAGATCTAGCCAGAACAACGGTATGCCAAGGTTGAGGTTGTTCAAGACTAGGGCAGAAACAAAACACAAGCTCAGTAAAGACGAGTCGAAACACGCCGAGGTTCAACGCGAGGTTAACCCTCAATCAGCCAGCAATCTACACCGGAGCATGTCTTCCCCACAATTTCAAGTGAGCGTAGTATAAAGTGTAAAAATTTTTTTCGCCCAACAATACTATTTTCCACGGCGTGTTAAAATGGCGTGTTTAAAGGGAGCAATCACTTAAGGGACCTCCCTGGACGGCCCTTAAGTTCATCGATTTTCGATGCACCAACGAAAGAAGTAATTAAATACTAAAGTAGTCTCAATACTATGTCAAAACTGTTTAGGTTTTTCGAAACTCAAGAGTAAAACAGAGAATATGGTTCTGAATGATGGACTAAACTACTACTCTGTTCGTCTCTATATAGCCACGACGTGTGCATAAAAAATGTTTTAAAATCAAATAAAATACACTCTCTAAAATGTTTAAAACAAAAATTTTTAATAGTTTAAAAGTGTAGGGTAAACCAATTTAAACCGTAATGTAAAATAAGATTCGTGAACCCTATAGTACTATATTAAACGCTCTATTGGAAATCATTGCAATGTGTGGACTCGAGTTACGATAAATATAATCTAAAACCAAGATCGGCTACAAAAACGCATGACGGTCATTTTTCGCATAAATGTGATATTCGAAATAAAAATATTTTTTATTCGTTTATCGACACAAAAATCCGTGTTAAAACTTTTCCTCGCGACAACTTCGGTACGAAAAAGCGGTGACTCGGAGCCGATTTCGTCTTACACAATTCGTCATATCTGCTGCGCAGACGGTTCGGTTAGGAAAAATTTAGAAAATTGGTCGACACAATTTCGGTTTATTAATAACGGTTTCACTTTTGTCGTAAAACTCCGGGCGACCGCGTATTATTTCTTACCGGGGGGGAACAAATAATCGCGGTAAACGTGTTTTTTCCACATCGATCATGACGTCCAAAATAAAGATTGGACCGAGCCGAAACAACACCGAAATGGGAATGATTCGACAAGAGTATCGTTAAATTTTTGTTTTTGCCACGACTCAGAATCGTGCGTTCGAAGGCAACGATTTTCAGAAACAGCGCGTTTAAACCGCAACCTCTAAACTAGTGACCCACCCACCCAAAGCGTAGTCGCTGCTACCCCGTCCAACCACGCGACCACCTAGACTGATCGCTTCCTTTTTTTTTTTTTGGATTTATAAACTGTTTTCGAGACCACTGTACCGCTGTTGTGTGGGGTGGTAATAATATAAAGTTATTGTGATAATGTCGTCGTCGCACAGGCCGAATTGAAACGTGTTACGGAGAGACTGAGAGACAAGGAGTTCCGTCATCCGCCGGTCGGTCGCGCGTCGGACAGCTCGGCCAGCTACCCGGCGTCCGAGGAACGCGCCACGACGATCGCCGACAACGACAGCGGTAAGCCGCCGCCTCCGCCTCCGCCGCCGCAGCAGCAGCACCAGCAGCACCACCGCCGCGAGAGCCCTGCGAACTCGAACCGGCAGCGATTGATGGCCGATCGGGCGAAACGGATGTCCCGGTCGATACCGAACATCGCCGCGACCTGCAGGGTGCAGCAGCGAAAAGGCGACGACGACGACGACGACGACGACCGAGTCCGTTGCACGGGCGAAGGGTCGTCGGCGACGGGTTCCAATGACGAGAACCGCAGGAACGACAAAAGGGACGCGGCCAAAGCGAGGTATGAGAACGGGGGTGGAGGAACGCTCCGATTTTCGAGAAGTCAGTCGCTCTTCCGAAACGTTCATCGGTGGTGGTACTTTGGTCGAAGCTTTTTTTTTTGAAGTTACTTTTTGAGTTTTACCCGAAAAACCGAAAAAAATCTAGAATTTTACGGCGAAAAGTTTGTAATGACGGGGGGTTAGAAGCAGCGCCGCTCCAATCGTTACGCGCAAAAGTCGGGATTTCAAATTTCGTTTGAAGCCGAATTGGATCGATTGTTTTCCGTGTGCCGAAAACGACTAAAAAAATGACGAAATCCTCAAATCCAACGGCAAACTATCGTTACAGAAAATTAAACCGTGTCAGTTTTCAAACTTTTGTGTACTAAATTAATTTGAAAACGTCATTAAAGATCGAAAAAAGATTTTGCTACTAAGTATAATAAACTTTTTTTTTTTCCGCGTATGTACGCATATGTCCTCGTATAATAGGAGTAATTCGCTATATTTCTTATTTTCACTCATTAGAGATTAGACGCCTCGAGATCGTTTTTTCCGATGATTCATCGTTGTTTTCAGATAGTAAATAATACGGATAAACCGCGACTTTGAAACCCACCCGAAACGTAGTCGCTACTGCACATTTACCGTTTTTTATAACCGTATTTTTTAAATATTAAAATTCGTAAATTAGAGGATCATCCTCCAATAGCCGGGAAACACAGTGTAAAAATCATTAATCTCTTGTTAGTTAAGTAGGGTCCATGGGAACTGATTTCACGTTTTTAAAAGACTGTTAAGACTTGAGAGACGTTATATATATTATGTACCTACATAAAAAAATTCACTGATCATAAATACAGTGTTTTTTTTTTTTGGTAATATTCAAATTTAATAGGCGTAATAATACTGTAGTAGTAACTAAAAATTTTAGATCTTTTGTTCTGAATACATCACAAATGGTTTTTGACGCATTTGTTTTTATATCAGTGCAAGGCTTTTATGCATTAATGTAAAGACCACACGTGAAGCAAAATGTATCCAAAATTAATGACCAAAGTACCGTGTTCCTATGTATCCCACTTTCGAAACAAATCAGTAGTTTTGGACTTTAAAAATTCAAAAATAGTATTATAATTTCAATTAAGATTGAACAAAACGTTATACGTGTATATCTACTAAGTATTAACTATTAAAAAATCTATCCAAGTCCGTCCACGTGTTTCTGATGAAGTTTTTTGTTACTTGAAATCCAAGGTGGATGGATCCACCCTCTTTAAATCGATTAAAACAAACACGATACCGTCTAATGCCTAATTAATAATAACAAAATAGAGCGATTTGAATTGCGACATAGTTTGACGTGGTCGCAACATTTCATACGTTATAATAAACATGCACAGACAATAATTTGAAACGAATTTTTATCATTTTGTTTTTCCTATTCACCCCATTTCACGGTACTTTATACTTTATGGTGGTATTGTCCAGACTCGTAGGCGCGATTTGAAGAGCTGAAGAAGTTAAAATTGTTTAGTATATTTATTTTAAAATATTTGTGTATTTTTTAAAACTCCTAGACGGTAAAGACACCACTCTAGCACCCCTCCAAATCGCGCCTTTGTGTCCGGTTTGATTTTAAAATACTTTTGAAACGTCTCTTTTCATATACTCATGATTAACTCGTCGTCTACTATATAGTGCGCCTGCAGACACGAAGCCGAAAACGTTCTATTTCGGTATGAACGAGTTCAACGAGACGGCGAAGATCAGCAGCAGGACGTCCGAGGACGTGGATCGGTTCGCCCAAAACTTTAAGAAAGCCAACGGTTCACCTTCGGACAGCATCACTAGCAGTGACCCGACAGAAGAGGTAAAGAATCAAATTTTTTATTTTTTTATTTAATACCTATCTGCAAATTTGATTTTCTGCCTAAATAATACTTACCTTTATGATTTTGAAATATTTTACGTATTCACTTACGTCTAGTATACTACACAATTAGTTATACCTACAATAACGATTAAATGTAGTTTTTTTTTTTCTTCAAAAGTGTATAATTAAGATACAAATTTATATTGAAAATCTACAAGATTTAAAATTAACACGTAGAAAATATTTTTAAATAATTTAGATAATAAAAAAACGTGAAAATCCACGCTGTATACTCGATTACAATCACAGTTAATTTAATTTTTAATTCTATTTTTTTTTTATAGAGCGGTGGAGATATATCTCTACAACTAAGACCCACATTGCCCAGAAAACAATTTGATATTCCCAGGTTTAGTCCGACAGCTGCCTGGCGTTTACTCACTGCCTTAGAAAGTCCGACGCCGATCAGTCCAAATTATAGTGGCGGAGAGGAAGATTTAATACCGATAATAGATCCCCCTAACAATTCTGGCGATAAGTCGGGCGACAGTGGCATTTCTGGAGATGCCAGTCCACATTCAGCCCATAATTCACAAGTAACAACAATACGCCTAACGTGATAAAAACGTTTTCAAAAATACATCGTAATTAACTGTTCACAGGTGGCTTGGACTCCTCAGCAAGATTTGGAGGAAACGAGTTCAGATGGTGGAATGGATTCAGCGCCAGTGTCACCTCAGAGTTTGGACACTGCTCAATTTTCTAGACCCCGTTCTGTTGCTCGGCCAAGCTTTTGTTTATCCCTTCCGAGAGATGAAAATACAGCACTCGATAAAAGATATGGACAAATAGTAAATACATTTGTATTGATAAAAAGAAATAGTGTACACTCATATTTTGTAGGTATTGATAAAAATAATTTGTGTTGCATAAAGAACGAAGATTTTTCACCAATGAATCCGCCCAAAACCAGTGGCTATTTCAAGTCCAAGCTAAATAGAGGGAGAACGCCAACGGATAAGACCAAATCACGATTGGACGAAAACTGGGTGTTAAGTAGAAGTGTACCAGATTCATTACATCATTCCGGTTTAGTTGGTAATTTCCCGTCACAAAATTGGAATCAATTAGAATATCAGAACGATGAAGAACCGGATGATGAAAAATTAACTTTATCTTCTCTACCAAAGTTTTCCTACTTGGCTGCGGGCAGACGTGCTATGTATTTGCCAGAATATAAATCGTTGAACTATTTGTACCAGAAGTATATTATTTGATTTATAAATAAATTTTATGAAATGCTTTTAAAACATGATTTCAATTACAGAGATGTGACAAATGTGTCTGAGAATAAAGCTATTGTATCAAAATCGTGTGAGGATCTCACTAGAGATGATCAAGAGGACTGCCACCAACAACTGATTGCTAATGAGAACGCCAGACAAAGAAAACCGACCAGCAAGAAGTTTGCTTTCCAAAGTACTATTCGGCAAATTGAACGTAAGAAAATAGCAGAAAAACTATCCAAAGAAGCAGAGTTTAAAGGTAAAGAACTATAGTTGTATTCATAATGTACAAAATTATAAATTCATATGAACTTTAAATTTCATTCTAGAACGCCAAAGACTTAGTGAAATGGATGCTATGCGCCGAGTAGAAGAAGAGTTTCAACGGAAAAGAGAACGGGAAAAAGCTGATATTCGACAACAGTTAAGGCTGTACACACTAACACAAGGCAATAGAGAACCGGAACAACCACTTCCATCCAGTACTCAAATCCTTTCAGAGTTTCGAGAGTCTAGACGTGACTACAAAGATTTCAATTCGGCCAGGTAAATAATCAATAACCGTAGTGAAAAGTTTTTTTAATTGTTTAATATATATATATTAGGTATTTATGTACAAAAACGTCTTTAATATTTGTGAAAAATTGTTAAATTATACTTAAATAACCAAATGCTTTGGCTTCGTAGGGCTGAACACGAATCTAGTAACAATTGTGCCGAAACTCCAATAAAAAAGTCCACCACAGTGCATCCAAAAGTTGTGTACCAAATGCCCAAAAGCACTCCTGTGTACGTGACACCAAACGCTGCACGAAAACAATGCAATGGTATTGAAAAAGGATCGTCTACACCAACAACGGGAAATTACAGAAGAGATTTTGCTCAAGGGATCCTACCACATTCTGTAGCAAGCTCCGACTCGGAAGTGTCTGTGCCTAATACGCGATCCGATTCGCGTACAAAGCACAGGAGCAGGTAGATTAATATTTTTTACTTAAACCAAAAATCATAACTATCTATATTCTACATTAGTTGACTAAACCTAACAACAAAAATTATATTACTAGAAAAACATATTATTTAATGACAATTAAAAACGCATGATACTTACCTACTTAACTCAAATAACCTAACTATAAATACAGAAGACACTTGTTGACATGAATGTACAGAAATAACTTGAAAAAGAAAAAACTAAGCTGTGAAGTTCAACTATTAACTGAGAATACAGTTTACAAAATACTTTCAGTGTTTCTTGATAGTTGATTTTATAAGAAATTACTTTACTGGCTTATATTGTGCACAAAACGAATTGCTTTGAATAATCAAAATCATCCTTTTATTTTATAAGGATGTAAAAAATGTTAATGTTTAATTGTTTTTACAATTGAGGTGTAAATTGGGATTTTGTATTTGAGTTTTAATTATAAAACATCAACATGTTGTTTATAATCAATAGATTTTAATTGTTTGACATAATTTACAAAGATTAGTTAGAATATATCCCCAGGAGTGAATTTTTTAAACTAACATTAATTATGATGTGTTTTTGGAGATCAGGGGTGGCAAAGTTAATGGATCTGTGTATTTTAAACTATTTTATGTTTACAAAAATATTATCTACTAACTACTATCCTTTGCTATTAACTGAGCAATAATTATTGTGTGTGTATCTGTAAATTTTTTCTCAAAAATGGCTCCAAGGATTTTGTCAAAACTTTGTACTTCAATGGTTTGTCGGTGCAAGAAATTCACTGATCAAAGTTTTATCTCCAGGAAAATTTATGTTTATTTGAGTCATGCTTTCCCCACCTCTATTTTAAACGTTTTTATAATTCCTGGGGGTTTTCTACCTACAGCGGTCATTTCTCCTAGGTTGAATAGAGCTCAAAGAAAGAAACTCACAACCAATAATCCAATTTCAAATTAACTCAGGATCACCCAGGCTTGAAGTATGATCACAAGTTTTTTTTTTTTTGTATAATTCAAAATTGTATTTTTAAACCCAGAAAGCCTACATACCCAATAGTGTTAATGTATACTCATAGACCAGCCTTTGCGAAGAATGTAAATAATGGTACTAATGGTACCCGTTGTGAGCCGGAATAGATGACGCACACAAGTACAATACGTCAAAAGTTCTTTTTATAGGTAGGTAATCCAAAACCATATTGTTGATGTCTAGTAATTCCGGCTTTTTTTGGTTTTGAACGTTCGCTGCAGTTTTTGATTCACCCCATCTCCTTAAGGCTTAAAGACACAACAGCGTTCCGTAAAAATTTTTATTCTAAAAAGATATAGAAAGGATCCCCACCCCCTTTAACCATATTAACACATAAAAAGTGTTTTTTTTTTCAATGTGTGCTCTCAACGTATAATTTTTTAGTTAATCTTAAAAGCCTGCAGTTTGCTACTCCCCTTTCATTTAAGGCGCTTCACAGCATCCAGTAGGGGAATAATTTTTGAAATACTGAAACCGAGTTAAGCTCAAACACCCTGGTACTTTACCATTAACAAATAACAATACACACAATTTACCTACAGACTGTAAATTTCATAATAATATTATTTTAATATAAATCCTCACATTACTAACTACGATATTGTGCTTTGGTAACAATTCTAACACAGGTTTTAGGAAGTTCAAAGCTCTGGATTAAGTGTGTATTCTAGTCAACAGATTAACGTCTGCATATTCCGATATAGGTTGGTATACGATTTCGTGTGGTGTATCAAAAGAAAAAATTATTATTATGTAGTTGTGTTTAATTTTAGATCGTCCAGTCCAATTTCCGAACAAGAAAAAAACAACATAAGAACAAGTTATACAAATTTTATGAGGGGCTTGAAACAAGAAGAAAATAATGAAATGGTAAATATAATCAAATTTATTCGAACACCATATGTTTTTGTAAATGCTAAATATACATATTAAGTATCAACTTCTTTGTTTTAGAAACTAAATGAAGTTACCAGTGAAATAATACCGACTAGTTCAATAGTTGGTCTTAACTCTCTACAACCATTTATGAAAAATAAAAATTCTATGTACAAACCTATTGTTTTCAACCCGATAAACAAAAAACAAATTTGCTCAACCATTGATGTAGATTAATTAACATAATTTTTTATAAATATTATTATTATTAATATCGTTACTTTTTTCCATACGTTTAACATATCGATTTTCGGTCAATCGATGAATTAGCTTGACTAATAAATTCGAATGATTGATTCTTGTATTATTTAAAAAAATTATTAGGTAATTGTTATAAAATATTATTATTCATATTTATATTCTTTGAATTTAATAAATTATATAATTTAAGTTTATTTAATTATTTTGTTTTTTACTTTAAACGTTATTTATACATTTCAAGTGTATCCAAATTTCAAATTATTGTTATCATATTATTTAGTTTATAGTTTCGAATGAATTGTGCAAATGTTAAAATTGACACTTTTTATTCTGTTTAGATATTATGAAATACTTAAATATTTGTAATTTTTAATTATTAATCCATGTTGTTTGCCATAGTAAATTTGTTTTAAGTACAATGCTTCTTTGTATTTATTAATTTTTTTTATTGTGTTATTAAGTTCAGAATACTTTTTATTCACTTGGAAACCAAACATTTTTTATTACAGGAACAAAATAATATAATTAATTAGAAAATATAAGTAAGACATTTTGAATTTTAAAAGTCTTTGGTACCTACCTTATCTATACAGTTTTAGATATTAATATTTCATTCAATTTTTTTTTCAATTGCTATTTTTCTACATCCTCATTTTAACATAAAAACTGTTATTGATTTTCAAACATACAAAAAAAATCTTAATAAAAAAAATTTAAGTATTTTAAATAATTTTCAAACTCTTTTTTTTTTTCAGTACAATTTAATTTATTTTTTATACTTAAAGGTGTGAAAAATATTGAACTTTCATAAATTATAAAAATGTATGCTACAGACCATATTAATCATTAAGTTGTGTCTAACAATAATACTTGTTGGTATTGCTAAAGCTGCTAAAAACGTCAAAGTTACATTTTGAGAGTAAGCAGTCGATGAAAACATGCTGAAAAAGTTACCCTGCATTAAAAAGTTTACTCCTAAAACGATTTGAAAATTCTTAATTTCAACTTTTGTTTAAATACCCGTTTAGTTAATAGAATAATTATCATTTATCTTCAAATAGTTTATTAGGTTACACAAAATTGTCGACTGGTGCATTTACCCATTTTCATTTGTAACGTCTAGAATGGTTCAGATATGTTTGGCAAGTTGTAAAAAAACAAATATTTGACGTATATAAACACAAAACAACAATTAGGAAGACTTGAAATCCGGCGGACAGATTCGCAGGTCTTGCGCCGATATTCAGTACAACACAAAGTTCTAAAATGCCATTTGTGCAGTACAGTTTTATTAAACGTTATTATTTAAGTACTAATTCAACAATAGGGTTCCTTAACCCCTAGTTTTTCTGTCTCCCAAAATTTTACCCTTTAAACCTTACAGGCACAGTTTAGGAAATCAAAATTAAGATTATGGTTGGATTCAATTTGTTATTTGCTACGTCCCAGTTAAAAATCACAATAACTTTTTTTCAAAGCTGTTGACAAGGAGAGAGAGAGAAGTACAGAGGTTTTGTGATGGCATCAATGGGCCAATAAACCGAAGGAGAAAATACGTAATGACGATTTCTAAAATTTAATAAACAACAATATACATTTATAGTCTGTTGTGATATTTTACTCGATCCTTGCAATGGGTAAAAATACAATTAACTAGTTGATTTGAGAGATGATAGGTTGAAAATAGGGCAAAAACATACTACTGTAGGCTTTCTGAGGGCTCGGGTCACAGTGGCCCGAAAAATTGTGAAAAAATTCATAATTTTTTTTGATATAGTAGATACAATAACATACTATAAAATTTGGAGGAAATCGACACTAAAATGCCCGATAAGTAAAAATTTTACCTACTCGTAATTTTTAAATTGTTAGATGATCATTTTTTTATCTGCCAAATATAATTATACACTGCTACTGAGTACTGACAGCCGAATGAAACTATAAGAAAAATGATATGCGGAACAAATAACAATCAACAAAACGTTTGTTATTTGACAACAGCTGGCACAACACGGTTATTGTGGTTTGTGAAATTATGCGTACAGACAATATTCCGTCACACTATACCTATATTATTATCAGTGGTTAGTCAAACGCAGTGAACATCTCTCACTAAAAATTTAGATTATTCACGAGAATTTTTTCCAAATGACTTTGTTTCCATAATATTTTCGGTCAAATTCATCGAACCAAATAATGGAAGTAGCGAAGTGTAATAATATAGTGCATAAAAAAAGAAATTTTCACGCCCTCCAAAGTATGTACGTATTAGATTCTGAGCGAAGCGAGAAGCATATTGATTTTACAAAGATGTGTTTATTTTATTTTTATGTCTATTGCTCAGATCTTAACGGTCGATACACTTTCTAAAAGCCCAACTCGTATCCATGGTATTCAAAATTTACAAATTCCAAAAAAGTTATACCCGAAAAACCAGAGAGAAAAAAAATCTTCGAAAACACTGGTAAAAATTACGGCGAACGCGGTTTAAAAAAAATATTTCAATCATTTTTGAGCTAAGTACAGGTGTACTTAGCTCAAAACCTATAAAACATTGAAATATTCAAAAATTTCCATTTTTTTTTTTCTTCAATAAAAAGTTTGATTTTGAAGGAAAAACTTTCAAATTATTATACTAGGAAACACGTATGTACCTAACTAAAATTTTTTGAAGATCACACTAGAGAATTTTTTTTTTTCGTCGTATCAAGTTGGAAAATCGGCAAAAATTGGGTTATATTTGGGTTTTTTTTAGAAACTCGATTTTATTTTTTAAAACTTGAAAATTTAGCATTTTTTGTAAATGTTTGCTATCACCAGCGACAAACTTCAAAAATAGTCCGACCAGTAGTTTCGAAAAGCCTATAAAATAAATAGTATCGATGAATCGGAATTATTTCGCTGTAATTGGCGTCACTTATGTTTATTGGTCTCCTCACTATTTTAAAATATTTTTGTTTTTTTCATTCACAAATCATATAATCAATCGTTGTGCTCTATCGAGCTGGGGACACAAATTTGTTTTGCAAAACACTACTACAACACGGCAAAGTCAAAATCAGAATTAGGAGCCCTTAGTAAGCTAGCTCTTGTTCGAACAGCCCACTTCCCGTTGGTCCTATATCGAGCTGAGATTTCGCTCGTTTTTTTTCTTTCTTGCTGGCCATCACATTTGCTTTCAACGTACCTATTAAAATGTAACACGCGTTTAAACCTTTTTTTAACGTAATTTTCATGGTTGCCCACAAATACGCCCTTTTTCGAATTTATATTGCCCACGCGGGGAATAACTAACTCCGCATTTATATCGCGCCTTTTTCCCGGCCACAACTGCTGCGCTGGTTCGTATCGTACTTGATCTGAAAATATATTATTTGGCCACAAAATTACAGATAAAAATGTGTTGTACATAAATGAAAAAAAAGATTTAAAAAAAAAAATGATTTCTAATCGATATAATTATTGTCTATATTTTAGTATGCGTAAAGGATATTACCGTGGAATATACTGAAATTCGTATACACGTCGCGTGTTGCCACATTACCTATCTATCCACGTGTGAATTTATAGAAGTGAAAATAATATACGCACAACATCACGTTCTATTTGTTTTATAAAGAATTTTTATTTTTGACTAGGTACAAGAGTTATTGAAACGCGCCCCGTATTGCCGTTTCCAGTCGCTATCGTAAACGACAATAAGAATATTCAAGATCGGCATTCCATTTTTTATCGTATTATTTTATTATTACAATGTGTACCTGTGTAAAATCCGAGGCGCCTGTACACAGGGGCAAATTACTCTTTTCTTTTTAGCCGACAAACGTTCTCGGGTTCGATTTTGGATTTTAGACGAACAAAACTCCGGGATCGCTCTATAGGTCGCGTGGGTATAGTTTGACGGAGTAGCGACTGCGCTTTGGGCGGGTCTCGGACGAACGGTTCAAACGTGTTATTTATAATATCCGAGAAAACGATTCTGAGCAAGTTCAGCTGTCCATATACGTCCTGATAAATTTGTTCAATAATTTAAAAATTTCAGCTGGTTCCGATGACAAAAAAACTTAATCGATAAGTACGTAAAAAACAACGTGTTTAGTTAATATAATATGTTTCGTGACTTTTTCAAATTCGAGACCTCTCCGTCAGATTTCATTCGATACGTACTGACTGACTGACTGACTTTAAAGATCGGAGCATTTCTTATACACCCTTAAAGTCGTTCGCAGGTAAAAAGAAAAGCCGTATACACGCTTAGCGTATTCGCTGCGCTCAGAATGTAAAAATGCACCCCGGAGCCCCTCTTGCCCCTCTGTCGATATACTAGCGTCCCCGCATTCAATTGGCATTCTCTGTTTATTCTCTGCGAGTAACGAAGGTGTGTGTAAAGATAATGTAATTATACAGATTGTACCTAACGATAATTGTGTACCTATATAGTGATTGCTCAATAATACGACTAAATCTATAGCTGTTAGATACCTATCAGGAATACTATCTATAACACACATCGCTGTTACATAGATAAGTACGAATTCCTGTTCCGCGTAGTCGATGCTGCGCGTAAACCTAAATTGCAGGAAACCGGACGGAAACACGCCGCAAAAACGCGATACCGCATAACGTTTAATTGAGCTTTTTACGTTTGCAGCCGAAAGTCAAAAACACCGTTTCAAACATGTAAAACGATTGGGCGATATTTTAAAACGTCCGGTACGTTTAAAACGGCGCAGATTTCGAGGTGCCGAACGACCTGGAAACTTTACATTTTCGACTCGGATATAACGTACCTGCCCCAACGGTGCAGAATGTTCGCGTATATAGTAATTTGCAGATCGTACAAGACTTACAGTGTTCATCGTTTTCCCGACGCAGGGGCAACGACGAAACGTAGAAATAGCGTTCGAAAATACATATTATTATGTCGTTAAACACCGGTAGATAACATAATAATCCGTGCGATTTTCTTCAAAATTTATAGTTGCGCGGCCCAAAATCAACGACGTTTACGAATGATAAAACTATAGTGATGGCCTTATAGAGTGTCGAACGGACATTTTTTCAAAGTACACCGCTACCGTCTATCGTCTGAAATTTCGAAACTATAATTGCGAATCGACGCGTTATACGGACGAAACGCCCCTGTTTTTCGCGTCGCCCCGCATCGATCAGATTGTCGAAAAACGACGCGATCTGCCGTCTCGGTTCGCCAACGGAAAAATGTGTACGTTTCTGGCAGGAATTCCGTACAAAAAACAAAATCAACGTCACCGTAAAACCCGCTAGCCGCAGATCCACGAGATCTAATGGCATCCATCCATCTGGATAGGACGTCTGCGGCCCGTTCGGAGTCTTAAAAACAAAAATAAATAAACGCGTATTTTTCTCCTAACCGCGGCCCGTTCCCGCGCGAATATCCATTTGGCGCGCAGGTATCGCCACCACATATATACGCGATGATGGTAACAACAACGGGAGCGCAACAACAATGTTGTTTATTACTATACCGCGATAGACACGACACCGCGGCGACTGGGCGCACAAGCAGCTGATTTCGAGGAATGCGCGCGCGCGCGCGAGCGAGAAGGACGGCGCGAACGTTGCGTAAAAAAGGAAAAATAGACAGAGAAACGGCGGTCTTCTTCGCTCCATCATTTTGCTATATGGTTGTCGGTCGACGACGTTCTCTCCGTTTTTTGCCGACCGCTATAGCAAGAAACCCCGAATCCGACGATCCCCGTGTCCCGTCCGGGCCGTCTGTGGTGAGTAACGTTTTTTGTTTTTCTCGTCAAACGGTATAAATTGTACCGACGATCGCACGGAACTCGTGGCCGTGCAAAATGATCACGTTCACAGGGTGCGGCGGACAGCCGACGGTGTGACAATCACGCGCGAACACTGTAAAGTAGTCGCGACTCTAAACGGGTAAAAATCGACGGACAAAACATTTCGTTCGTAGGTGTACAACCGTTGTCTGCATTTTACCGTCAGAGTAAAGTGGCAGAGAAGGCTGGTGAACGTTCCACCATCTTGTAACCACTCAGAGTGTCGCGATTCTGTAGAACAACTCGTTCTTTACATCTTCGGTCAACTCTTAGTAGTATCCTCAAAAATCCTTTTATAAACTATAGAGGCGGTGTTAAGCGCATGAATTTGCTCTGCATTACTCACAGTAATTGTTTGTAACTTTATATTACTCCCAATTGCTTATCTGTATACAAATATGAATTGTGTAATACAATTGTCTCTCTTTTGATATTCTGATCGGTGGCAATGAATGCATTTTGTGGAGATTTTTTTCTGTGATCGGCTGGTAAGGTCGGTACGGTAAAAATACTTCAATTTTTATGAAAGGTGAGTTCAAAAGATTTAAAAGTGGACCTAGATTTGTACTTTATACTGGTTGTTACAGTTTTGATTGTATTTGTGTTACCTACTGAAGTCTGCAACGCAGGTCCAGCTTACGGTGGGGCTACAGGACTGGGGGGCTGTATTGGAAGTTAAACCCAGGGCGCTAAGACTCCTTTATTTCTATCTCGGAAATTAAAACAATAAAAATAGCCCTCGGGTGGCAAAGTTAACGATCCTGCCCTAATCTAGGGCTTTTGTTGCGTTGGCTCTTATCGCCTACATTTTATTTCGGTTTATGAAGGGTGTCACTTTTGTAGGTACCCTTTTTCACGAGGGATCATTATGGTTACCACCGACTAAGGCACTGCATTCGTTTTGTTCCCTACTTTCGTAAAAGTAAAATCTAATTAGGTCAAAACATGAAAAATATATGCTATACTCATTATGTAAACATAAGTAGTTTTTAGATAGGTTTGAAAAATGTCTTTGGTAATAAACACAATGTATATATATATATATCACTACTGTAAATATCTACTGTTATGATATTTCAAATGAATGCCTTAGTTAGGCTATTTGCATTGGTACTTGAAGGGAATTGATGAATGTTATCTGAATTCAAATAGTTGATCAAATTTTTTATGTTTTAAACTTCTCAGATAATATATTATTAATATGTTGGCAACAGGGAATTTTTTTTAATTAAGCATGAGGTTCTAGTCAGATTTTCAACTCTTATTTTTGTTTTCAAGTCCAGGTTCCAGTTGAAACATTTAAAAAGATTTAGTACAGTTTTCCTTCAGATTCCTGGTCGCTAGTTATAGAAGTCTTTAGCAGTATAATGTTAAATGCAGGTATTAAATGATCCATTGTGTATAGTTCCAATTAAATATTCTATTTTAATTAAATAACTACTTTTTTATTTTTATGTTCTACTAGTTGCTCATTTTAAAACCAAGTGAGTGTGTTCAACGTGAAAACTCATAAATATTTAATCAGAGACTAGTTTTAAATATGTATAAATTACATAATCATTAGGTAAAATTAAAAAAATGAAGTAGTACTTATATCGGTTGTTTATATTGTATTTGTCTGAGTTTTAAGAATTTATAGAATATTTGCATAAAAAAATATTGTTGATAAAAGAATTATTAATCCTATCAATTTGAAGTATACCAATGTATGACTCGACAGTTTATTTTATATTAGATTTAAATATTTTTATTGATTGTGGTGTTCTAGAATCGTGTAGAGTAAAGTAATGTGGTCGTAAGTATTAAAATGAAATTGGTTTTTTTTTTTACATTTTATTTTATTGCGGACTAAATACCACTTCTAACAATTATGTTGAAGTAAATTCTTTTATATTGTTTATTATCTACCTACCTGTTAATTATTATTGGATAGACTAGTTTGGCATTTGCTCATTGCGTCAACTATGATGGGTATGACAAACATAGGTGTGCGTAGACTTTTCTCTTAATTGATGCTTATCATAAATTAGAGTCCCGAGTAGTTGTAAGTGTGTGTATTATTTTCTGGATTATACTGCAGTTTTTAAAGTAACTTTATTGAAACAGTTAGTTACAACTTACGTATAAATCTAAATGAAAAGAAGACATAAATATTACAAATGTACTCAATATGGAATAGTGTTATACATGTACCTATGTAATATTAATTTTTGAAATTTGATTTATGGCCTCAATTATGCCCATAAGTTTAGAGCTTCAACCGAGGGTCAGGGGTGCAAATACGTACATACTTTTCATCCATTTAACACACGCGCATTATGACAATTACTTTTTTATGAATATCTTGTCCACTATTGATGCAACACCTATTGGTACCTCTACGTACTACCTCTTAATAATCACAACATGTACGTAATAAAATATCTATGATAAATATTTTAAAATTTATCTTTTTTTGTCTGTTTGTATTAATAAATAAAATAAAAACATGATAATAACTCTAGATAGTTATAAATTGGAAATAAATATTTCACTTTTAGTTCTTAATCATGATGTAATCCTATACTTTGTTTACAATTTTATTTTTCTATCAGAGTTCTTAAGTATCTACTTGGTTTAGCGCACACAGTTCTTAGTATTATTGCAGATAACCTAAAAAAACTTTTCAAGTTATCTGTGGTATTATAGACTCTTGATTATAGTTCAATGATGACAAAAGTAAATGTAAGCCAAATGTTAATTAATACAAAAAAAGTAAGTGTTTCAAATTACACGAATCTTGAATACATTGTTAGAAAAGTAAAATTAATTTAAATTTAAATAATTAATTCTGAACCTTTTTGAGTGTAGTGTTAAAATTTTAAAATTGTTTGCAGTATTGTTCTGTAAAACCTTTTATATTCAGTTAAGATACTCAAAACGGTTTTTTGATGTCTTCTATGTATGATTATTATAGAAAACTAGATAAACCCCAAAGACGTACACATTGCTATATTATTTCATTATTTTTTTTTTTTTTTTTATCAATAACTTCTTGTCTCTTTGACGAAAATTTTTGAAATCAATAACAATATTGACATGTTATTACATATAAGGCTCGATATAAAGTTAGCAAAAATATAAACGATATACGTTTAATAATAACACTATCAAAAATATTAATAAAATTTTTTATTTAAATATTGAATTAAAATTTTCAATTGTTTAATTATTTGATTCACAGAGTTTGCTCAGGATTATTATTATTTTTAATTTTTTTTTTTTTTTGTAACTATTGATTTAGCATTGCTTTCAATTTTCATAATACTTGTATATGGTTTTACCATCCAAATCAGTGACTCAACAAATGCTGTGACCTTCTCCACATCATAACTTAGATTTTTTTACAATATTTTTTTTTCCTGTAAACATTTTCGGAGTAGAGAGATTACTATCTTTTCATTAAATTTTATACCACACAAAAAATTTGGAAAGTGCACCAAGATAACACTTTATTTAAATCGTTTTTTTTGAAAATGTTGTGCCAGACGACTTGAAACTTTTTTGTTTTAGATCTGTTGATCACATTTTCTGGTCAAATAGAGGTATCAAACCTTGACGTTAATACCGAAAAAACGTTTTGGATTTTCGCTTTAGACTGTTCGTAATTTGAAATTCGGTCAATGAGTTTGAAACTTAAATACTTATCTGGGTATTATAAAATTGTGTTAAAACGAATGCGAACAATTTCGAAGGAGATATTAAATTGTGTACTGAGCTCTCTCAGAGTAATAATTTTGTTCGGTGGATCCATTGCTTACAAATTTAATATTAAAATCAAACCAGTGTTCCACCCAAAGGCGTGAACTCCTAAAACGTATTAGTCGCTATAAGCTTCCCGCTCTAATCCCTTTGTTTATTTGTTTCACGTTTTAATATTAGTTAGTATTTTTCATTGGTATACCTAATATACGTTTGTTGTTTGACGATTTACAACAAATTTACATTTTTGACTGCGGTAGTAAACGTATAGATCGGCGCCCTGGAAATTACATGCACCCTTCTCAGTTGATAATTTCCGGGTTGGTTTCCGTTTGTTCCGACGACATTTTTTCTATCTGCGCGGTAGAATAATAGTAGTAAACTGCAGCTCTGTCGAAATTCTGTAATCGTACCTATTACTCTTGGTATTATATTATTTTATTGTAATTATTTTTGTACAGCAATAGTCTGAAACTTGAGGTCTTTTTGTGTGTACTGCACCCTGGTTCACACGCCCTTTAAATTCGGTATGACATTGTGTTACACACATTGCCGTTTACATTGTAAAAGTTTCCTGTTTAGATTGTTCACATGGAAATTAATTTTCTATAACTGTCGATGAAATATCACGAGTTCATTAACGAAACGTAATTGAAACGTTTTGAAGGTTTTTAAACTTACATTTTGGCCCTCAAAACATTGCCTGCACGAGTTCAAAAAGGTTGGTGACCACTATTTTATATTTACGTAATTTCGTGTAAAACGCGTACCATTATTTTAACTTGCGTGTATTTCAATAATATTTTTAACCGAAATTATCTACATTCTACTTATAGCCATTAAGTTATCGATAACAACAAATACTACCTTAAAAAAAAAAAAAAAAATTAGAGTAAAAAAATCGTATGAAATTCATCTAGCAATATAAAAAAAAAACGTGTGTTATTTGAATAATGCAGCTGTTTTATAATCATTTATTTTAAAATACGTTTTTTACCCAAAATCGTTACCACTTCCTGTATCTCAATCGTATTTGTTTTGGGCTTTTTTTTTTTTTTAGTCAACGGTTTTGAAAACTATTTCAATACTTAAAAAAACTAGTTATGTTTTTATTGTTATTATTTTAAACTCGTGGTTAGTTACATACATTCAAAGTATAAAAAAGCGGGAAATTTCTACGTTGGGTGGGTATAGTGTGTTTAATGTAGAAACGACTGCGACTACTGCTCGGTTAGCAGTTATATACGTTATTGATGTTTGATTTTTGGTTTGATAATGAACAAAATAACCTAGTTAAAAAGTAGCTCGAAAATGCTACTGAAATTAAGTATTTTATTCGCCGCCTGGAATAGGGAAATTGCCGCTTCTTCTATATTTTCACGACCATCGACTAGATCAACAATTGTTAACTTTTATCCTCTTCGTCTTTCATGATTTTATTCGATACCGCTCATTTTGTCTTTCCTACAACTCGTCGTCGCTCTGAAGGCTACCGAGACATTTGTTCGTCACATTCTTTTTAATCGTCCGTATTTCTCGATTGATCGTGTTTTCCCAACTCTCCTTTTACTGCTGTTCCTTCTTCGACTTAAAAACTGTTCGTAACTATCGTCTCCTCTCCGTTATTCTTCTAATAACTAAATGTATTCGTAATTCTGGTTTCTTAATTTAAACAAAATGTAAATTTTTTTTTTTTTTTTAAGTGTTAAACGTGTTACGGAATGCTGTAATATCGTCATAATTATGACTATACACATAAATAAAAAATACCAATTATTTACATAATACTGTTATAACTAAAATCAGATACATTATCTTGATAAAATTATACCTGTTATACTGTCAATTATTTTTATAGCCAATGTAAAACATTCAAATGCGAATATATTATTTGATAGTTGACCTATCACGTATTGTCCTGCGTATGAAAATTATTAATTATCAATTATAATTTATAGTATATTCTGTATTGATCTGTACAATTTTACTATACATAATTAATAAACAAAAATATAATATGATATTGATAAATTAAGTCGGACCATCCAATTTAGTTTTTTTCTCCATTTTTATTTTTGCTGTCTATATACTTGACCCCCCTTTATGATAAATCAATAAACCTTTCGTATCGTGTGTGTTTGTTGTCTTTTATTAAATTCGACCGTCAATTTAGAAATGAAATGACCCGTGTAGCGGCGTTCTCAAGTTCTTAACTACTTTTTTTTTTTTTTTCTGAACATATCGAGAGATGCTGCCAGTCGGCGGTAGTGGCCTTGACGGAGGAGTAGTAGTATTAGAGCTGTAGAATTATTTATGTTTAATTCATGTATCGCGGGGTGAATGACAATTGTAATGTTTGTTTGTTTACCGATCACAAAGATAACCTTTTATTCGGCCGAGTAGTCCGTTGAAATTTAAAAACGTATAACTGCACCGTAGACAGCGTGGAACGTAGATTAATTGTCTGCGTATCCAGTGGACAGCGAGTTTAGGATCCCTTCTAATTTTCATTTTTTTTATACTCGCAGTTGAGTTTTAAACGTATATAATGGTTAAACTGTTTACGTTGTTCTTTTTTACCAAATATATATGTATACGTTACAGTATAAATGTGTATTATAAAACATTAGGTATAAGATATTATATACTATTATACATTTTTTTTTTTAAAGATTTCTAAGTAACAAAGTTTCAAAATATTTATCCTACATCTATGCGGGAGTAACGTTACATTCGTTTACGAAGTATTTGTACAATTTACGTCTAAAAGATACCAAATTATACGTGTTACGCACTCGTCATTTGATTTGTGTTTGAAATTTACAAAACTTACGCTTTTAACTAGTGATGTGTGATGAAGGTATTTTTATTTATTTTACGTAAGTAGTTATACCTCGTAACGATGATTAAACTAACCCCGCGTTGTTTTCGATAAAAAAAAAAGATACCGTAAGTAATGCAGAGCTGATATTATTTAGATTTTAGGTTCAACTCGATATTGTACAAAACAAGATACATATGATTACAGTTTGCATTGTATATACTTATTGGCCTTGGTAGAGAGTAAAAAGATCATAAGCAAATCGCCATCCGGTCAGTTCGCGCGTTTTTAACATACGACACAAACAAACAAAAAAAATACCTCAATAAATAAACCTTGTGCACAGCTGTTCTTCGTGTGAGACCTTAATACGTGCTTCCTGTCCACGTGTGTGTGTGTGCGTTTGCGCGCGCTCGCTCGATGCCGCCCCTTGTCCCGTGTGTTATTCACCTTTATACCGGGAAAACGAAGCGATGCATAATTCTGGTAAGGTGTACCGCACGGTTTCATCTCGGGCCTCAGAAAAAGCGCAGAGAATGGAGAAAGACAACGAGATCAAAAACTGGTTCTATTATAAATAATAATACGCCACTTGCATTTCAACAGTTCACGACTGGACCGATTGTAATGGGCAACACTGTATGTAATACAACAACAACAACAATACAACAATGTTATAGTGGTGGTTTTTTTCCTTCTTCTGACGCACCTATTATTATTATTTTATATGAATCTCGCCGCCCGCGCACATCGCGTTATATGGGACGACGAACAAACGTAAAATCGATCCACTGTATTATACACACATTGTCGTTATGCTCCCCAACTTGCCAATAAAATCGATGGTATTTTCATAATAAACTCTTTCTTGCCCCGGGCGTATTGCACTTTCGATTGTATTACATTTTTTTTAATATTTTCACGGCCGCGTGTGCCGAGAGCACAAATATTTCGCCCTGAAGTTTAGTAGTGTTTCGTTGTTATGTACAGTATACGAGGTACGGGTACTTGACTGCAGTTTAGAGAAAACGTCATTAATCTGAGAGAGAAAAGGAGAGTTATTTTATAATAATGTTTTGGAAGAATGAATAGTATCTGTTAATAAACGACTAAGCATACCTGTACAAGTCAATTTTTTCGTTAGGTCAATAAAAAAAATGCATTGTAAGTCGATCATTTCTTTTTTTTTTGCGTCTACTGTTGATAAATATTGTATGATATAGGTAGTCTTCATTTCAGACGCTTGAGCGTGGACTGTTTTTTAGGTATTTTTTTTAAGGCTGAAATTTTAATCACATTTTGCGAGTCGATATAGTTATACAGTTCTTATACGTCCAATATGTGCGTAAAATATCATATTATTAGGTTAGGACATTCTTGTCTGTTTATTATATTTGCCGAAATGAAACATGTCGGTTTTGTTATAGAAATCGTTTGTTTTGTAGACCTTAAAACACCTCGGAATGTTGGTAACGTCAGCAAGTACACAACAGCTTTTCGTTACGAAATTAGCGAATCGAGGGGTATTTTAGGAGTATTTTGTTGCCGGAAGCGAGTACGTCGTTTGATGATGGTGTACGTTTCATATGCGATAATCGTATTTTATTAACAAAAAAAAAAAAAAAATAAGGCCAAATTTACGTTGAATCGAAAAATTATTCGCGGTGCTTGATTTTAATGGCTTTTTTTTTAAACGGTTGCCGTTTTCTGTGTTTATTAATTTAGATAACTATTACGCATAACATACTAACACATAACTTATTTACTTATACCAAAGTATAGAATGTAAGTTTCAAATAAAATTTTTTAAAAAAATGGTTGCCGAAGCGTAACCGTATTGGGAAAATTTTGTAAAACCGATATCTTTTGATTCCTCTTTCCGCTACAAAGAACGAATACCATCCTCTCATAACGTAATGTTTTATATTTATAACTTATTTTCCCCAAATCTGTTTGGATAGGAGGCGCAAATAATCAACTATTGAAATATATTATTTTATAAATCAAAAAATGGATTATGTTTAAGATTCATATATTTTAATAAATAGTAAAGTGCAGTTCTACTTGGCTTTGACAATATATATATATACCTATAAGTACTATTATTTTAATTTCGTGCAAAACACGAGGTTTTGGTCTGGAAAATATATAAGTATACGTTTTTAAAACTAAGAGTTTGTATTTGACACCCATTTTGTTATACTTCGCAAAAATCGTATGTTTTTTTTTTTTACTAAAACAGTTACTTATTTTACAATTATAGTTAATTATACAATTATTTAACACGACTATTATGATCAGTGCCGGATTAAACATTGGTGGGCCCCTAGGCAATTAAAATTTTGGGCCCCAACAAAATTATTTTTTACATAAATCTTTAACTTTGCTGTGGTTTTTCGTTTTCACGGGGCCCCTTAAATGAGTAGGGCCCCAAGGCGGGCGCCTACTCCGCCTTATGGGTAATCCGGCACTGATTATGATCTATTTATTGAATTCGAATTTTAGGACTTTTATAACTCTCATGAAAGATAACGTGATTTCGTATTTATAATCAAGATTCGGAATGGTATGTTACTATAATAGCACTCATGTTTCACTAAATTTCATTTCATATTGTATACTAGGGCAAATTTCTCACAATCGTTTATAAATTATTGTTGATTCGTTGTTGTTAAAAAATTATTATGATTGTAAATGGAAGCATATATGTATAACAAACTACCAGTTAATCTCAACTTTTACACTCATGTTTGCAAAATACCTTTGGTGTTTTATACAATCTCACTCCATACTGATGTTTTTAAACTACGCGCTGTCGCGAAAAATATCGGTTATAAATGTCTCGCGTTGAAATGAGGGGGATGTAGGTTACACTCTGTACGATTCTTACGTTCCTTTTTTTTTTTTATTTGTTCCATCGTTGCATTGAACAGAAAAATAGGGAAACTGTTCGTGGTATAAGTAGGGTCCTACTAGAACCACGTGTCTACTACGAGGTCTCCCTAGCAGACGGGAAGGAAAATGTTCATCTTCCCCCTTTTGTTCCGGTAAAGCCAGTTGGTCTCGGGCGACCCTCGGAAAAGTAATTCTTTTGAAAAATAACGGTCGCGACGCGTGCGTAAATCTTTGATTATATGACGTTACTTTCTTTATGGCTTGTAAATTTTATCGTCTTTTTAGAACTGTTATTCCTCAAAATATATATCCTTTGCAAAGTATACAACATCGATTTACCGCGTGTGGGTGTATAGTTAGTACACTGTAGTATTATATTCTTAACGATAAATCTGATTTTTGATAAAATTGTGATTTGAAAAATCTGTAGTAATCTTTAAAATTATATAATATTCTTTCTACAACATCGGAGTACCTGTACATTATAATCAACGATAGGCATTATCTGTTGTTAAAAGTTAGTATCAGTATTTAACTCGTTGCGTACTTTTTTCTGTTAACTCTTAACGAGTTGATTGTTATTTTATTTTTGGTAATGTTACTCGCTGTAGGACTGTTATCGTCCTGCTGTGTAGTCTGGAACATTCTACATTGTATGGTGTATTTTTATTTTCGTTTGGTGAAGTTCAACTTATTTGATTAGATATGATTAAACAATGTTTGCCGTCTGCAGTCGATAAGCCTAGAGATATTCTCACTTGCGTGATTCGATAATTAGATTTCCCAGTGTTTACGTATAATGTATATATTTTGGGGCGGGCGAGACGTACAAAGAAATATGTAATTCGTACTACAAAACAACTTGTATTGAAACTTAATACTGACCTAAAATTAACTTTTAATTTAACTGTACTTACTGCTTTTTTTGTATTTAACTTGACGAGTTAAAAAATTTTTGAACTTGCCCGGATTTAATAATTGGTAATGCACACAATGTTGTACGCTTTTTATACGTACTTCGTTTGTCGTACAATTCAGTCACTATTTGTATACTTCCTTAAAAATACGTCAAAACATCATTTTCCACCACAGTTGGCATTTTTCACTTTTTGCATTTTATTTCCCGTGATTTTGTTACATATTATAGTGGTACCGATATTAATTTTAATGTAAAAGATTTTGAAACGAATACGATGGGGATAACTGTTATGCAGATTTTAAATAGTTTGTAATTTTCGTTGATGATTTTTAATTTTTTTTAATTATATTACCATAAACATATTTTCTATTATTTGAAAATAAAAACCCCGCCAAAATGTCCTCTTGGTGGTGCACAACCGAGGGGGGTGTAATACTACTGTGTCCAGGTGCAAACGCTTTCTATTTTTTGGTTGACCGTAACCCTCCAGCAATGACCCTCTAAAATGCACCGCGTGTGCCTTGATTTTTATAACGCATAATATAATCCGCCATAATATATGTAACCCTGTTAGCACGGTAAACCGGTCGTGCTGATTAGAGCCTTTTTAGCGGTTATCAAATTTTTATTTTGCCTACGTTCGAAATATATAAAAAAAAGTCGATTTTTCACCTGCTGAACTTGGTTAACATTGTTATGTGTGTTCTTGTTTCATATACGCATTAAAAAAAAAGAATACTACTAATTTTGTTCAACATACTATCGCGTTATTTTTAAAAATGTTTCTTGTGTACGGAATTTAATGGATGCAATCCAATTTTCGCAGTTTATATAAACTGGTTTTTACTTACAGAGATTTAAGGAATGTCGACGTATTGATTTTTATTGTTCATCGTTATGTTTAACACAAAATTAAATGTACTCGCTGTATTGCTCAATATGCCTACAACAATAATAATCTATACTCATATATACAAAATAATCTATACTCATAATTTGTCCCTAGTAATAATTTTATTCTTTCGTCCTATAGGTAGGTTCTGTCCCGACGTTACAAAACAACTGCGGGTATTTCTGAAGGGATCTGTGACGTGCAGGGTAAGGGACCGAGTTCATAGTGTGTAGTTCAATCCTGACTCTTCCGAATTCCATTTTTCTGTTAACGTTGCCACAAAAAAATATGCAAATGATGGTCGTTTTGACCAGATCGAGGGAATTGTGAACCCTCCTGGCTCCTATTAAAACGTAATTGTCTGTACAATCTTCTGTCTGAAAGTAGGTAGGCTACGTTAAATAATGATATTGCATTTAAATGTTAAAAAAATTCGTCGCAATCGCTCTACTCCGATTTCCCTCGTGTTCTTATTGTTTCAATATTGATAAAATTACTGGAGCGTGTTTGTGTTTTTCTATTTTTTTCACAAACATTTTAAATCTTTTTTTCTATTCTGACTAATTGTCAGTGCCAAATCAATTTTTAGTGTCCTAAACAAAATTACTATAAAAATTACTATATAAATACTATATATATAAAT
Source organism: Hormaphis cornu (assembly GCA_017140985.1). Classification (NCBI taxonomy): domain Eukaryota; kingdom Metazoa; phylum Arthropoda; class Insecta; order Hemiptera; family Hormaphididae; genus Hormaphis; species Hormaphis cornu. Next base: position 34,731,875 of record CM029357.1, read on the forward strand.
ATATTTATATATTTATATTTATAAATATAAATTACTATATATTTTTTTTTTATAGGTACTTTATAGTTAAAACACGTGTATAGTGGGTACCCACTGAGTCCTTGTTACTCGTAACGATATAAACTATTTTTTTTTTCTTTAGTACTCGTTTTTCATCTCGTGATAATTTCTTCAAATTGATTAAAAATCGCATTATTTGTGAACTGAAATGGTCGCTGTTTTATTCGTACTTGCAGCTTATCTATATTATCATCATCCTGCTCACTGTTCGTTTTGTTTGATTTACTTTGATAATTGTTTTTGTAAATCTTTTGCTGGTTGTACAATTGAATTGATAAATGTACCGTGTTGGCTTGTATAACGTGTACATCGTGCGTAGTATTGCGAAACGACTGTATAACGAAATTTTTAATATAAAAAAAAAAAAAGCGTCAGCTGAAGTTTGCCACGTGCCAACTACGTATAACGTGTATGCAAATCGTGACGAACACGGTCAGCCGTGAAAGGCGGTGCGTTCGGTCTAAACAATAACAAGAGTGGCTAGTGGCTATTTATCTCTGCGGCGTAGTGGTAGTTATAAAAGCATGCGCGTGTGTCTTTTGTGCCGCCGATAAAAGTCGACCGGAATTGAAAGCATCCATCTGTTAACTGTGCGCAGCCCTTTTTTTTTTTTTGTTTTTTTCATATACTATTCCTTCGTTACACCCGGGGGATTTTTATAAAACATTATTGTGCGCACGACGACATTACGGCTGTTGTACAGTGCTCGTGTGCGTGTGTAACAATGACCGACCCCCGCTCAGTTTTTTTTTACACTTACCAGTTTTTGATTCGCTTTGATAATATATGTTTAAACGTGCGATGTATACACGTAACAGTATAACATCGCGTTGTTAAAATTAATAATACTGTTAGAATCAAAACCATAATTTGTACTACGTAGGTATAAAAGTTGTAGTTTTTCAACGTACAGAGTTAGTAAAAATGATTTTCGTGAAAATAGAACTTTGTAATGTAAAAAGCGAGCATTAATTACTGTCATTAGCTCTCACTCGACGGCAAACTGACCTTTTAATTCACTTTGCCAGTTGCTCGTCACCGAATAATGCGGGTTACCAAAAAAGAAAATTTAAACGTTTGACTATATAATTTATGCTAAGCTTAATCGAGATCAAAGTTATACGGGGAAGAGCTTGATATTTTCGACGTACACACACAATTATTCAATTTATTTTGCTTTAGGTTAGAGATAAAAGTTGCGTGTTTGATTTTGAAAGCATAACGTTATAAAAACTGATCGTTCTTCCCTGAACGCCTATTGTGCGTTTCCCATACGCAAAAAAAAAAACCACTATACAAATAAAAAACGTTTTCTTATACGCTTGTTTATTTATTACACGCGTGCTGATATTTTAACGATTTTCGGAATCGAGAGGCTTAATTCTATACAAAATACGTGTCTGGCACAGGATCCGTAGACGTCATTTCTATTAAATTTACTTTATAAGTAAACGAATAACAGGTAATTTACGTAGCTAATATAGTTTGAAATGTAACAGAAAATCGACGAAAAAAATTGTTTTTATCCCGATAATAGTATTTATCTAAAATTAATTTTATTTTATATAATTTTAATTTTACTAATTTTATTTTATTTTATTGGCATGGAAACATGCCATACGATACCTTTTAGACGACGTTTAATGCACACGTGCACGAGCTTTGGATATTACCAATTATTATATAAAAACTTAACTAATTCAAATTGTTAATAAAATTGTTAATAAAAGTCAAGTTTTTTTAACATTTACTATGGAAGAGACTTTAATCGAAGCTGTCAGACATTATAAAGTCTTATATGACACTAGTCATACCAAGTTCATATCAAGTTATTATTTCCAATTATCTAATGTTATAATATTAAGTGTTAACGTATACAGAATAGTTTTTTTTTTTTTAATTTACCTCATAAGATTAATAAATATGATTTACCATGATAATATAACATATTAACATTAACTAAAGGA
>CM029357.1:34734001-34842088 GCA_017140985.1 Hormaphis cornu
CACCCGGGGGATTTTTATAAAACATTATTGTGCGCACGACGACATTATGGCTGTTGTACAGTGCTCGTGTGCGTGTGTAACAATGACCGACCCCCGCTCAGTTGTTTTTTTTTTAAAGAACACTTACCAGTTTTTGATTCGCTTTAATAATATATGTTTAAACGTGCGATGTACGCACGTAACAGTGTAACATAGCGTTGTTAAAATTAATAATACTGTTAGAATCAAAACCATAATTTGTACTACGTAGGTATAAAAGTCGTAGTTTTTCAACGTACAGAGATAGTAAATGATTTTCGTGAACATAGAACTTTGTAATGTAAAAAGCGAGCATTAATTACTGTCATTAGCTCTCACTCGGCGGCAAACTGACCTTAATACACTTTGCCAGTTGCTCGTCACCGAATAATGCAGGTTACAAAAAAAGAAAATTTAAACTTTTGACTACAAAATATCTAGTTAAACGATATTATTTTTGTCCCTTATAACCGATGGTTTGTCCCGGATAAACGAAGTTAAATTGCATTAAACTTATACATCCGTTCGGGACTATGACAATTTGTCCCCATTAAGCGGTTGTCCCCTTTATGCGGTGTCCCAAATAAGCGGATTCTACTGTATATAATTTATGCTAAGCTTAATCGAGATCTAAGTTATACGGGGAAGAGCTTGATATTTTCGACGTACACACACGCACAATTATTCAATTTATTTTGCTTTAGGTTAGAGATAAAAGTTGCGTGTTTGATTTTGAAAGCATAACGTTATAAAAATTGATCGTTCTTCCCTGAACGCCTATTGTGCGTTTCCCATGCGCAAAAAAAAAACCACTATACAAACGTTTTCTTATACGCTTGTTTATTTATTACACGCGTGCTGATATTTTAACGATTTTCGGACTCGAGAGGCATAATTTAATACTTGACTATACCTACAAAATACGTGTCTGGCACAGGATCCGTAGACGTCATTTCTATTAAATTTACTTTGTAAGTAAACGAACAACAGGTAATTTACGTAGCTAATATAGTTTGAAATGTAACAGAAAATCGACGAAAAAAATTGTTTTTATCCCGATAATAGTATTTATCTAAAATTATTTCCATGCCATACGATACCATCTATACCTTTTAGACGACGTTTATAGTACACTATCGCGTACGATGGTGGGTGGTTATTACGTACTATTTAGTACTACGTTGTACGTACTGCAGAACACTTGCGCACTTTTGTACGTAACTGCGGTGTGTTTCGATAAAACATCAGTACCTCATTCGATACATTCGATATGGCTCGTTTCGAGTCTGATTTAAACCGGTTTGGTTTTTAACCACCGAGTTTATTGTCCTCCGTCGATGGCTTTTTGAATTTATAGTTTTAGCATATTATTATGTCCCTATATACATGCATAATGAGGATAGCTGCAGTAATCCTACTCCACTCACCCCTTTCGTTCCACTGCAAAAATAGCGCGCAGTTACCCTCCGGTGTGTACAATACTATCGTGTGCTGCATACATATATATAACCTATAGCGTTTTGGTTGAGGTATTTTTTTTATAATTTTTTTTCTATTTTCTTCGTCAATTATTCTCTAGTATATATACACGCCATTGCCGTGTGTTACGCCGGTGGTTTACACCTATGACGTACTTAAACTCGCAGCACATTATTATAACACGTATATACCAATAATAATAATAGGTGGTACCTCGGGGGACAGCTGCCCGTCAGTATGTATTCTGAAAGCGTGAACTCCTGGAGGGAACCTGGTGGTGGTGAAGGGACTACACTTTTGCTGCGCATATCGTTCCCTTATATTAATACGTATGGGGCACGCGACCCCTGACGATCATTGTTGTTTCGCGGCTCGTGATCACATCGCCCGCCAAAAAAATAAATTCAAAAAACACTCGCGCGGCTGGTGGTGAATCGCCGCGATTTTACAATATTATTTAAAAAAAAAAGCTTTTAAAAATGAAAAAAAATAATTTACAAACGAAAGCTTTTTTGCGGATTGAGCTAAATAATCGACACGCAACAGTGTGCTCACTCCCGGAGCTTTTGTTTATCTCAAATTATTTTTTTTTTTTCCTTTTTAGTCGGTACCTACAATTTTTTGTTTTTTTTTTACATATTATATTATTTTTATCTTCTTTGTTTTGCATCACGAAAGTCTTGTGATCGGCACTATCGACGTTTTTAAATTATATAACTATAATATGACGTTATGTAACTGTCGGTGCGTTTTATAACTGTCGAGTACGTCACAGAAAGAAGAAGGCACGTGATTGACAGATGATAAAGTTATTTCATCGACGAAATCCAAAATAAACGAATTTCAATATTTAATCATTGCCTTAAAAAAAACGATTCTGGGCTAGCTCAGTTGTTATCCATAGTGTGTACGTCCCGGTAAAAACTAAATTTATTTGCAATAAAAACGGTACGAAAACTCCGAAAGTCGTATCCACGTTTAATAAAAAAAATATTAATTTAAATAACGTGTACAAATTTTAATTTACGTGGCCACGATTATCACGGTGGTATCGGTTTTAATTCGATCGGACGAGAATACTCCAGCGTGCTTTTTACTAACCCGTTTGGGTGTTTTCGGACTATTATGTACTCGGAAAATGTGTAAAATTCAAAAAAACTTCTCTGGAACGAAGCCAAAATATCGACTTATTTGTGGCGTTCAAAGTTAAGATCGGAACACTCCTTCTGCACAAAAACGTCATCACAAACATTGAAAATTTAAAATATTCCTAGGAAAATTCTTAATTCGTTTTTGGGATATTACTTAAAAGGTACTATAAGCACATAAACGTGTTTTATAATTCGTCGTTTGTACGTAATTTTACGAGTAGTCACTAAATGTGTTATTGTTTGTCCTACATTTATAATCTTAATAAAATAATAACGCGTTTATAGATAAAATAGCCTCATATTGAAATTGAGTATAATGGTATAATTTGGAATTTGGGCTGTATTGTTAAGTATACGCAGAACTTACACTACATAATTGATTAATTTATTAAAATTATCGAAACGTTATGAATACGTTGTCTCGATGATAAATAATTTTAACTGTTACCCGTATAATCCGATCAATCAGTACAATTATGGTTGGTAAATTTTTGGTTAAAACTTAAAAAAAAAAACTATTCTTTAATACAAAATCTAATGTAACGCAACTTTTTTATCGTTCTATATTATATTGTAGTATTGCCATGTTCATAGCGCAACGATGTTATATCGATTAGGACATAAATACGTACATATTGTAAAGTTTTCGATTTTCTCAGACAAAACGTACAATAATTAAAACTATACTTTGTCCTGTATATTATATTATACTCGTATTATGAATTGTTATGTTAATTTGATCTTTTATTAATCGTTGCAGGCGTTCAACAAAATAATTAAAAACTAAATATTTTATTGATGGTTTATTTACGTGGTTAACTTTGGTATTATGATACAGCTGTCGTGTTTTGTAACTAGAAAATGGATATAAAACGAATCATTGTTTTTATTTTATTTGTTTCTTTATTCATACAATATCATGTTTCTTCATGACTTGAGTCACTTGTTATTACCTCGTCGTTTCATTATTTAGCAGCTTATAATATGTACAAAATAGTGTACCGTTTTAAATAATTGTTTATATAGTTGGCTTTCTGTTGTTTTTGTCTGATTTACGTATATTATAATTATACTATATTTTTCTACTTCGCACGATTACGCATGTGTTATTGATACGTTCGCGTTTTTATATGCTTAATAAAATATACGGTGTATAGTTAACCGGTCGTTGTTGACCGCTTGTTGAGCAATTCGCTCGCACAATTGCCATTTTTAGAACCGCCGATTGTCATTTTATCGTGTCAAAATTAAAAATATGATTTTTTAACTCTTTAACAAAAATAATCGCAGCGAACAAAATGATGGTTTAAAATTACTAAACAATTTTTATTTTGTCCCAAAACGCCAAATTTTCTAGTGCGTTGGTGCATTTTGGCGGCACAAATTATAATTAATAATTATTATATCTTGGCATATATTGTATATCGTACATTAAGAAATAATGCGACCTATTAAAGCTCTACAAGTACTTACCTACATTATATAAAAACTTATCTGAGTTGCACATTTAATTTTTAGCAAACTTAAATTTATCAGCTGGTTGGTATGCCAAATTCCTCGTATACCACTCATTTTGTACAGGTACACTGTATAACATAATATGCGTCGTAATTCAACTAATATACTGCGGACGATATTGTTGTAGTATCATTACATTTTTTAGATTCTGAGCGGGAAATGTATTTTTTTACAATGATGTTTTTTGTTTTATTTTTTTTCTGTCTTTGGGTAGAAGGAATGCTCAGATTTTTAAAGTCAGTGCCTCTACCGATAGGTATGTAAACTCCGGTGGTAATTTGGTTTTTTTTTATAATTTTACTTACGAGTTATACCCCCGAAAACCAAAAAAATATTGGGAATTTCGGAGAACTTATAGTCTATATAAACTCCAGCTGTTCTTTGGTTGAACATTTTTTTTAAACTTTGCTTACTTTTTGAGTTTTACCCCAAAAACTAAAATAAAAAATTTGAAATTTTCACGTTTGTAATGACTTTTTCGAGTAGCAGGAATGCTCCAATCGTTGAATACTGCATAAAAATTGGGATTTTGGCATTGAATATTATTTTATTTTAAGCGTTTTTTGATATTTTGATGATTTTCTGAGTTATGTGCCCCAAACAACGTAAACGGGGAATTCGCCAAATCCGGCGTCAGACATATCGATATAGTTTTTTGGCCATAACATCCAAAATAATGATCGAAAACTTTTACGTAATATTCAAATAAGCAAGATATAGGTTCGATAGAAGTTTCAAGTGAATTCGAAAAATCTTTGAGCTAAGTATATATAGAACTTTAGAAGTGTATAGAATTTCTCGAAAAATTTACTAGGACGTATACTAGACAACGGAGCTCGCTCAGAATGGTATTTTCGAAGGCAATGATTCACCATTGCTTTCAGATATTAAATAATGCGTTTGAACCACAACTTCCAAACCCACCCAAAGCGTAGTCGCTACTCCATCAAACTACTACCCACGCAATCTCGAGCGATCCCTTATTTTTTACCCTCGATTTTCTGCAATTACTTTATAGTATATAAAGCTGCAATATAGTACCAGTGGAAAGTGGTAAACAAAGATTTAATGCGTTGGTATAATTATAAGGGATTCGTGAATTTTTCAACGTAATTTATAGTGTTTGCCACGAATGGTTGAAAAATTTTGAAAATCGATACTCACAGTTGTTGTCCATATATGGACGCGCGTTTAGCCATTACTACATCATATACCGTGGCTTTATTTTTTATTCGTAATTGAATTCATTCTTTCGTTTGATTTTTCTACATTATGTTTCGAAATAGAAGAATACCTCTATCTCAAAAGAGTCGCGTGCGTTTCCCCCATACTTTTTTAATTCTATATATATACGGTATATTAGGTAGGTAACTAATAAGATATTTGCGTGAACGTTTGGAACAATAAACATTGAGTAATCGTTGTATTATATTTGTTTCAAACACTAAATACAACAAAAATGGCTTATTGCTATGTCGAATATAGTTCTGACTGTTTTCAGTTTTCGGTTGAAAATTAAAACAATCGTGGTTTTCTATTATAAAGTTTGAACAAATTATTTCGATGAGTTTGTGTGTATGTATTATATATGATATATTCCGTTGTTGTTGTAGTTTACTACATCTCCCACGATGCTAAGTCACGCGAATCTTTGACGGTTTTCGGACGTAACATGTGTTGACTGTATGTTTACCTCCAACACGAGAGAAAACTAGCGACCGTTCAACAGTGACTACAACTTGTCTATATATATATATATACGCGGTATTATAATGTTTTTTAGTGCACTTACGAACCGTGTCCACAAGTACAATTATACATTTTTTTTTTTGTTCTTTTACTATGAAGATAATCTATTAATACTATTGTGAACGAAACGTTGTAAACAATCGACTAATACTCTTTAACCCTGCAGATAAACTCGGTGGAATAATTGTTTCAAAATGCCACTGCAGTGACGAGAGATAATTGTGCGACGATAATAGATAATAGATAATAGATAATAGATAATAGACGGTCGAAAACTGTGAGAGTATGCCTACCTATCGTTGTTACGTTTATTAAAATAGTCCACACGTTTTTTGAAAATAATAAACGCAATTTTTTCGTACTGCCTACACATTTAATCGACTGAACGAATCAACATAGTTGCCCGAGATATAGCATATATAGTTTCCAAATTTCCCTCCAAATGTCACTGGCGAAAACAAAGATCCCACGTTTGTCGCGCGATTACTACTCCGACAGTCATGAACCGATTTTGACGGTTCTTTTTTTGTTGTTACTTCAGATAGACATCGAAATCGTTTTAGCGCTTTTTGAAAATGCCATTCGTTTGTTTGATCGGGTTTCGACGTTTAGTATACTACTATGGTGGTACTTACTTTATTGTTTAGTCCAGGGATGCACAACCTTTTCAAGTCGAAGGGCCAAAAATAGGAAAAAGGATCATGTCGAGGGCCAAAGCAGCGCGTGAATATCAAAATATGGCATAAACATTAAGACACTAATTTTTTTCGCGGGCCAACTTTAAAGGCTACGCGGGCCGAAATTGGCCCGCTGGCCATAGGTTGTGCATCCCTGGTTTAGCCCAAAGTTTTTATCCCCCAGGAAGCTGCCAGAGGCGTCGAGTGATATAATAATGCGCTTTTTTTTGGGGTGTTTCATTCGATCGAACTCTGCTGCGATATTATTATATAAGACGGTTTTTCAGCCCGTTAGTGCAGCTCGTTATAATATTATTGCATAACTTTTGTTATTATAATATTATTTTTGTTATATCTCTTCTTGTAGAAGACGACTACGTCGTGTCTTCCGTCCTAGCTGTACGGGTAGTATATTATACCTACGTCACGGTACGGTAACTGTTGAGCGGACGTCCTTTTAGTCGCATGTGCATACACGGAATAGTAATTAAACGGATATTATTAAAAAAAACTACTCGGTAGTTGGCTAAAAGAAAATTATATTTTGTGTGTACCCGTATACGCGTTTGCAGCGCCAATATCGTCGTCCCGCTCATCGTAAGACCGGACGAAACGCATTCGCCGCGCGTTTCTCGTGTACACATCACGAAATACTGGAAAAATGTACACGTTATACATACAGGGCGCGGCACAAGTAACTCTCCTCCAGTCTGTGCGATTTCTAAATACCAAACCGAGTCAAACGGTACGTTTTTTTTTTGATAATATAATATATTATTTTAATTAGTTTTAATAATACCAAAATGTACAAGGCGGCAGCAACGGCGGCCCTCTATACACACGGGTACGCTGACTGTGTGGCTTTTTTCGCGGTAATCGTCTGCGCGTTTCGGGCAGCGACTTCCCCCGCGGGGTTGTTTCGGGCATCGACTTCCCTCGCGGGGTTGTTTCGGGCGTGCTTCCACGGGTTCGGGGACGGCTTTCGACGGGATGATAGCCAGCCCCGCACAAGAGACACGAATCGCACAAATCTGTTGAACGCGCATAAAACGTTTCTCGCGAGTTCACGATGAATTGGACGAGCAGCTTTTTCTACGATGTCCACTTTGTTTATCCGAACGAGTCGGGGAGGTTTTTTTCTTTCTTTGTTTCGCCGCACCCTGTAGTAACACACGTAGACGCGTTATAGGACCGCGTCGGCCTTGTAATAATAATAATAATCCCTTTCGTGGCACAAAGACCAATTGGCGCCAACCACAACAACAACACACACCGCCGAGAATGGAATGCCGACGGTATTGTAGCTGGGGGCGGCAGTCTTAAGCGATGGGAAACATTATACCATTATATTATCTCCAGAGTTTCGAAACCACCCACTCGACGACGACGGTTCAATGAATAATATATATATATATTATATACGCTAGCTGTTCTGTGGCATATAATATGGTGGTACCTACCTATAGAGGACGATTGGCGGACACTGTATTGTACGTTTTTACGCTTTACAGAGATTCTTTTTATGAATACGTGTATTAACGTGTAACAGGTGAATCCGAAAACGATGTATGCGTTTAGGGTTTTTTTTTGCGCGCGCGTTTGCCGCATCTGATCGTTTTCGCGGACGACGGACGGGCGTATTATATTCTCGCAGCTGTGGACACAACAAAAAAAAAATGTCATTCGAAAAAAACATTCTGACGGAGTGTGAGAAGACTGCGAACGCGGTGAAAACCGTTTTGAATCATTATTTTCTTATAGAATTCGACACGATTACGACTATGGACGTGGTTACAACGTGTAAGTGGCGCACACAACGGCGTGTGTTACGTTTTTTTTTTTTGCGTTTTTCAACATTCACAATCGAACGGAATCCGCAATAATTCCCGCACACGTGCAAAACTGTGTATATTAAGTATACTTAATCAATGGTTTAACCACCCGTGGAATCTCTTTTTTGAATTCTGAGTAGTGACATAACGTGTTACACGTATTGTGCGAGCGTGCCTGTGCAATTTTTGGAATACAATTCGGACTCGCGGTGTACTTTACCGAGAAAGAAGACCTGTTTGGTTGTAACACTTGTACGTCGTCGATCGATTCACTTGTTATTGTAACAGCGTAACATTTTCGTCTGGTTTCAACGAATGATATTAGTAGTATACACTTGAACTGTGATCATTTGAAATATGGTGGTATACGATATAATGTCCCTCCGTAAATTGAAAAACCTAATCGCTGTTATTCGTCGTCGTCTCCCATAGATCGTTTCGCGGTTGTTCAGTTTTTTTTCTCAATAGTTGTTTGTGTCAAGTTTTATACAACAATAACTATAGGTAGGCGCAAATGTTTTTCAATCTAATGTTCGCCGAGAATCGCGCCGGTCGTTTTTTGCGCACAAACCCAAGTTTTCCTACAAATATTTGCTGCTCGCGCGAAATCCGGAGCCGAATAAAACTCGTTTCACCGAAACGGTGGAAAAACGTTTACACAACTTACCTGACATTGTGTTTGTATATGATGAAATCGAACGGACTAATATTGTTACGGCGACGAATTTGCACAAAATTTACGTGTAATCGACAGTAATTTTTTAAAATTTTATCGAGTCGGCGGCGGGGATTCGTGACGAAAATATATGATTATTTCCTCGACACGTGTGAATCACATTTTATCGTAGGACAACGGTGGAATTTATTACTATCACGATATTATGTTATTTAATATCGTTATTATTTCGGAATTCAGTCGCCGCTAGGTGCATCGTGGCTGCCTCCGCGGGAAACGATGTAATTGCGACGATGCCACGTTTCTTCTCGTTTCGATGAAAGATCTCCGTTAAATTTGTACGACAAACAACGTATCGTTTTTCACTCGTTGTAGATATATACATGTACATTCTTCAATAATTATCGACAGAACACGAACGTAATGATGTTTGACAACATTACGTTTAATTTTGTATTATTGTTACGTGAAATTACGCAAATAATTAAACGAGCGGTGCGGTAGAAAAAAAACGGTCAACCGGGCACACAACAGCGTCGTACACCGTAAACAAATCGCTAAATTGGTTTAGGACTTTGCCAGTTTTATAGTTATAACGACCTTTGTCGGTTTTGGCTTGATTTTTTCTGTCCGTTATTGCCTGTATTTTTTTTTCTCCGTTATGACATGTTTTTAAATTCGGTTGGCCTGCAGACACTATAGGCGTAAAACCCGGTCCAAACCGAACGAAGATTATTTTGCAAAGCTAAATCGCGGGGCTAAAACAAACGTTTCTGCCATCGGAGGAAGTGCAAAATCTTCGTATTATTTGCTAATTTTGGAACACTCGATTTTCGTTCGTCTAATGCGTTAAGAAGGGCGATTCAGAATAGTGATGATACACTGTAATTGGGTTTTTTTTCGAATTTTGATTGTTAAGAAAAGAAATTATTCACGAAATTTTAAAATTTTTTAATAACTAAACAAAAAAAAATTGACGGTATGTATCGAGCAATACGGCGGTGTTATATACGTGTGTATTGTGTGCGTTTACAGACTGTGAACTGCAAAAGCGTGTGAAAGAACTTAAAATGCGAAATTTTTTTCGTAACCGTCTAAAAAATAAACGAAAATTTTTTTAAATATTTTTTTGGTAAACCTAGTAAGGTACATAATATGTAATAAGTTTCACTATATTATAGTGAAACTTACATAGTAAAACCAAACGGTTTAAGCGGAAAAAAAAATGATAATGGGACGTTAATCGCGAAATAATAATAAATCGGGAACATCTCATCAGTCGGCGGCCAATATTATTGGGGCGGCCCGCGTTTCTTTATCGTCCACGAGAATCTCCCGCCTCGTTCTGCAGGTTTCCGGTAAACGCGGCAACCGTGTCCGAATTCTTTTACTTCGCTGTCGGATACGTCCCGTTTTTACCATTTTTCAACTGCATTATGATGTTGTTTGGTCGTCTTCCGTTTTGATGATGATGATAGCCGTTACCCAGCTATTATTGTTGTTGTTGGACTCGTTTGAAAAAATACATTGTTACACGCATTTATGTCGAGAACTTACGGACGCGTCGTGATCGCACTTATCGTTAGAGATTGTCAATTAATTACATTCGTTCGATTTTATTTGAACAGTTCGCGTAGTAGCCATAGAGTACCAATAATAAATACATGTAATAAGCCCTACTCGACAGTCTTAGATAAATTGGCGGAGACGGGACCTTTTTTAATTGTTTTACGAACCGAGGAAAGGAAAAAAACCCCCCGATTTGTCGAAAAACGACGAAAAAAGAAATGTGGAATCCCCTTCTTTACTTATAAAATTATCCACTTAACAAACCGGAGGCGTTGTTCGGCAATTATTTTATTTTTTCCTTTATGAACCAAAATCGTTCCTCTCTCTCGTGAGTGACAATCGTTTTTTTCCCCGTCTCTGCTTATTTCTTCGCCAATAACAACGACGATGATGGTACGTACCGGTCATGTGCGATGGCGCCATTTATTTTAATTGTACTATATTTTATTATTTACTAATTATTTACTAATTGTACTGTATAAAAAACGTCTTCTACGTCGTAAATCGATGTAAAAACAAAAAAAAATTCGCCGCCACGGGGATACGTCGTAGACGATGATAAAACAATATTCGCGGCGGTATGTGTACCTTTTGTTTTGGCGGCAAACGCCGCGTCGGCGGTGTTGTTTATACTTTACGCGGGATCTCCCGCGACGCCGCCGCCGCCGCAGACGTCTCGGCCGCCGCCGATCAGCTGAACCGCGGCGGTTGCCGGCCGCCGCCGCGGCTCAGCTGATCCGTGTTGTCAACAAAAGCGCGCGCGCGCAAACAGGGTCAGCATTCCGAACGTCCCCCGCGCGCCACCCCCCCCGGGGGAACCGGTTCGCCCGCCGTCGGGATCATTGTCTCTTCGCGACGGTCGCGCGACCGCCCAGTCAGTCGGCACTCGGCGATCGTGCGTATCGCTACCGTACCTCGCTGCCGGCGTTCCCCGTGATTATTGTTGTTGTAATATTTTCCTCCCTAGCCTTGCTGAAGAAAGTAAAAAACGTTTTTTTTTTCTGTAAATCTTTCGGTATAGAGAGAGATAGGCCGGTGTAAGTAGTAGTAGCGTTTGTACGTCGCGGTCGGCAGAAATTAATTTCGTTCCGAAACTTGGGCGGTAATTTTATTAATTAATAATTAGTAATTTTTAATAATTTTTCGGCTACGCCGCCGCCCTGTGTGTCGTCGCGCCAGCCAGCCAGCCAGAGGGACGGGCGTCGCGCGTACCACGTAAGTTTTCTTGTTTTTTTTTTTTTTTCGAAAACTTTCGTTGAAATACAACGCGGACCTCGTGTGACGCGAACCTCGTCCCCAATTATGCCTAAAACGGTTGCGGTACGACGTCAAAAACGTTATCGGCAACGCAAACACGACGACGTTACCGTCCCGAGTTTTTAAAACTTGTGCATTTTTAAACTTTTTAAACTCTCTACCGCCGCGCGAAGAAGGGCGGTTGCGTTTCGTCGGGGCCGTCCGCCGACGGCGTGTCCCGCGGGACCGAATCGCCCGAAACTGACTGTGGGTAATTTATTTCGGACTCGGAACAACACGTTGCCCGACCGACGGACGATCGGTCAAGCGATAATCCTACGTTTCTCGTTTCGGCGTCGCCCGAATCATCAGCGCGCGTAACGTGTCGCTATCGATCAGTGCGCGACGATCGAAATATTGTACAATAGCGTTTTTTGGAGGTTGTCTTTTGTAGAGGTGTTTTGTTGAGGTTGATTAGCCCCCGAAACTTCGGGAACGAACGAAGTAACAACCGGCCGAAACGCGCGGCGCCGTCGGACAATGGGAAAAACGCCGCTTTTGGCGCCCGTTCGCCGCCGCGTTCCCTCGCGCGCGCGCGCGCGCGCGTCTTCTCCACGTAGGTACGCGACGACCGGGTCGTTTTCCCGCGATCAAAAGCCCGCCCAATTATGTGTCGTACGCGCGTCACTGCCATATTTTTCGGGTTTTTATTTCTCTTTTCGCGAGCAACTGGACGATTTTTAAAAACGTACGATTAGTGTCCGTCGTTAGTGACAGTTACGTCCGATCAGAAACGGATCAGTTCTCTCGACGACGACTGCAGTAGGTGGTTGGAGACCGTAGGTGAGATCCATCTCAACCTTTAACGTGTCTGTTTTTTTTCGTTTTTTTCGTTACTTGTGTTGTCGCGAATGGTTATCTATTTATTCGACGTTTTCTCTGGATTCTCGTCTTTTTTTTTATAGAATCGCAAAAAACTAACGTCCGTGGATTTTTTTTGTGTTACCCGCTCAAGTCTTACCCCGAGTTCAAGACGAGTACCATCTGCGCGATTCTACTTGGGAAATTTACCGACGTATTACCGACTGCGGTGTTTTTTAAGTGGATTGTGTACCACGAATGCCGTTTTTTATAATTATTCGGTTGCCGACTGTTGTACTATTTCATACGAAAAAAAAACCAGACGTAGTAAACCTACCTACCCAGTTCAAACGTTTGTTTTAGTCACCCCTATCCGCCGATGTCTCGCTGCTCGTCTTTAGAACCGTAAAAGCGAGTTTATTCCAGTCTCTTTCCAAATTTTCTCCAAAGTCTTCATTTTTGATGTGATCAATGATCTGTCCTTTTTATGGAAACGTTAATTTTTTTTTCGTTACTGTTTAGTATTGTGATCTTATTCAACGTTTCTCGAGTAAAAAACCGAATTTTTCTCGAGCACCATAACTACTAATACCTATTGGAAATTCCGTGCCTTGAATCAAAATAATATGGTTTGATACAGTTTTTATCATTTCTTTCGAAAACATTTACAATCTGTACACATTTAATATGCAGAAAATGTTACTAACCGACATCATAGTTGTGTTATCCAGCGATAAATATTCTGCCGCCCAGAGGCGGATTTTAAAATCCTAGAAAATTGCATTAAAAACAAGAAAAATGCAAATTTTTTAACACGTGTCACATTACCAGTAGACTTAAAATGTGTTACGTTTTAATTGATCAAATTAGTAAAAACAGTACTTAATTATATCTATTTTAAAAAGTTCAAAATGTTTGACAGAACAAAAGTTATTTCGTTTGTACAGATCCGCACTGTGTAAACAAAATGAACAATAAAGAAAATTGTTTGAAAAGATTCTGAATCCACTCACTTTTTCAAAACTATAAAATAATAGTATGCGCTTTACACTCATTTTGTGTTTAAAAAAAACCTGTAATCGTGCATGTTAGATATTTTGGCGTTTATTAAAAAAAATCTGTTTTTTCTCTTCTTGACAAATGATGTGTGAAACCTGCCACCATTGCTTGATGGTGTACTGTGTATAGATACAGATACAACAATTATTGAAGTTATTGATATCGAATTTAATATGCTGATGAAATTCGACAAATTCAGTATTATAGCATTATCCAGGTTATTAGTGTTGGAAAAACACAAAAATATGAATTATACCCTAATACTATACATAGTGTATACATTAGAAAACTTTTAACGTTTTTGCCTTTGAAAAGTTGCAAATATTTGCCGCCTAGTCCCCCAATGCCTGCCCCCCTTTATACGGCACTGTTGTCACCTACAAGTCTTTATGAGTTTTAAAAAATACAGTTTTGAATAGAATAATTCCTGATGGCGTGTAATTGTTATTAACGTAACAATTACATAATAATTAATACAATAATTCCTTGTTAGTCGCGACCATAATCTAAAGTCAGTTCTACAATTATTGTTCAACAGAAAAATCTTATAGCACAAAATATGTCGAAAAATAGAAAATTGTTGAACAAGTGTAGTATAATACAGACATAATAAACGATCAATTATACTTCTACGTGGTTAGCAGTTCCTATATCTGTATTAATTTAAAATTTGTAATTTGAATTGATAGGTTTGTGAAGGCCAGGGTATTTACAAGATCTTGTATTCTTGCTATGCACTATATTATAATATCATCGTTCTACGTACACAGTGTACTTACCTATCATAAATCATAATATAAATCCATTACCTTCATACAATACAATATAATATTCCCTGTGTAGTGTAGTATACTGGGCTTATTGCTAACCAGAATTTTTTGATCACTAAAATCTTGACCTACAACCGTTTTCAGTTTTAGTTTTTAATACTTAATTAACTGCTGGGCAATCTCTCCAATCGTATGATTAATATTATTTCGTTTTTTGTTAACTAAACGTCATACTTACGTCCTGTGTACCTACTTTGTATAAATTGCCGACAAACTTGATATGGAAAAAAATTTGATGTACTTATTTTAACTACACTAAGATTGCTGTTCCCGACCACCGTAGGGTCTAATATTTTAAATTTTTTGTGACCATCTCCCGAGTTCTAGTTTGTAAGAACTAACCTAAAGACTTTATTTGACTTTATAAGACTTTATAAGACTTTATTTGGTCAGCATACGTTTGATAGGAGAACAATGGAACCTGGACCCAAAAAGAAAAGAATCTCTATGTTTAGTTAACTTTATAATTTTTTTATTGCTCCTTCATCTTACTGAAGTTTTTATGTCTTTACGTGTCTAGATAATATTATTTTTAAAAATCATTTAGTGTGAAGACTGCAGTAGGTATGTTTTTATTGTTAGGTTTTTGGTTTTTTATGGATGCCTAAAGAAAAATATTGTTGGATTGAAAAAATTAAAATCTTTACTTAACAAGTTGAAACTTATACTGGACGTATTAAACTAAACATTATATACATCCTATAGTTTATAAGATATCTTGCCATTTATCTTTGGTACAAAAGTTTTTATTCTATTTTGATAAAAAATAACTATAGGTAACTAATTTTATTTTTAGATTTTGGAACAAAATTTATTTTACAACTATGAATGACGCTAGTTCATCAAACAATGCTGGTGTTTGGAAAAGAAAAAGACATGTAAGGAATTTTAATTTTTATCTGAACTATAAAATATTAGTGTAGTACAAATAAGATGTTAGCAAAAACATTTTTTTCTGGAAAAGACTAGAAAAAAAGGAATAATTTACATTTTGTTTTGTTCTTTTAACGTACTTATGACTTAGAGATTATAAGATAACATTTTCTATTATTCTATTAATTGTGCAACTGATTCAAGTAATGCACCTATTTAAGTACCAAAATAAGCACAGTATATACCACCTAAAACATAAATAAATTGTTAATTATAATCTATTACTTTTGGTATTTTGTAGAACTCTGAAAGCTGCTTGTACAGTAGTAACGGGAAGAAAATGAAGAATGATCATAGTCCAGACCTCCCAAATATTTTATCTAGATCAAAATTACAAGGTGTATCACAGCCGGTAGATGGTGATCACCATTTTTTTGCGAATTTGCAAAGAAATTCAAGAGTCCGTGCCGATTCTGATTCATTTCAAACCAACTCGGACAAAAGAGATTCTTCCTTTCAGCCACAGACCACTGGAAATAATGGAAGTGTAGAACGACGACCATTTTCTGTGTTACAAGTGCAGTCACCAGATGTTATTTCAAATCATTCAGATGATAGGTAAGTTTCTTTTGAATAAACCTTGTTTCAGAAGAAATGTTCTTTACAATTGATGTTTACTTAGGCCTGAGTCTGATACCAGTAGTCCTGCTGCTAGCGAACCCGCTCCATTGCTATCTGACAATGAACTAAGTCCTGATTGTATTGATGGTTCAGAACCAAAAAGAAATATTGAAAATGATCCACCTACATACGTGCCGCCAACTCCACGTTACTCAACTATTCAAGAAGTTAGTGGAAGTACGGACATTACTACGTGGAGCAAGTGAGTGAAAACAAAACTTTGTAATGTTGTAACAATAGAATAATGTATTATTATCAACATTATCGATTGTTTTGTTTTGTGTTATATTTATTACAGGTATCGTGACATGGTTGTCGTACAAAAACCAGTTGTATTGGATTCAAGGCCTTGTCCATTACCAGAAATCCCTTGGGGGAAACGTACAGCTTTTTGGCAGATGATTTGTAATAGGGATTCTGCCACATTAAGTTACAGGAACCCTGATTACCAAGAATGTCATGAACATATAACACCCCGAATGAGAGCCATTCTTTTAGATTGGTTAATTGAGGTATTGCTTAGAGATAATTTATTTATTGCTTTTTAAGTTCTCTAATTATTTATGTGTTTGCAAAATGTTAGGTGGCGTCTGTTTATAAGTTACATAGAGAAACTTATTACTTAGCAATGGATTATTTAGACCGATATCTGTCAAATAGTGAATCAATTCCAAAACAAAAATTACAATTAATTGGTGATTACACTTATAAGTTAATGTGTTAATATTTAAATAAGGATAAATTAAAGATTAACTTGTGTTATGTGTACAGGAATTACATGTCTATTCATGGCAGCTAAAATAGAGGAAATATACCCCCCGAAACTAACTGAATTTGCATATGTTACTGATGGTGCATGTACAGATTCTGACCTGTTGGATATGGAGAAAATTTTATTGATGGTAGTTGAAATATAATGACGTGCTTAGCTATAGTTTACTAATTGTATAATTTAAAATTATTTTTCAGCATCTGCGGTTCCGTTTGACGCCAATTTCTATAAACTATTGGGTCGAATTAATGTTGCAGTTCATTTGTGTTGATGACAGTGCAGCTGAAGATAGTCTAACTATCCCACAATTTCCTCAAAACTTGTTCAACCAAGTGGCTCATCTTTTAGACTTGTCTAGTTTAGATACAAATAGCTTACGTTATTCTTATAGTGAACTTGCAGCATCTGCTCTGACTATAGTACTAAACAAAAAAATAGCTTTAACTATTTCTGGTGAGTCATTAAATAAATTCCATTGACTTCCATTTGTACTACAACTATATGATATTTTAGGTTTATCAGAAGGTAATATAAATAACTGTGTTGAGTGGATGACTATTTATTGGAGTGTAATCCTTGAAGAATATCAATATGAAGAGATTGATTTTGAAAACGATTCCGAGCAGGTAGATGGCACCCACGTTAAACAACAACATTATGTCAGTATGGATATGTATGTAAGTATCATTTAAAAATGACTATTTTTTTGTACTAAATGAAGTCAAAAATGAATATGTTTGTAATCATTTGAATGTTTTATTTTTTGCAATCAGATGTAAAAAAAGGTAAATTTCTTCATAATATAATTTACAATTATGTCTGAAGTAAATTTGTTTTTATGAAAACTTTTAGCTACATCAAATCAATGTGTTCATAATTTTATGTCAAAAAAAAGTATCAACTAGTCTGACAACGTGTACTTGTACTTTTAGGATTTAGCACAAAGCAGGTTTGAACTAATTCAATTATCCAAAGTCAAAGGTCCCGTAACTCCTTCAAATTTGTTAACACCACCTTGGAGCGGGAAAAAGTATCCTGCATCGGCTGAGGATTGCAAACCTTCATGTAGTTATAAATGATGAATTACATACATACTACTACTGGTGACAATGAGATATATTTTTTTTAATTGTATACATATTGCTATTGCAATAGGTTTTTGTGTTCAGTTTTTTAATTTTCTAGATTTTGTTTAGATAAATTTTATTTTAACCATTTCAAAATGTCAGTCTTGTTGACTAACGTGCAATAATTTAAACTTACAAATTAAATACTATACTAATTGATGATTCAAAAGCTGTTCAAGAAATTCATAGAATCAATTATCATGTTGCAATCGCTGATAATGATTTCTCTTATGAAAACTTTAAATTAATTATGTTATTCTCTTAGATTGAATAAAGTGTTCCTTAAAAAAACATTATTTTGAAGAATGATAAACTACATGGACTGAAAAATAACCTTTGGCCATTAAATGCCTTAAACATCAAGTTTTTTTGTGCTCGCTGATTTGTATATTATGAACGTGTATATGCCCAATAGTTGAGTTTTGTTCAAGCCATTTCTTGATTATTGGTTTAGTCTTTTAATTTTGACTTCATATCAAACTAATTATCCTTTTGTATTCTAGTCTCATTTAGTTGGTAATAATAAAATTATATTGTACAGTCTTTTAGAATAATTATTATGATAATGTACAGTTTTTTTTTTTTTTTTTTTTTATTAAATTATTATTTACTTATGTTAAGACAAGTAATTACGGTATTATACTTATTCATGCATTAATTATGTACGTATTGTATGTGTGTAAAACTCTCAAATCAAGTTTTTTTTTCTTAGTTTCTATTTATTACAAAATATGGCACTAATGTTCTACATTCTAACCAAATTTATACAAAATGATCTCCATTTAAGTAAAATATTATATGGGACGCGAGAAATATTTTAATATGATTTCATTTATATTTTTTCTGCAAATTATTATGTGAAGTTTATAGATTAAATATGTTTAATTATTTTTTTTAACAAAGTATTATTGTTACTTTCAACATAAAATTACTAGGACATAAATTATTAATAAATTTATTTGGCAAGGTAAATAGTACGTATGTATTAAGTTGATATTATAATTAAATTTAAGTCAATGGGAAATTTATACTTTTATTGGGGCGGTAAAAAGTTTTTGTTTTATTATAAGCAGTTGAACATTTTTGTTTTATAGTTGAAATTATTTTATCTTCAGTTATAATAAATCTCTGTAATCATTATACATGCATACTTTTATATTATAGTTTTTGAATTACATGTCCCTAATGTAACTTACTTACTCTAAAATATAATACTTAAAAACTATCGCCTGTGTTATTGAATCATTTCTTGTTCTAATATTATGTATGTTTCTATGTTTATCTTCTTTGCACAAATGATTGCAAGTTTGATACACAACATGATGGTCTCTTCAATCATTGATGGAATAACTAATAATAAATTAAATGTTTTGTATCGATTATGATCTCAAAAGTTCATAAATACATTATTTAGGAATCAAAAACCGAGGTGGTTACATCGTATGAAATAGATTATTTTGTCCTAAATTTTGTTAAATATACTCTAAATAAAAATGTTCATTATGAATAACATTTGGAATGGACAACTGCCCAGCCAGCTATCTGTTAGGAAAATGTTTGCCAAACTTTAAAGTTGTTCAGCTTGTTACATTTTCTCAAGACACAGAAGAATTGAAAGTAATTTTGTTTCACATTTATTGGCTGTCTTTGGGTGATTGAGAAGTGTAAATAAAGTTAAAACAATTATTATGTAAAAATTGTAATGATACGGTAGTATCAGGTTAATGGACCACTCGCTGTTTGGGACACTGTTTATCCTTAATCAATTTAGCGATCAAAAGATGAAGGCACATAATCGATTATGGCTATGACCTAGTATAGTATACAATGAAGGACAAAATTTAATGGTTTTAGCTGTCTAGTTTGTGTTTACTACTAATGATGGTAACAAGTTAACAAAATACGTATTTGCTTAAATTTTGTGACAGGGTGATTTAAACACAAAGTTGTTATTAAATTTGTATTTTATTCAATATTTCTTAAAAAGTTATTTCAACACTTTTTTTTTTTTTATGCTGAATGTAGAGAAGAAAGATAGTGTCCCTCGGCTGTTTTTCAAGTTTTAAATATTTTTGTTACAAACTAATTTACCTTGCTGGGTGAATATACTGAGCTCACGCCTCCAGGTTGAACACGTATTTTGTACGTGGAATTATTGGAACTAATTTCAATCATTTATTAACGATTTGCAGAAATTTGTGTACTCGATAGATTATTCAAAGTTATATTTTAAAATAAATGATTAAACCTAAAGCTTTCAGTTTAAGTATTTAAAAAACACATTTTGAAAATTTTCAGAAGTTGGTGTTTACAAATATTCTGTATTTTAGCCATAACTCTCTTAAAAATGTTTTAAATTTATCGAATTTTTAGACATTATTGGGGAATAGATTTGCACAAAGGTTTTCAAAATTTTTGTATGCTTTGATTTAAAAATTTCATATTATGTTAGGTAAAACAGAATTTGCTCTCTGAATTTAAAAATTTCAAAAAAATCTTCTTTTCTGGTTTCTCGTATAAAAAAATTACTTGTCGATAAAACTGTGTTGTGTTTTAATCATAACAACGAAATTGCGCACAATTGATGCGGAATAAACACTCAAATAATTGTCTAAATGTTTTAAAATTTTCACACGTCGTTTTAATTAATATTTTTTTTTTTTACGTGGGTACAACTTTTGGAATTTTTCGACCGTTTATAGAACGTTCAATTTTTAAATTATGATGGTAGGTATTTGATATTTTTCGATGGGTTTTAAAATAGTTTTCTCATAATGATAAAATTCTAAACAATTATAAAACGGTTTTCACTCTTTTTAATTACAGCTAGCCTTTTAAGAGACTCTAAAAACGAGTTCTATTGTTACGGCACATTTTTGTAAAGGTAAACCGAGCACCTCACTCAGAATCGTTATTTTCTTTAAAGAAATTTACAAATATATTTTTACAGCAATTAAAATAGTGACCCACAGCATCAAACTACCGACGCGACTTAGAACGATTCCGGCTTTGTAATAAAAAAATTTAAAAAACTACCTATATCGTTTACTAATACTTGAGGTGTGAAAATCGGAGCATTCTTTCTACTGGAAAAAGTGATCGCGGGGAAAAAAAAACCGTCATTGTAAAAACAATTCTACGTTCGACGCTCAGATTAAGCTAAAACAAAGATTTCAGCCGTTTTTCATTTCACCGTAATATTCTCGTGTGCGTCGTTTGCCATTTGTTGATTTTATTCTTTTATTAAATCTTTATTATTGCTGTGGGATTCCCGCGACGGCCGGTCGCTAACAAGGTTTATATAGATAATATTATTCTCTATAAACTGGGGTCATAATCAGACTGTCTAGACTCTACAAGATAAAGACACCTATCTAGACATCACTCTAGAGTATTGAAAATAAAAATAGTTTCCAGACTACAGTCTGTCTCTCGTCGACAGACATTCAGTCTTTGCGTGTTTGCAGCTTGTACGTTTTGATATCGGATTACGAGTGCAAAATGTATTGGTTTTCACATGACGTTTTTTTTTTTTATTTCTCACCACGATTACTTCAACATTGATGCTCCGATTTTTTAAGTCAGTACCTCCAATGTCGGGTACATGAAGGCACTTTGAAGGGTCATAGACTCGAGCGTGCCCAAAATTAAAAAATAAAAAAACTAAGCGAAGATCGTTAAACGCGTTTTTGACGTGATCGATAACTTCCACAATAACGATCGGAATAAGTCGAAACGTTCGCGTGCTATTGAAATCGGTAAGAGATACTGGTCTGATACAAATTTCGAATATTTTTTGTTGAGGAACTTTGAAATTTTTTTTTGTAATTTTTGTTCGATAAAAAATTGAACTATACACAAAGAGTTTTTGAAAATCAAGGTCCCCCCCAACACGAACAAGTATACAAATGCTATTAAAAAAGTTTCCCAAATTTGTATTCGCAATAATTTTCACGTTCATTTGTTTAAAGTTGGAAAATTATCGACGAATGGTCACACCTTTGACTATTTTTTGGAAAGATATTCGTAACTCACACAAATCTGTTATTTAAGATTTGAAAACTAAATGTCTATAGTGTAAAATTATCTATTTTAATAAAATAATTTCGAAAAAATCCGCCCAATTGTAGATAGATACCGCCGAACAAAAAAAGTATTGAAAAACCGTGTTATTTTGATTATAACAATGAAATTACGCACTATCGCACACGTAACAACTTAAAAGGTCCGAATGGTTTGCAATTTTCACACGTTATTTAAATCAGTAAACCAAACTTTGTGACTAATTTCTTAATTATTTTTCTACTCTCTCTTATTTGTTTTGATTATCTAAGTTGGCAGCAAAAAAAAAAAAAAACATTTTTATGGTTCTTATCATTTTGTTGCATATCATCACTTTTCAGTGATCGCGGAGAATTTTGTGACTTGAGATTTTGTAGATCGTACATTATTGACTGTTTAAAATTATTAGATTAGAATTATTGAAATATCGAACATTTTATTTTTTCATTATTTGTTTCTACTCTCTGTAGTTGTGTATATCGCTTTGTAGACTACGGCTGATAAAAATGAACGCTCCGCCAACGTTCGAATCGTTTTTGTTGTATGACGGAGAAAAAAAGTGAGTTGTACTATTTAACCGTTTAAAAAACTAATTGTTTTTATAAACGTTACACTTAGTGTATTGTTTTTGATGATTTCAACACTTACGGTGATTGAATTTAGAGAAATAACTACGGGGGTTCCGCTCATTTTTTTCCTCAATATTACTCTGGATGTGGATATTTTACGTTTTTATATTTTCCACTAATTAACTATTTAGAAGTGCAGTAAATTTGAATCTGTTTGTAGATACTATATTAGACAAACATTTGTAAAACGTTTGTTTATGGATACATTATACTTTCGCTAAAACCTAAATATTGTCTTAGGATTGTCAAAGAAGTGGATACAAAAGTCACGAATGCGGCCATATTTACAGTTAACAAAGAAGATCATACTTTGGGGAACATGATTAGAAAGTAACTAATTATTATTAATTATAAAATAGGCACCTAGTTTGTAATTGGCAACTTGTATTATATATTTTTTCATTTATTTAGTCAACTATTGAAAGATCCCAATGTGCTTTTTGCTGGATACAAACAACCACATCCGTTGGAACATAAATTTGAACTTCGCATACAAACAACGTCGGATTATACGCCACAAGATGCATTAACCAACTCTATAACCGATCTCTTGGCTGAACTTTCTTTGTTCGAAGAACGTTTTAAGGTAATTGTTATGGGTATTCATTTCTTTGACCTCTGAAGTGTGTTTGTAATCTGATGTATGGTAGAGGTTTCCAAAACTTTTTATGGGACGACCAATTTTAGAAATTTTTTCAATTTCGGCGACCCACAATTATTATATCAATGATTTTTTTTTACAAAATATTTAAAAAGTACCTTCACATAAAAACGGTTAATTTTATTTGTAAATATTTATGAAGGAATTTTTACCATTATTTATTTGGTTAGCCAAAAAATTGTATACATATAAAATATAGGTATTTCAATTTTAAAGAATATGATTGTTTCCTATTTTTCATCACCGCATTCATATCCTTAGCTTAAGACGCAGTGAGTTTGACAGTATCAATTTGCTCTGCAATTTGGTTTTTATAGTAACCATTGCCGAAAATCCCACTTCACAATTATATGATAAAATGAATGGAAATAGCACCTTTACAGCTTCATTGAAAACAGATAAATTTCTTGAACAGACAACTAGAAATGTAATAATTTTTTTTTATTTTAATTCCTTTTAAATAAAAGATCTTCAAATGGTTCATTTAATTCTTCTTTAGCTCTTATTGATCACTTATTTGTCAGGTCATGTTCTTGTAAAGGATTTTAAATCCTTTTCATTTGTTGATACTTCTCCATCAAACTCAGCAAATATGAATTAAAATTATATTTCAGTGTATTTAAATGATCAGAAATAGATGTAATAATGCTATCATCAACTTATATTTGATTTTCAATTCTGAAATTAGAAAATGATTCAAAACAGTCAAACATTTTTCCAAAAAAATGTATTATTTAAATATATAACGCAACCTACTAAAAATATAATTGCAATCCACTTTTAGGTCGCAACCCACAGTTTGGAAACCTCTGAATTGTAGGGTAAGACATTAGTTAATGAATTTTTTGGCAATTTTTTGTATAAAATATCAATAGAAATTCTAAATAAGTGGGTAGTGTTATTCATGTAGAAATTTAATTGATCTAGTCAAGATAGTACATTATAGTATATTGTATATAATAATGAGTAAT
The DNA here is from genome assembly GCA_017140985.1 of Hormaphis cornu. Classification (NCBI taxonomy): domain Eukaryota; kingdom Metazoa; phylum Arthropoda; class Insecta; order Hemiptera; family Hormaphididae; genus Hormaphis; species Hormaphis cornu. The sequence continues at coordinate 34,758,433 of CM029357.1, forward strand.
GACTTATAAACAACTGTATTAAGGAGTATACATGCCTTTATTTTGTACGAATATTTCAGCCTACCCCTTCAAAATTATATACCATGTGGTCGTCTGGTATAGGTGAACCGGAACAAGTGTATTTGTTAACTCAACAGCATTCCTTTTTTTAGTAAATTTCTAATTTGAAGACTGAGTAACTTGAGAGATCAAACTTTATTTTCATAGACTCAATTACATATTGAATATACCAAGGAAAATACATTAATAAAGACTACTTTACAATAAAAAACATTTATAGGAATAAAAATAATATGTGGGTAAAAACTGAGGTGATAATTTTTTTTGTGGTAAACGCGTATAAAACAAATTTGAACTTGTACATGTAACAGATATTAAATCTAACTAACTAGTAGTAAGTTACATATTTATTTTACAGTTTACTCTGTTAAAATAACCTTACAAAATCAAATTTTAAACAAATTAAATTACTGTATTTATGTGTATTTATTTTGATTTAAATTAAGACTTATTGCTGTACTTAGCTAACATTTATTTTAATTTTTTTTAGGAAGCACTACGTGAGAAGAAAGAAGGTCTTGATTAGTATGTTATGATTTGTAGTATTTGTAAGAATAAATTAATCCGATTCCAATGTAACGTACAAAAATAATTAAGTTTTAACTATTAATACTGAATATTTTGTAAACATTAATTTTTATAATATTGAAATATAATATATTTCTGATACAAATATTGTTGGTTTCAATATTGTTTGTGTGTCACTGATAAAAGTTTATTTCAGTATTTGAAGCAAGATTTGAAGTTGTACTTTTTACTAAAGTAAAAAAAAATATAATATAACATGATATATTATGTAATTTAAAACTTTAACATGTTAATTTTATCCTATGTTCCGCATATTATTTCTAATTAACATATTAAGTAGTTTTTAAATTTTCTTTTCTTATTTTCTTAGTAATTAATTTACTGTTTTTATAATTCAATTTGGTTTACTGTGTAATCTGTTGTCACAGTACCCATTTTAGTCTTATAAACATCAAGTGTTTTAATTTACTTATTACAATTAAAACTTTTATTTTTATATTTCAGTTTAGAATAAATATATGTCTAAAAAATTAATTTTATCTTTAAATACCTAAAGTCAAGTCTTATCATTTTATGTTTCAAACATTTATAATTCAAGAAAATGGATATAGTATGAATATTATAATCAACCCCTTTTCTTATACTTAAGAGAGAGAGTTACTTATAATTTATAAATGATTCTCATAGTATTAGTTTTCAGTACATTTTAGTACTACATACGTTTAGAATTATTTCACGTTACTCAAAAATTAAATTATATCAAATGGCCAGTCAAATAAGAACATTAAAACTAAATTACTTACTACAACAGGCCACCAGAGTAGGAATCAAATTTTTATAGTTAGGTACTTCAAATACAAATACATGAAATATTCTAAATTTTAAGTACCAACAATAATTCAAATGATTAAACAGCAATATTAATTTAGTACACAAATAAATATAACAAAAATAAAATATGATTAAAAGTATTTGATAAAAATGTATGTTTAAAATAAATTATAATATTAAACTGTATAATTTGAATAATATGATTTGGTAATTATTTACATTTTAGAATAATTTAGAATTATTTAAATAAACTATACGGAAATACTATAAAAAAAATTAGTAAAATTATATTTGTCTCTACAATAGTTCTCAATTTCTTATTAAGATTTGCATTTCAGTAAAGATATACATCTTAAATCTGTTCCAATCAATCAGTTATGATATATGATTTATATTAAAATTAAATATGTTATACAATGAAAAATTGTGTAGAACACTGGTAGTATGTGTAACATGGGGTAAGAAGTATCATTGAAGTAAATAATTAATATTTTTAATTTTAATTGATGACATAAAACATTACTTTTTTTTTATTTCAGGATAATACTAAATTATACAAACATTATGAATGTTTTCTTAAAAATGTTTTGAATTTTGAATGTGTTTAACGAATCATGTTATTTTTACTTTTATAACGTTTATAAAGCAACGACGTTATTGTATTGGATCTAAAATTCCAATTACAAAATGGTCTATTGGAAAATCAAGAAATTCCCTAACTGTCTTCGTAAATGGACTATTTGAGTTATTTTTATGTTTAATTTAAACAATATATTTAATTTTAGACTTTAGTACCAATATGATTGAGATTTCCTCGGCGAAAAAAATAATGCTCCAATCAATAACCGTCACCATTGCATGCTTATTACTTACATTGTTGTTGATAAAGTTTAGCGTGCCTTGTGGTGGTTTTTTTTAAACCATAAACATCCCTTTTTCAAAATGAGTACTTAAACAAACAGTAGACGTAAAATTCAGTTCAAAGCTTTGATTTTTATAGGACTAAGTATGAAGTTTAAATAACTTTTTATAAGACAAACTCTTTTTGACCCGAACGTCTGTCGCATCGTTGATCAAATACACATGTATGGCCAATCCGTGTCATCAAGATTTTTATGGTGCAAATGGTTTTTGATAATTGTATAATCATAAATGTTACTATTTCTCTTTGTTATAGAATATAGGTGAACATATTTTAATATTATACTAATTGGCCAATGCTAAATTAAAAATTTGAACATCTTTAAAACAAGACGTAAGTTCGTATACACTTTTATAAAATATTGTCTTTGTGAGTGTTACAATTTTTTGAAATGCCAAAAATCTGCCATTACTAAAACCAAAACATTTTATTATGAGAGTAATACCGAGTAGAGTCATACCTAACCTAGAGTCAACCGAGTAGCATAAATACTTAAGTGTAAAAAAAAGTATAAGATACAACAGATAATAATATGTAGGTCAAATTAAAATGAACATTTTAATTTAAAATTTGCGTCTTAGTGACTTCAAATCACCATTACACATCAATATGGTTTCTTGGGTTTGGCATTTTCTTGCGATTGGCTAGCTTAGATACAGCTTAGCAGATTAAATGAAATAAAGTTAGACTATATTATGAAACGGGTATAATTTAAGATCAAATTATTTTTAAAATTAAAAACCAAATTCAAGATCATGGATTTTAGAAATGCACATCGTTTTTTAATAAGGACTTTGGTTTTAGTTTTGAAAACTAATTTGTTTTTGAGTTGAGATATGGGGGTAACTATACTGACGAAATACATTTTGTTTAACTAATCTCGTACTTTGATGTCACTAGCCTTATAATTATAAACTTAAACTCTGTGCTTGGTTTGGGAAAAAAATAGTTGAGGGACGCAACTGAGTAAAAACTATACTTATTAGATTCTGAGTGTTGCGAAGAATGAATTGTTTTTACACTGTTTTTTTTTTTTCTGTGATCACTTGCTGGTAGAGGGAGTGTCAAATCGCAAAACGTACCAAAAAGTTTTGAAAGTGGACGTATATGGTACTTTATTTGAAATTTTGATTGTGTTTCGAGTTATGGTCCAAAAATCAAAAAATGTTCAAATATTTGACGGCAAATGGCTTGAAATTTCCACATTTGTAATCACCTTTACGGTTAGACATCAGAATGACCTCTACGTCGAATTCCACACGAAAGTAAGGATTTTGGATTTTTATTTAAAATTTTTTTTAAACTATTGATTTTTGTCCGAGGAGTGTGCCAAAAACACGAAAAATTGGAAAATCACCAAATTAATCGTCTTTTTTGTGGGAAGAAGTGATCTGTGCGTTTTATCAAAACCCAGAAAAAAAGTTAGAGAGTTTGATTTAAATTAAACATCCGATTCGAAACAATGTTTTCAGTTTTGCGATCCAAAAACACGCAAAAACAAAAAACCCGCTGGAGTTATTATATTATTGGTCCAACCGTTCTATTTTGTGGTTTAGCTAGAAAAACTGACGTCTAATCTGTTTATAACGATTTATGACAGCCATGAGTTAGTTAATCGGGCATGGTTAGAAAAATTATGGAAAAGCAACAACAACATTGCACCGCGATTCCGCGCTTTTCCATTTCTTTTCATCGTTTTTCAACAAGTTAGGGTCAAATTTTTTTTTCCTCGGTTTGTAAACGTCACTCGGGTGTAATGGTTCGACCTCCCGCAAAAACGGCGACCCACCAAAAAGCGCAGTCCCGCTGTTCCGTCGCGCTGTTCCCGGCTTTTTTTAAACGAAAAATCATAAAACCGTCTATCATAGTAATGTTCGTCGTTCTCGCGCGCGCGCGCGGTTCGACAGGCGGCGCTCCGTCCCACGTAGAGCAGCGTAACGTCGCCGTCGTCGTCGTCGTCGTCGGCGGCGGCGGGTGGGGAGGGGGGGTCACCGCCGCGCGGTAGTGTCGTCGCCGACGTGCACGGCGCGTTGTTGTTGTTGTTTATTTTTCTCACTCTGTCCCTCAGCTCGCCCGCCGCGACCGCAACACCGTTTTTCTTATCATCGGGGGCCCCCCGTAGTGTGGCCGTCGCGGCGGTGTGGCCCGTCAGTGTGTGTGTGCACGCCCGTGTGTGTGCGCGTCCGTGTCCCGTGACGGCGAGTTAAACGTCCGATTGCGGTTTGCTGCTGCAACACATTAAAAGCGGAATGAAACGATAGCGAAAAAAAAAAAACTCGCAGGTAATTAAAATATTTTGAAAACGTTTTGCGTTAGAAAAAATCAACAATCGCCGTTCCGTTCGCGTGTCCCCGCTGTCGTTCGGCCGCGCGCGCGCCAACCGTCGTCGTTTGTTTCCCCGATTATTTTTTCCCCGTCGGCGGCATGGCGCGGCCGTCGTCCGCGGCCAACCGTCTCGGCCGGTCCTCGGCCACCGCCGGCCACCGCCGGCCACGCTGATCCAGCCGTCCGTCGGCCGTCCGAACGCCGTCGCTGGGAAATGTCCGCCGAGAATTGTTAGCCCGAGCAGAGCGGCCACTCCAGGTGAGTCTGATCAGTCGCCGCTCCACGTCCCGTTCTCGTCGCCGTCGCCATATGTCGGGGGCGGCGGCGGCGGCGGCGGCGGCACCGGTAGTTAGGGGCCCCCCCCCAGACCAATAGCCGCGGACCGTAGGAAAGTGTGAACTATATTTTATCGATAATACCGTACCTACCCGTGTGTTACATTAAACTGTTATACCTAATCGAAACGAAAAAAAAGAACGATCGACGGCGTAAAGTTTTTAAACGAACACTAAAAGCGTGGTGTACGGTCCCCGCAGATCTGGAGCCGCCCCTGCCATATGTTCGGCTCGGTCCGTGTAAAGCGTTCCGCGCCCGAGTTTGCTTCGCAGGTTTTCAAATCTTCGCCGCTCCCCATTTCTGCTCAACGGAAGAGTTTTCGTTCCCGGGGCCGAGAGGGTTAAAACGAGGGGGGGACCTCTACCAAGTGTTAAAATGTCGTTTTAATAAAGCTACAAATAAAGTAGAGTACCTGCCCATACTATTTGCGGTATGCTGTGTAAAAACCGCTAAGTACTAAAAAAATTTGTGTCTACAGACATATAAGTAGATTATAGGTACCTATTTTATATTGTATCGACATTGATTCGAATAATACATTTTTTGATTCTTAACGCCGTGATGCTCGTCAATGAACGTATTTTATTTTTTATTTTTAAGCGAATGTAGACGGTACCTTCTTGTTTGAAGTGTTTTTTTTTTTTGATAAACTGACTATTTTGTGAGTTGATCCAAAAACGACTAAAGTTTCACTTTGAACTACTTGAAATTTTCACGCTTTGTTACGATGGGTTAGTCTTGCGTACAAAAACTTTGATTCCTGAACATCGTCAAATGTTGTTAGGTATACCCATAGTATATTTAAAACTTCAATTAGAGCCAAATATTATGTGTTATACATAGGTATTGCAATATCATCATGTTACCAATTATACATATTATCAAAGATTAAGCGGCTGAGTAACAAAATGAGATTTTATTTTGTTATTGAATGATTTTGGGGCAAAATAAACAAATAAAGTATGGGTTGGAGTTGTCTGAGAGTAGTATTTCTTTTGCAATAATTTTTTTTCTGTAATCACTTACTTTTAGTAGAAGAGTTGCTCTTCACAAAGCATAGTACCACAAAAAAGATGTGTAATTGGTCATAGATGGTACTTTATTTAAACATAAACGTTATTTTTAAACTAAACGGAGGTACCCCTCTTTAAATCCAGCCCTGGGTTACCTGCAACTTGTGGTCCTATAATTGACTAGACTTTACAGTGTACCAGTTTAATTTGCAATATTGGGAAACATTTTATAATTTATCAGGATAACAACCTAAATGATAACGCCTGTGGCCTAATTGACTGCCAATAGACATACCCTTTTTTCTCTACTTTTATAACGTCTATATTATTTAACACTTTATTTATTTTCATTGTAACTATTAATTCTGTTGGTAGGTGTTAATCGTTTAAAGCTTATAATGTATTGCTCTATAAGCTCCAATATTACAGCGTACAGTGTTTGATTTGAGGGCGTATATTGGGAATGAAGTTGTTTTTAATTAGTATTTTACCGTATCCCTTCTAATTTTGTACCCTTTTAATGTTCTACTTAGTACTTAGGAACGTCAATACAACATTTTTTTTTAACTGCGTTCCTCCACTTTCTACCATTTATCCGAGTCAAGCATTGGGTATACAATTTACACTACTAAGAAAATTTTTTAGGAAAAATTGTACATTAGGTGCTCGAGAAATAAAAATATACCTAGGTTAACTGTGCATATTTAAATGGTTTCAAGTTTAGCTTGGTATAAGTTATTTAAATCATTCACTACTGAGGTACCCAATGCGACTAGTTTGTAAGTGTTAACTTAATATAAAATTATACGCTAATACTGAGTACAATTTTTACATTATACAGGTACTTAATACATCACAGTTAGTATCCATTTTTGGTAGGTATCTATCATGGTATATCAAGGATTAAAGAATGAATTTGTAGAAAGTATTAGAGGTACATATAGTGTAAACACCTAGATGAATTTTTGTATTAGGTACCTACTTAATTTTACTATCAGAAAACTTTTTTCAATGCGTTACAGTGGATATGAACGTTGTTTGAAATGTCACTGTATCAACCCAAACTGTCCATGTATACTATTAAGTAGCCTCTCACCCCCATTCTTTGGTGAACCACTGTGTAGTGTTGAGTTATTGTGCCAGCGACAATTGTAGTGCTCTGCTTGGATGCGTTTTATCATTATGGGGCTTTTTCCTTGTGCCTTGTTGGTTGACAACAGTTTTGTACGAATGCTGTTTTGAGACACATTTATTTATGTAGATTGTAGGTAACTTAGCAACTAGTTATTTACAAAAAAATTAGGCCATGCACCTAGATGGATGTATGTTTTGTTTTGTACTAAATTACATGCAGTAGTCTTACCCTATACATTTTTGTCAACATTGATTATCATTACTATTATTTTATCATTGCATAAACAATGTACAAACCTGCATATTAATTGAATATCGAGCTACTAGATTAAATGTTGAAATCAGTACCTATGAAAATAAAAATCCTGGTAAAAATCAAATAAACGTTTTCGTGTTACACAAGTTATCTCTACCTAAAGGTTATGACTGGATATGACTAACGAAAATTATTTTTATTCGTTGTGCTATTATTGATCTAGTAGACTGTGTTTGTATTTTATTATCTTATCAAAATTTTCTTTTGTTGTGTAGGTACCCAAACAAAACATTATTCCTAATTCTAACACCACGTCTAGTTTTATGTGTCTAAGTTATTAACGAGATAATTAATTATAAAAAAAAAATACCTAGATTTAATAATACTAGGTATGTTATAAACTTCTGAATTATAACCTACTTATCTACTTACTTAATGAACACTTTTTTTTATGTTTTATCACTATATATTTTTATTTATACTTAAAATCAATTAATAAGGGATTGTACTGTGTATCCAGTACCTAATATTTATTATATTTTCTATATGCATACCCAAGTATCCAACCTTTTATAGTGTTTTTATGATTTAATGAACACCTGTTAAGATGTCATTGCCCTAACATAAAAATTTGTTTGTAATTAATTTTATACTTATTTGGTTGTTTAGTTACTCATCATACATATAAATCGAGTCATTTATAGATTTGATTAAACTTAATTTCTATTTATAATCACTATAGGTTGTGTTTAATTTAATTTTAAAACAGTTTTTTGTAGTCAAAATATGTAATAAAATATACACTTATAGTAACATTTATGTTTTTTTATTGAATTATGAATTAAAAAGTAAAATGTATACCTATATCCTGCGAAATGTAATGTTGTTTATTCATTTTTAGGGTTCTGTACTTTAGAGTAAATATGAATAAAAAACAAAACCCTTATAGGATCACTCTCGTGTCTATTACAGCATATTTTCTCTGAATCTACTGGGCGAAATAAGTTACTTTATTATCCATCTTGACTTTTGATGATCATAAGTCCAATTTAAAGAGCTGAAATCAACAATTTTTTTTGGGGGGGCCTATTTGTATTAAACCCACCCCCAAAGATAGCCAATTCTGTGTATTTTTTTTTAAAAAGCAGGGGCCAAGCACCCTCTAGCTCCCAAAATTGCACCCAAGTCTTGACAGCCATATATATTTCGTCATACAAATATCATGAATCTTGTGAAATCTTCAACTTAAGTTGGATCCTGTTTAAACTTATTTGTTTATGACGATATGTTTAAAATAACGCGAACTATTGACAAGTCGCGTGATCAATTAAAAACTTTTCACGTCATCAAAAAACCGAGGAATACTGTACGTTTATCATGGTATACCTAATTTGTATACGATTTAGTAATTAAAATAGAATCTTTGGATTTATGGAAGTGTCTGTTCATCAGTTTGGTAATAGATGTTTTTTAAAATAATTTAAACACCGGTATTGAGAAATATGTTAATTATTTTTCTGCAATAAATTACGTTTCTGTGCGCAAAAACGCAGACGTTATAGAAACTGAAATAAAAAGTCTTATACAAACGATATTTGAACATTGGTTAGATTTACACAAAGATTTGAATGTAAATAAAAATAATCAAACAACTGTACAAGTAATAAAAAGGGTGATGCAACGTTGATTTTTTCTCATACGATTTTATCGATTTTGTTCTGCCGAAGTAAAATTATAAGTAGTTTTTTCTATACAGTTCAACGTTATTGATTTGTTAATTAACTGAATTTTTTTTCAATAGCTGTTCTGTTAGTACTTGTTTCATTCACTTTCATGTTGTTATGAAAAAAATGAACATTGATCAGTCTGTGGTTCTACTTAAAATCAAAAAATATTTTCAGTAATGAGTATACGCGTGTTATAAATCAATTTTTATCCCGAGTGTAGCGAAGAATGTATTGGTTTTAACACGATGTGTGTTTATTTATGTTTTTCAGCTTTTATATGTATTGTTTGGTTTTTTTGGGTTCCCGGATTTTTTTATGCCGTTTCTCATAATATAGTAGGGTTGAAAGTTTTATTGAAATTTTTACAATCTTTTGAGTTGTAATCCATAAGGCAAAACATTTTTGAAAAATTTGCGCCGAATTACTTTCAAAATTCACATGTCTGTGATCACTTTTTTCTGGTAAAAGGTGTACCTACTCCAAACTTAACATATGACTCCGCAATAAAGTTATATATTTGGCTATGGATTGCACTTTATCTGGAACTTTTTAGAATTTTTGAGTTTTGTGCTAAAAACAACAAAACATTTTATGATTGCCCCGAATGACTGGAAATTTTTACACGTCGTTCGGATGGATATAGTTACGTATAATTAATACACAAACGTTATTAGGATCAATTCTTAAAAATGTTTACACGTTATTGGAATGGATAAATTCTTAACGTCGTACAACGTAAAAAAAATTTCAGGCGAAGCATAAAATCACTGAGCTCGCGCAGAATGGTAATTTTTCTAAGCACTCACATTGCTTACAATATAGATATAAATATCTAACTACAACTTCCAAATCAGGGATCCACGCAAAGCGAAGTCTTAACTCCACTAAGCTTCCCACTTGACGCAGTATTTACTTTCTTTTTTCCTCTTTTTAAAACTTTGAATTTTTTTAAAATTACGAGACACACTTTCAGATAACTCTTGTTGTTCTCACGATACTGTGCAAGCTCGTTTTTGGATATTTTAAAGTGGGTTCGGAAAAAAGTTTTTTCAAAAAACAAAATAAAAATTCGGAAAAACCAGTAAAATAAACTGCAAACGTGTTTTTCAACAAAATAAGATTTTGGTATTTTGTCGTAACATTCAAAATATAGATTGAAAAAAATCTCCCACGATGATGTTACTTAATATTATATAATATACGTATAAAAACAAATTATGTATACTAATACTGAATTTCCAATATGTTCTATTAAAATTTCTATTAACATACCAACTGTCCAGCTAAAATGAATGTTGTATAAATATTCGATAGCATCATCGTGAATATTCTTATCAAGTATTCTATTGGTAGCAAATATATAACTCACAGTATTTGAAAAAATACGGTTGTGCGATTAATTAAACTAATAAATTGATTTAACACTAATAGCTATATTATTTAGATTAAAAAATTAGTGTAAGTATAAATTTTGAATCAATTATTTTCATTATTTTTTTTTTGTACTCCACTTATGTTATTAAAATTTATACTAAACATAAGGTATTTTTGTTCTTTTCTTTACCCCGAAAAAGATTAGACTATTGATTTAAAAAATAATATTCGAGTGACGTTAAAGTATGTGGGGCTAAGTTATTTCATCTTAAAATTTCTTTTATTTTTATACTGTATAGTTCTATCTTGGTTCTGTTTAATTGGTTACGTATTGTATACGTTTACAATTATCACACAAATGTTTTGTATCTATAATTATGTTAATTACTATACCTAGTAAAAAATACTAGCGCAAGTAAAATATTAAAATGTACATATAGGTAAAAAACGTTTAAAATTGTTATTTTATATGTAATTGTATGTTATATTACTTACTGGTCTAGCGAGTAGGCTAGGTATTAATCGGAGTATTTGTATAATATAGATAATATTTTATTCAAGTGTTTTGTAAACAAGTTCAACAAATGTTATTTTTTATAGTTAAAATACAAGTAATAACTATAGGCGTATACAATTTATAGTTTATGCACAGAGTAACTTTTAAAACATGAGTACTGAGTAAGTACGTAACATGTATATAAGGATTAAAAACTTACAATTTTCTTTTAATTTGTAAGGTAGTTTATAACGTACCTATTATTTGTTTTGATGACGTTCAATCACAATTTGCCATAATGGTTATTTCTCTATCATTTATTCCTATATTGTTTATTGTTTTCTGATAACATTTTTGCTCTCATTTTTATTACTTATAAAAAAAAAGAAAAAAACCTATTAATCGTCGTTTTATTTTTCACAGTATTAGTTTTGTAAAATATTTGTTACTTTAAGATATAAAATAAAATAAAATTAGGTCTTATGTAACCATGATAACTTACGCGAGTACCACCCACTCACTTATGAATTTTGAGTTTTTAACCCCCCAACTCACTCAGAAAAAAAAAAACGTTGTTTTATTGAAAATGAAAAAAAAAAAAAATACGAAAAACCTTGACAGTGAAAAAGTTTAGCATAAGTATATTATGTAAGTAGGTAGGTAAATGGTTGAACAAAACGATTTTTACTTGGATTTTTATGGACAAAATCGCGTCGAAGGTCAATGCGATACAGTTTTTTTCGAGGTTTTTATTTTAAACGGTATATAGGTATTACCTTACTCGAAGGTTGCGATGCTTACTGCAGTTTTTGATGATCACGGAACATTTAAATAATTATTTTCTCGAGTACAAATAAATTTGTTAACCGATCGTTTTTAACGTTTTTTTTTTTAATATATCTATCTATTTGAAATAGTCTTTTCAACGAATCAATAATAATTTTTTCTTTTTTTTTTTTTTTTTCAATCGGCATTTATTATGACGTATTCTCTGGATCAATAACAGTACACGATGAAGCCAACTAACGTTCAAACAGTGTTCAAACTCGTAATGATCGTATTATGTCAGTGTGCGCTAGAAAAAAATATTGGTTTACAAGTTTCGTGTAAATATTTAGGTGTTATTTTAATTCTAAGAAAATTATCATCTATCTAGATGATAACGGCCGTTTTTAAGGATCAATAAACACGCGCTATAACGGTTGAGTAGGTACACTGTCAATGTTGGGAATAATTTTTAACAAATGGTGGTGCTTCGCCTGTAATTATTATTGTATAACGTGACTACGGGTAAGTGCTTAAATAATCATTACATCACGGTTTCGTTTTTTTATAAAGTATTAAAATACATTATCGCTTTGCGCGATTTATATAAATAATAATTAAAACTTTTTCATATAATATGTAGATAACCTATCGAGTTGTATTATATCAATAACGTGGATGGTTTTTTTTTTTTGGAGATAGGTACGTTTATTTTTTATTGTACAGCGTGTATATATGCATACAGCGTATTAATTTTAAATTCCGAGTGTAACGGAGAATCTATTGGTTTTAACACGATGCGAAACTTCTGAAACCACGATAACTTGAACTCAAAAATGCTTCGGCAATCGTGCTCGCTTTTAGGTAACTCTTGTTGTTGTTCACACGGTACTTTGCAAGCTCGTTTTTTAACAGTAAAATAGTAAATGAAAAAAAAAATAAGAAGCCGGAATCACTCTAGGTCGCTTGGGGGTAGTTCGACGGAATAGCGACCACGCTTTGGTTGGGTCACCGGTGTGGAAGTCGTGGTTCAAACGTGTAATATCTGAAAGCAGCGATAAACTATTGCCTTCGAAAAAACGATTCTGAGCGAGCTCAGTTACCAAGTAAACGTCCTGTGGTAAAAACCGACTGGTTTAACAGTAAAAATGGTTCGAAAATTCCGATAGTCGTATCCACGTGTAAGGAATATTAATTTGAATAACGCGTGAAAATTACCAACCAAATTACACCGTTTTTCAATACTTTTTTTATACGCTTTCAGAATCTACTGGACGGATTTTTTGAAGTTTTTTTATTCAGATAGCAAATTTTGTTTTACATAACATTTATAATTATCAAATCTTAATTTTTTAGTTTTTTTTAGTTTGTAGAATGTAACTTTTTCAATTTTGAATTCCACCTATACTACTAACTCCTCTTACCACCGGAGATCATAGACGTTTCATAAGAGGTACTGACTTTGAATTCCTTCTATACGAAAACTTCATCACAAATCATAAAATTTCAAATAAATTCTCCAAAATTACAAATTTTTGTAGTTTTTTGAGGGGTTTAACTCAAAAAGTAGGCAAAATTAAAATAAAAGCTTCAATCAATGTACCACCGGAGTCCGTATACCGTATCATTTGAGGTACTGACTTTGAAAATCGGAGCTTTTCTTCTATACGAAAAGTTGTTGACAGATAAAAAAACATCATTGTAAAAACAATACATTCCTCGCTAACGCTCAGAATCTAAAATAGTGAAAATTACGGAAAATGCGTTTTTGACAAGTGTTCTAAAAATGAAACGTACATTTATTTATATCCTCTGTGTGATTTTTGATATTTTTTGTTGTGTTGTTTTGGTAATAGGTTGAAAATACATTTTTAAACCCCTTTAAAAATTAAAAGTTCAAAAATATTTTGATCAATCAATTTTAAAATTTCAGATTTAGATTGTATTACTAACTTTGTTAGTTTTTCTATTTTTTAATAAAATCATTACTCTTACAACTGAGTTCTATTAAGTAAACTGAGTTCACTCAGAATCGTTATTATCAAAAACCAATTTTTATTGCAGCTTACCAATTTACTATAAAACTTCTAGTTAAACATTTTATATTTTATGAGTAATATACATATTTTAAAAGATACAGTTTACAGAATGTATTATTATATATACTTAGTACAGAAATATTTACGTTTTTATTTTATTTTAAGTATACGTTTATCGTTTACACCTCCTTAAAATTATTGAAATAATAGACAGTAAGCTTCTCTCTTTCACTCTGAAAAATTATTCGATTAACAAGCCGCGAGTGATGTATGTCACTATTTAGTGTAAGTCGCCATTGTTTAAAGGGCGTATTACGAAAATTATGATTTGAGTGTGCTCGGTGAGTCAAATACTTAGTAAGGTACTTACTCAAAAAGTTGTAAATTTGAAAGTTTCATACTTAGCTACACCTCAAAAAATAAATCATTATTTTTAGACAAACAATATAAACTGAAATAAAAAATAAAAGAGTAAAGTTGCAATAGGTACAAATAATTAATTGAAAAAAAAAAAAAAAAGAATAACGAGCCGTGGGCAATTTAGATCAGTATTTTGGATTGGCCACTGTTTTGAAAGATATAGTTAAACGTTTTATTTTTAATTTGTAATCAATGATAAATTATTTTTTACGAAAACAAAGATTTTAAATAAACTTAATGAGTCAAATAATCACTTAACTGTAAATTTTAAAATTCTATTATTGCCTAAAAAAAGGTTTAAAACAGTTTTAAATAAAGATAAATTTTTACCACGTTTGTACATTTTAGTAACACACATTCTACATTAATGTAGATGCATTGTGTTAATCAAATTTTGAAATTTTTGTATCAAATGTTGGTAAATATGTTGTCTTCACGGTAGATAATATTAAAATTTTAATACTTTAAACTGAAAATTAAAGGTTTTGTAAACCAAATAACTGCGAAATTGGACAAAACTTCAATTTTTTCAAAATTTGGCGAAAATGGTTCAACTTTTCATTGTATATTGATTTTACCAATTCCAATGATGTGTAAATATTTAAAATTATTTGGAGCACTTCTTATTACCACGTGAATTTCGTTTTTAGATTATAACTTTTAAAATTAAAATACAAATTCAGAAAATATTTTAATAAAATATTTAAGTAGACCAAAATTTTGTAAAATCAATACATTTTTCTCTGCGTTTCTCCGCTTTGCTCAGAATCTAAATCAGTGGTTTTTAAAATTGTTTTTAAAAAGTGGTTTTAATTAAAATAATTAAATATTTAAGTATTTACTAGTCATATTTTGACTTACCGATAGCCAGGTAAAATATTTCACTCTCATAGGATTGGATCACTTTTCTTTCTTAATTTTTTTCTTTTTTTTATAAAAAACTGAAATTTGTAATAATGACCTAAAATATAAAAGTTTTTACTTTTATTCTCCTATGTAAAAAAGTGTTTGAATTTATAAAATATTAGTGAAAAATACTTAAAATACAAACTATTAAATTCACTGATTATTCATTACGGACTTTTAATAAATAAATTAATTTGCATGCAACTCAGATAGGTGATTTGAGTATTATATTATTTTTACCACACTAAAGATATAATGTATAATTTGTACATAATGTGAATGGTTTTTGTTTACTGCGTCACTATGATATAATCTAAATCCTAAACTGTAACATTCGTTTGATATATTAAACAATCTTAAAATATTTCCGGAACGCATTGAATTTAAATGAATTGTTTTATAATAATTATTAACATTTTAATGTGTATTTTTTTTATGTGTTTTAAATCGAATTTACTCAAATATTTTGAACGAGTTAGTGTACAATGTAACGTTGTAACTATTTTACTATTTTGTTGTGTTGGTAGGTAATGCATAAACTTAAATAAAAAAAAACTAAATTGGTAAAAATTTAAATAATTTACACTGAACAAAAATAGTCTGACATTGTTATTATTCTATGTAAAATATGTTTAATACACATCTGAACTTTAAAATTTTATTCACACTAGCAATTATTAGTCGACAGTTGGCAGTAAACATTTAAATTTATATTATTTGTTTAACTGTGGGTACCTGTGTGATCTGGTTTATTTAGTAGATGAAAACAAAAACTGTGAAAAATACAAATAGGTACATAAATATGCGTTGTTTTAATTAGCACTTACTACTAAACATTTTGTGGATCATGTTTTAAAATTAGTTGTAAAAATTGGATAAGGTATATAAGCTATTTAATATTGATGAACTTATCATTTTAATTATTATTAAATTAGTTTATTTTAAATTAAAAGTCAAAGCACTTTCTAGTAGGTATATTTGTATGAGGTTCAAGTGATTCAGAGGGTACTTTTACTATCCAAATCCAATAAACAGTTAAATTTATTCTATTATATTTCGTTTAAAATTGTACTATTATTCGTAACTGTTGTATTTTAACCGAATGAAAATTAATTAAATTTTTTTCATTGTTAATTGTTTCAATATATTAATATTAAACATTGGTAAAATTAATCTAAATAATGTAATAAAAGTTTATTTTATTAAAAATGTGATTGTGTATTATATACATATTGGTATTTCAGTTAAAATGAGTTCGAAGTGTTATGTTATTATACTTATTGATTATTCTCCAAATTGTTCCATAGAAACGAAAACATGATAATATAATGAAAACGTTTTTGTTTGAATGACCCGTGTGGCAATATTTTATTTATATGTTATATATCATGCAACATGTGTGTGTGTGTGTTGTGTATGTATATTTGTGTTGGGTACACTAATAAAATTAAGCGCATAAAAATCCAGTAGTGTTCAATAACAGCAAAACAATTAATTGAGTTTAATAAAGAAACACTTATAATTATTTGTATTCTAGGTACATAAATACAGCAATTCAAAAAATGACAAAGAATAATTTAACTTTGACAACTAGCAGTTATATCTAATCTGGTATTTTTTATTTTTATTAGAATTGTGGCAAATTATGGATAAATTCTATAAACTTAACTCTCATTCATCAAATATACTTTTATTTGTCTTTGTACTATTATTTTTGTTGTATTTAATAAAAGTTTCGTTGTTTGTTTAGAATAAAAATTGAATCTTGATGTTTGTCCCAACAATTTATTCAAAAAATAAATAAAAAAAACTATGAATTCATAATATCGCATAACTATGTTTAGTTTGACATATTATACTCGTTTGATTTTAGGCCTATTATAGAGATCGTATAATCTTTCAAGCAGATTAATCATTCTTTTTAAAATAATTAATAATCAATTAATATTATAGTAGGTATCAAATACTATGGGTATTGTGTTTTAACATGTATGTAGAATCACAAATAGACTTAACATGTCCCTAAATATAAAAACATTTTTATTATCTAAGGATACAATATAATTATTGTTATATATATATATATACATATAAAATACCACTGACTGACTCACTCACTCACTCACTCACTCACTCACTCACTCACTAAACAACGCACAGCCAAAACTACCGAACGGATTTATTTGAAATTTTCAGGAAATGTACTTATTACTATGTGTAGGCGCACTAAGAAAGGATTTTTCGAAATTCGCATTTTAAAGGGTAAAAAGAGCTTAAAATAGTTAAGCGTACAGCAGCGTACGGGTCCGCAAATACGGACATTTTAGCCCACCGCGGTACCAGGGACCCATGATCCGCATGACGCGGCACGCAACACGTTTTTGTGGCCACGTGGTGCACTTGAAACGCAAACGTCGGCTTCATGGGACCCTGGTACCAAAAATTGATAATTTTGCGGAGCGATGGGCTATATTTATTGATTAAATTATAATATTATAATATTCTATGGTTATAAATATAAAGTATATATATGGTAGGGTTTAGGATGCGGCCGGATTTACTGACGAACGAACATGCTGTCGACATAAAATTTCACCCATCGGCGGCATTCGGTGTTAAATTTCATTTCAATCCTATTGGTCACTTTCGACGGGACGGCGGGGTGACAGTGCACATGTAATTTGAAAGATTTTTTCCCCCGAGTCACTGTTGTGGTCGCCCTAAATCCGGCCCTGCGCACGTACTCATGTTTCACTAATTATATATATACAATATTTGTGTGTATAAAGGAGAGTGTACTTTACCCGGGGACCTTTTTTCGATGTAATAGTGTATAATAGATACGCAGTATTGTCGTTACTGGTTATAGGAGAAACAATTATATAGTAGAAATTAGTACTTAATTATTATTGGTTGCCACCAGTTGTTCGGGCAGACCAGGTACAAAAACTTGCGTCAAATCGAATTTTAGAACACGGCCTACCGAGGTGGTACTTTGTCCGCGAACCAGGGTGGCCGAGTCGCGCTTACTGCAGCGATTACACCCAAAAGTACTCGAACAAACACGATTTTTTTTTTTTTACGAATTATCATTTTTTACGGGCAACGAAGTGCGCGGGATCAGCTAGTATATATATATATTATAATAGTTTTGTTTGTTGACTAGAGAAAAGTAGTTATAATTATGTATTACACTCGTTAGATGTCAAATTTATTGGAATAGTATTACAGTTATTCTAATAGTTTCATATTGTCTAAATTTATGCTTAATATTTGATAATATTGATTGACGAACATGTTAATTTTTGATTTTTTCCACAGCATTTGGTGGTGATCTTCTAAGAAGTTATGTTAAACAGTTTGAGAGATGGTCAAATAAACTATGGAACTTCAAATTGTCCCTCAGCCCATGTTCCGCCTCATAATGTCGTCACCCCACTTCATCAAAACTCTCTCATGTCAACCGAAACCACCACACCAGTTGTTTACCCTTGGAATTCGAATCCTCGACTTGAACATTTATACGGCTTTCATTCCAGATATTATAATCTCGACTTTCCTACTCCATACTCACCAGCTGCTAATCAATATGTGCCTACAAACATGTATGGACAGAATGTACCGCAGTGCTGTCAACCATGTTGTAGGCTTAGGTCTCAAAATATACCAAAAACATCGCCGCAAGTGTTACACAACCCGATTCGGCCTGTGCAACAAGTAAATCGATCTTATAAATCAAAAAAGACTTTGAAAACTCCGTGCTCCGAACAGTTCCTACCGTACATTACAAATGATGTACCAGTTCAATATGATACACAAAATAGTTATCAACAAAAGTATAGTAGTTCGTATTTAAACAGTGCAAATTATTGTCCTCCGTCGAATAACAACTTATGGGTTCCTCCTGCAGCCAACTCTACTTGGTCTTCTGCAGACAGATTACGGCCTTTAGGTCACCATACAGGAATAACGCCTGATTTCAGTAGAGACAAAAATTATCAAAGATTACCTAATTACCAAAATAATTCATACTCAAGTTCTACTGCAGGCGCTACACATCACAGACCCTACAACTACAATCTTCCTATACCTGACGTACATGATTATCGACCTCCAGTTTACCATAATCAACTGAGAACTAGCACATCTGAATATGTATCTTCCGAACACAATTCTAGACTACCGATTCCATCTCAAAACAATCAGAGCCAGCCGTCTGTGCAGCAGTACTATAATACTCAACCAGTACCTTATTCAGAAGTACAAAGGCCTAGTGAACCGTTCAGAACCCATGTTACATCCCAGAGTTCGTCAAAAAGTAATTTGAATGTTCGAGAGTTTTTAGCGAACTGGGACGAAGGTGAAGAGGAAAGTAGTGAAAAGTCTTCAGAAACAACCGCTCCAATTGTAGTGCTTGACTGTATGACACTCGAAGGAGAAGCGTTGACAAAAATACAAGAAAAATTAAACGTTGTGTCGTATGAAAATTTAGAAAAAGTTCTCAAAGATAATCAAAGTCCATTGGTTATTAACACAGAATCAAATGAAACTGATTCAATTCACAACAAAACAAAACCACCGGTGAAACCAAATTTTGAACCTCTTGATTATACGAAACGTGAAACAGGAATTATAAAACCATTTATCACAGAAAAGAAAAGTGTGCCCGAGGTTAACAGTCGACCTGATAAAAGTTATAGTGTTAATTTTGATGGAATGGTTACTTGGTACGGTAAAAAAACCACCGATATTTCATCTACTGATCTTATTGAGAAATTAGCTGACAGGATTTTTAATTTGAGTAAATCACAAGAAAACGAAGGCGTGTCTTTTGGAACGGCTGCGTATACTGGACAAATAACACAAACAAACCGATCTGTTGAAAGTTTAATGAAAGATCCGGCAAAATATGTACAAAGTCCACATATGTACAATTTACAAAATCACCCAGTAAAATGCATCGAACCGTCTGTCATAAATAAAAATGATTGTAAAAATGATTCTGTTTCTAGAACCCATTGTTGTGTTTCAAATGAAAACAATAAAGCATCAACCGTTAAATCAAATAATACCAACACATCATGTATTGTAGAAAATGTATCCAAAAAGTGTTTAAATATGAGTAATAGCAACGAGGAAACGACTCTGTGGAATTTAAACCATGGTTCCCAGGAACAGCATCTAAATATGTCGTTGTACGATCATAGTGTAGTTACAAAACCTCTTGATTTTTCTTCTCTCACCGATGAAAATAAAGGCAACCCTTTTGCGTTTGAAAAACATTTGCCAAGTAATGATAAACCAATATGCAACATTAACAATCAGTATAATAAAGTTTTGAATGAAAACAATAACTACAGCTCCGCTGTTTCTGATAATCAACATTCAATACAACAAATAGACTCAAGCAATAGAAATTTTCCAGTTATAGTATCCCCGCATATTCAGCGACATGAATACAATGTATTTCACGAAAGTGTTATTCAGAGAACTGGTTGCGATAAAAATAAACACGAAAAAGTATCAACGCAACCCGATTTTGAAAATATGAATTGGAATCTGTCAAATGATTTGGATAAAATCATGAAAAATACAAACATTGCGCCTATAGAACCGCCTTGTTCGTATGACAGAAATAATTTTGGTATTTTAGACAGTATGAACTCAAACAAAACCGTTCCGACCCCATGGAAAGATACCGTGCCATGTGTAGACCTGACGGTAAACAGTAAAACTAATCCTAATAATGACTCATTTTTTGATGGCTGGAATTTTATTGATAGCTACGAACATCTTTCTAGTAAAAAAGTAACTAATCCAACTTCAAGTAGTAGTAGTGAAGTTCACAATCCGTTATTTTTCAATCAAGTATCTTCTTTAGAAGAATTAAGTAACAGGAATAACAACAGTATTAACAAAAAAGTTGAAAATGAAGCCATGGTTACTCTGAAAGACGTTTCCTACGCAAAACCCAGCGATTTATCTTATAATAGTATACGTTCGCGTGATGTTTTCAATTTGAATAGCCGAATACCAGACTTTAGCGATGGATTTGAGTTGACAACGCCAAATGAACTGCACGAGTATATGCAATTTAAAAAGTCGTCCAACGATATTGAACACCGGACTGATGGGTCCATATTTGAACACCTAACTGAACCCAAGTGTGTTAAAAATGTAAAAGAATCGGTGAATGCTAAAAACGAACAGATTAAATCCGATATTGTTGGACTTCCGATATTTAAGGAAAAAGACCCTTTAGCACCTATGTCGGTTCCCTCCAAACTCAACGTTGTCAAACCCATTATACGAGACCCAAATCAAATTTTCACCGTCATCAAACAAAAGTCAAAACACGACAATACCAATAATGCATGTGTGGATAATGATAGTGTAGTATCGAACAAAGCCGGGTTATATTTGAGAGGCAACCAGACTTTCAACGGGACTGATTTGAAACCAAAGTACAACAACGGGCAATTGAGCCAGTTTGATGTTTGGTCTGAAAAATTTGTATTAAACGGAAATACAAATAACTCGGCGAGTTCGGTTGTTCAGTGCGATGTAGAAATCACGCAGTTTAAAAGTACGTCTGAAAACTGCAATTCGTTGACATCAAAGTCTAATATAAATGAAAATTATTTGAATAAAAATACGTTGCGGCCCGAAAATGTATGTGCGGACAAATTAAATATCAACGAAAACGACAAATTAAACTCGAACGATTTCCTGCACTGTTTGGACTGTTCAAAAACAGACAGCCAAAAGTATCGAGATCCGTTGGACGAGTTTGAAACATCATTTGGATTTGATATGCACTGTAATAACGAATCTAATAAGTCTTTTCACGAGACTATTGTTGATAAATGTTTAGAAGAAAGAATTAAAGATCATATTGGTGAACATAATATGAATACATCTGGTTCAACTCATACTATGACGTCCAATAACAGCAATACACAGTTTCCTTTTCAGTGTGATTTTCAGTCTAGTTATTTGATTAAAAATTATTTTGATGAAAACAAAAATAAACCTATTATATTAGAACAAGACCGTACCAGTAGCGATGGAAAGTTAAACACAACGTCGTTTAACTTAAACAGCGCGATTGAACATAGTTTTGAACTTCAAAATGATAAAAATATTGATACGATTCAAAATTCTCGTAAAAAATTAGATTTTACGATAATGAATGAAATGAACCATAATTTTGAAGAACAAATTAAAAATAATATTAAAGACGAGCATTCAAATTGTTTAACTCAAACCAATTTGAAACTGCCATTCCCGTCAAATCATGAAAATATCAACACAAGTGAAATGATAACCAAAGAAAAAAATAATTTTAACTATTTGACCGTAGAAGACCGTAATTTTGAGTTCAAAAATAATGAAAGTATTGAAACTCATAAACATAATGAAACTACTGATGCTTGCAAAACTAACTTCAGTAACGAATCTAATAAAAATCAAAACTTGTCCGACGTTCAAAAACATCCAACTAATATGATTGTTGGTTTTGAATTAAATGAAAATAGTAGCAATATTTTTGAAACCAATGAAAGTACAATTACGAAAAACATAACATCTAACTATAAAAACCGTGAGTTGGAGAACACTAAAAATACTATTGAATCAACATTATGCTCTCAAAACTTGGAAAACAACGTCCATCAGATAAAAAGTAAAAATAGTTTTGAGTTAAAAAATGATAATAATAATTTGTATCAAACACATAATTTAGAAAAAATACCGGAATTAGATTTTGAAACTAGAATTATTCATAATTTTGAAATGGAATGTTCCAATAATATTCAAGAAGCAGTAAGTTATAAGAAAGAAATATTTACAAATTCAAATCAAACTAGTGCTGAACATGGTGATAAAGTCAATGATAAAGAATACAAAAACCAGGAAGAATTGAAAAACTCGTTGGACATTTTAGAAAAACCTTTAACGGAGAAAACTTCGAAATCGGCTTGTAACACTCAACCTCGTGATATAAATAAGACCAATGACGAAAAACAAGAAAATGAACTCAATAATTTTTTTGAAGTCGATTGTTTGACTAGTGATAATGAAAAAATTCTTAACAGCGATTCTGACTTAAAAGTTCGAAATAAAAATCCTGAAAACATTAATCCTAATAATAGTCATACTCGAGCCAATTGTAACGTTGACGTTGAAAATATTTTTGAAGATTTGTATGATAATTTAAACATTTTAAAGGATGAAAAAGTCAAATCAGGTCCTGTTGACAGTTGTTCGCAAAACGACGATAAGCATGATCTTTCTAAGATCCCGGAAAATATTAAAAACCAAAATTTAAAAATAAATAATTTTGAAACTATAGAAAAACGTTGTGAAGACACACAAGTGGTAAAGTCCTGTAGTGAATCGGATAAAACATTTGATGTTAATGATCATGTATTACTTGACGATTTCGTAAAACTTTCCACTTCTCATTCAGAAACGGGTTCTTCGCCACAAAAACCGCTGGTAGACAAAACAATAGGTGAAAAACTTAAGTCAGATAAGTATAACACAAATTTATTGGATGAAAATCTACCAAACAATGAAAACTTTTTAAATTTCTCGGATAAAAACGCACATTGTCAAAAAAATATGCAACTTTTAAAAAGCACAAAAGTAGAATACAGTACCAAAAAAGAAATTGTGGAAGGTACAAATGTGTTTGATAATGCATTAATGAAACAAAAAACACAAGCTTTAAAGCAGGATATCAGTTCTGTCAACCCTGTTGAGATAACAGTCCATGAAAATTTAAATAAATCTAACGATACCAATGATTCAATTAGTTCATCAACTAATACTGTTGTGTTAATAAATCAGCAAATTTCCAATGAAATGATTGACCATGAAAACTTCACTAGTTCTAGGCATAGTTCGGCAGGCCTTGACGAGTTACCAAACAACCAATGCTCACATAAACTTGAAACCGTCGAAAATATAATTGGTTCAAAAAATAGTTCAACAGATGTTGACAAATCAACATGCCATCAACATTCCAATGAAATTATTAATGGTGAAAATGAAACTAATTCTAGTCATATTTCGAGGGACATTGATAAATCAACATGCAATGAGCGGTCCGATATAAATATTGACATTAATGATAAAACAAATTTTGAACACGGTCCGCTATGTCATCTAAAATTGAAAGAACAACAAGATACGATTAGTGACGTAAAAAATACCAGATCATCAAATACTGACGAATTAGCGTGCGAAAATTCAAATGAAATCGTCAATACTGAAGATACTAACACTGTATCTGGATTATTAAACCATAACAGTATAACAAAACAACAGAATTTCAATACATCCGATGAAATTAAAAATGAAATGAATTTAAAACCTAGTTTATTAAACGTTGACGAATCGTCTCGAGATCATGATTCCAATGAAATTATTGACGTAGAAGATACAACAGATTTTGAACCTGATTTATCCAGTAACTCCGAACTATTAAAAAAACCACGTTCTAATGAAATTGTTGCTGATGTTGATAAAGTTGAAAATGTATCTAGTTCTGAAACAAGTTCATTTGATATTAGCAAAACTACATGCAATCAAGGTTCGAGTGAAATTACTGATGTTGAAAATAAAACTTATTCTGAAACAAGTTTATTAAATGTATCAATAAAAACTTCACATAGTCAAGATTCTAATGAAATTGTTGATGTTGAGAATAATTTCGAGTCAAATGTATATAATGATGCTGAATTACCAAACCAACATCGTTCATATAACATTTTGAAGATTGAAGATACATATAATTGTAGTAAACCGAGTACAGAAAGCAATTTAGAACTTGTAAACTTTCGAGATTTTAACAAGGAAGTTAATTCTGAAGACACGACTCATTTTAAACTTGGTACGTTAAACAACATAGAATCGCATAACGAACTACATTCCAATAAAATTGCCAAAGTTGAAGATAATTATGGTTCTAGTACATTGCATTTTGTTGAATCAACATGTCAAAAATCTAATAAAATCATTAGCATTGACAAGACGCCTGATTTAATTTCTACTACATTAAACAAAATCGAGTTATTTGATCAACCACGTTCCCAAAATTCTACGGAGGACGTTAAAATCGAATACTTAACTAATCCTTTACCTAGTTCATTTGAAGTCGACGAAATTACCAGCCATCAAAATTCTGATGAAAAGCTTGACACAGAATATACAACTCATTATAAATCTAGTACATCGCATAACTTGGAAACATATGATCGACAACATACCGATAAAGTTGTCGAGGTTGAATGTGCTACTAACTCGGTTTCTATCCAATTGAATGCTAATGATTTGGCATGCGATAAAAAATCTATTGAGGTTGACGATGCAACTGATTTTAAACTTCGTTCATCAAGTATTGAAGAATTATCTAAGGACCAAAGTTTAAATAAATTTGTCAAGGTTAAAGAAACTACTATTTCTGGTTCTAGTCCATTAAACGTTGATGAATTGATACATCACCAAACACATAATGAAGTAATAGGCGTTGATGATGATGAAACACAATTTGGATTCAATTCAATAAATAATGTCGAACCAACCAAAAGTGATATTTTAAACAAAACTATTGAAACTGAAAACGCCGATGATCTTGAGTTACGTTCATTTAAAGCCGCCGTCGAATTTTCGGAAAAACAAAATTGCCATCAACGTTTCAATGAAAAAGATAGTGAATCAGCTAGTTTGGAAAAATCAACATTAATCGATAACAACAACAGTTCTAAAATAGAAAGTGACTTTGGTCATGAAAATACGGATTCAAAAAGTGCTGGTGATATAAAATTACCAAGAGTTAAATTTTTTTTAAAGTGCAGTAAAAGCGTGATAAGGAATAATGTATTCGACGAAGAACCATCGTCTTGCAAAAAACCGAACGTAGTAAGGGACATAAAGTTGGTGGCGGGAAGTATTTTTAAAAAACGAAATAATATTTTTAAAATATGGTCAAATTTACCAAAAAAAATGTCGCCCGACGACCCAAAGAATGATGTGAATAAGGTTGTCGAAACGATTCATACTCAAGTTACTTCTACTGTCGTTAGAAATCTAGATAATTTACAACAAACGAATGGCGATTTAGTTTCACAATCGGCTGAGGTCACACCGTCGGATGAAAAACAACAGAACGAGAATGATGAAAATCAGAAAAATTCGATAATCAATGCGGTGGTTTTAAATGATAACTCGTCGGACGGTAGTGCCGTTGATGAAAGTGTTGACGATTCCTGTTCACCGCCTGCTAGCAAAGATGTCACGACGCCTGTGCCCTCTCCGTACGCCGATTTTCAGTCGGACAGTCCAGAATCTGATTATTTTGGCGGTGACGAGTGTTGGGACAAATCGCTTGAAAACGAGTATAATAACGTGCTGTACAAAACGATCTCCAAACTGGCGTCGAAACCCCGGACTACTAACATCAGAGACAAGTTCAACACCAGGTTGTTGGCCCGAAGGTCGAGTAAAATAGAGCGTAAACACCGGTTCCGCCGGCGGAGACAATTTAATGAAACAAAATTACGCGTCGGCGACGAGTTTGAAACTGGCGGTCTTGCGGCAGTTGTCGGTGAAATGCCGCCAACCGCCGTGTTGCGTTTGGACGTACTGGCCGAGAAAACGAGCCCGAGGTGCAAGATCAAGGTGCAGTTGCCTTGGGGCAGGATATTTAATTTGAAAAGTCCGCGGCCGAAGGACCAGCGGAACAGAGAAGAGGTCTATAACGATACGAAGCTCGAACTGGGTCCCGCCAGAGTGAAAGTGAGACTGAGCCGGTCGCCCGGCGAATGGCAAGTAGCCACTCGCTGTCAATCGGACCAGCAGCCCAAGTCAACGGTGGTGAGTGTCAGACGGTTGGTGTTGCAGAGGGCAGCGAGTCCAGTGACTAGTGATCGCTGCGACCAAAGTTTTGGTAACAGTCCACAGCAGGAGGAACGTTCTCGGAAATTACCGAAAATCGTGATCCGACGAAACGAGCAGGATAACAACTATACTAGTTATGTGAGCACGTGCAACGGTGTCGAGTTTGAAGAGGGTGACGACAGTACAAGTGACCATGGCGAGGACGCTCCTCGACTAATAGTCCGGTTAGTCAGGGACCGAAAACTAGACGCAATGGCGGCTGACGGGATCACCAAACTCAACCTGACACAACTTGTTCCTAACCCTGTTGCTGTTGCTGCTGCTGCTGCTACTACTTCTACTTCTACTACTACTACTACCACTACTGCGGTGGTGGTGAAGGAAGAGGTGGAGGAGGACGAGGACGACGACGACGACACCACACACAGCGCTAAAAGAGTTCGCTACACGTAGAACTAAGTAAGTTTTTTTTTTTTACACCGTGTAGTCGATAATATAATTCACCCGCATTGTTATGCTTTGTTAGGTTTATTGAATAAAAGTTATTGATTCGTATCGATGAACGCGTTGATTTTACAATGGTTAGGTTTATTTTTAAAAACGCTAAACATAGGGTAGAAGAAATGCTCCGATCTTTACATATTACTGCTGGTACACGTGCACATAAACACAGGCAACACAGGTCATCTTCTAGATGGCTTTTTAAAAATTTTGTTTGTTTTTGGAGTCTGGGTCCAAAAACTAAAAAGCGAAAATTTTAAAATTGAAAGTGTGATCGATCTTGATAATTTTTCAACGATTTATAGATTATTGTGCGATTTTGATACTTGTAAACTTTCGTACCTATAGTTTATAAAACCTTTAAACAAGTTTTCAGTATAGATTCTTCACGTTTAAATGTTTTAATTAAATAATTTTCTTATTTGTTGTTAAAAAGCTATGTGGCAGCTAATGTGTTTTTGGCCACGACTATTTCAAAAGTTGTTAAAATTTATTGAAATTTCCACGCATTATCGGAATAGATTAAATTCGACCATTATACAAACTTTAAACGTTTTCTCATCACTTCTGTTAATCAGAATGAAAAATGATGAATTTCATACGTTTCAGAAAGTGTTGACAGTGTCTGAGTTTAACGTACAAATTTGACATTTACTACTTGTTGAGTATCGGGCATACTGAGATCACACAGAATGTAGTTATTTTTCGTTTATAATGATTTTAGCTTTCCTTGAAAATTAAATATTTACACTACACACTACGAACAAGGGACTCCCACAGAGTTGTAACCTACTTCACCAGTGATATAATCATTCCTGTTTTTTAAACTAGATTTTCGTGAAAAACGTACGTGTTAAGCCGTTTTAGGTTTTGAGTGTATTGAAGTTATGTACAATTATTTGTTTTTTCTTAGAGTAGTCATTATGATCCGATTCTTATAAAAAGTACCACTGAAAGATTGGAAAATTGGCCCAGATTAATTGAAAATACTTTTTTTTTTTTTTTAATGTGCCTAATGCCTAGTTCTTGAGTTGTTACTGTAAAAACTACGATCGATTTCGGAAAAATCTTAAAAAAAATTTACGTTAATTTTTTTTTCGCGATACCTCGTCTACAAATACAAAATATACATGTCCTACTATTTTAGGTTGGTAGTTTTTTTTTTTCCGTGCTGTACCCATTATTTAACGCAATTTTATTTGATATATTTGAGCAGAGCACTAACATTTAATTGACACTGGGAAGCTATTAAATGATAAAATATTATTTTTTATTCGTCTATACTACTATGAGTACCTATATTTTATATTCAACTTATATATTAGGGTGTACGTGACATAATGATAATAGATATATTTTTTTTTTTTTTTTCAGGAAACTAGAATAAAAAAATTACGTTTTGTTTTGCAAACGGGACACAGATTCGACGTATGTTACCAATAATATTTACTACCTTGAAACTTTTATCGCGATTTTACTTTCCAATTGTTTTGCATTTTATATTTTTACTATTGTTGTTTTCGATATGAGTTTTATTTTACGTATAGTCTACATTGTGTATTATGTTAGACAAAATAGATGATCCTATTGTAGTTATTATTATTATAATATTATTTTATTTTTTCGTTGATTGTTAAGATTTTATTTAAATTAGCTACACCTATTTGTTTTTCGTTGGTGATACATACGTATATAGGTATATATATATATATATATATATATATATATATATATATATATATATTTTATTGTTTATGTGAGGTTGTAGTTATGTTGTTTATTATTTTATTTTCAATTGTTAAGTTTGAATATTTTCGAATTTTGAAAAAACAAAAGAAAAAAAACCAAAGATTTTAAACTGTGTGATTCACTGGTATATATTGTGTACTCGTATTTTAATAGGAACATATTGGTTATAAACTTAAATTAGTTTATAAAATTATCATGTTGTCGACTAAAATCATGAATTATTATTATACGCTGTATTAAGATTTGAATCCTCACTGAATGAGTTAATTCGAACTCCCACATAGACTTAGGTAGTTTTATTCTATTGTTTGATAACACTCCTTTATACTGTAACATGGTGGTCTAACGGTAATCAAAATTTGTATTAACTGTGCTATATTATAATAATATTTTTAAAATCTATCTATTTTGCATGTTTCATTCGACACTGTAGTAGGCGCGTACACACAATAAAGTCGCTCTTTATTTTATTCAAGTTTTAATATTAATAACGACCCAGTAAAAGGTTCTGTTATCTACTATTTACTTATTTAGGGCAAAACAATAAATCGTAGGCCAAATTGTTACGACTTAATGACTAAAAATGAAAATGTTTGAAAAGGTGATTTGAGTCAAAACTTTTTGCATACATAAAATATATAATATAATTGTATTATTAGCGTGTAAAATTTTTATAAGATCATCGTGTGATTCGAATTAAACACAGTTATTTTATATTGTTCATTAAAGTTGTTTGTTAACTTTCAATACGAAAACCGAGAGAAATTAAAACCATTAATTCCAAAATAGTTTAACTCGTTTCGTGGCTAAGATAATTTATTATTTTGTTTGACTATATTTAAAAATCACCGTTTTATATGTAGTAGTATCCTCCTCAAATCTTAATATTTCTCAATAATTCACAATTAATCATGCGTTAGTCTCCCGCTAATTGCGTCGTGCACACACCATGGTGTTCCTAGTCAGTATTTTATTTGAAAAAATAAGCATAAAACTATACACATTCTGAGTGTAGTCAATTATTTATTTAAAATGACGTATATTATTATTTTAAGAATAACAAAAACAACATTATCGACAAAAAACATTCCCAAACTATACCTATTCCAGTTTTTATAATTGGCTGTAAGTTAAGAACAGCTACATCCCAAAAGTCTTTTTGATTAAACCGGTTTTATCGTTTTTTTTTTTAAAATAATCAACTTTGAGCTTTAAATAATTTAGTATCTATGTAAAGAATTAATATTCTAAATTTTGATGTGATTTTTATCTATAATTTTATTGCCGTTTTATGGTTGAATTGTAATAGGATATTCTTAAAAACTGTCTTTTCGATTCAAACATTTATGCGGTTAAAACGTATTTTTCAAGTGTTTGGGCTATTTATTTTTTATGGTAAAAGGATGTCAAGGGTTAAATAGTTTTAATCATTATATTATATACTATACTTATATAGAGTAAAATGAAACTGGGTAACATTTTGAATTATTATTCGTATTGAAATCGATCGTCGTTGTATATGTTTCAAAGTCAAATATTTTAAAGTTTACATATTAGAGGAATTTTTATTGATGTACTTACATATTTGTGTGCTGCTTGATTTGATATTTATCATGCGAGTAAATGATAGTTTTTAACAAACTGAATTTATTAGTAGGTAATATTTTGATTATACATACGTTTATTATACACGAAGTACCTACTAAAAATATTGAATTTAAATTTTCTTGCACTATGGCGTCACTTAAAACAAGTCGGACTTCATTAACAAGCTACCGTTCTCGTCCATTAAATCATATTAAATTATTAAATTATTGTTGTGTTTAAAACTAAATATAATTTGTAACTATTGTAACACCTTGTACCTTTTCTTCGCATAATATGTATTGTATAATATTATATTTATTTATTATCAGAATAAATCGCTATATTTTTCGTGTTCATATCGTATGATAATATAAATGCACGTGTATTAAATACCTGTCTGTGAATTAATGGACCAAATGTTATTATGATATGATGTTGTTGTATTCATGTAAAATGTTAAGGTTCCATATTTTATAAAAAAAAAAATTATTTTTAAGATAAATCTATCTCAATCATGATTAAGTTACGTGTTATGCCTACTTAGCGTAAGAGTTTTAATTGAAAACCGGTAATAATAAAACTAAATAATAGGCAGGTGAATATTATTATAATTGATTACTGTTTTTAAGACTGATGTATCACACTAAAATTGTTAACTCACCAAGATCTCAGAAATGTCGCATTGTATAAACAATTTGTATAATGAAGTGCATTTAGGATATTATTACGTGTTATTATTATCAGATCGTATAAAAAAAAAAAAAAAATTGTAACGGTTATAGTATATAGTATATTATTTATAAATCGAAAACGTGTCGAGCTGTCGTGTAAATTACTCGTCCGACACGAGTAACCGGTTAATTTTCGTAAAAAAAAAAAAAACAATGTGCCTTAATGTCCATTACGGTGATGTAAAAACACTCAGCTTCGGATATCATTTTGGAGTGTATTTAAACTTATGGTGTCTAATATATAAGTAATATTATTATAAAAAATATTCGATTTTTTACAGTTAAAATCGTATTTACTCGCGTTTCGACGATTCTCTGTGTTATTAACCGTTTCTTAAATCGTCACCAACGAAATTTCACCCCTTTTGTTTGAATCGCGCGGGTGTAAGAAAAATTAAAAAACCAACTTCGTGACAATATCGTACAAAACAACATAATTTTTGTCCGGTACGTTCTTCAATCGAGTTTGGGATTGTCGGGTTGTAATTGAACCAGCGGTAAAGCGTTCTCACGAACTTTTTCAAAATCGTCGTTATAGTTCTATTTTGCGGTCGCAACAACGTCCACGTTCTGGTTGGGGTACACACACGCGTCGTACAGGGTCGTAAAATCGAAAATCTAAATTATTATTATTGTTCAATCGTAATTGTTGATATTGTTGTTTTACATGATTCAAGTATATGTAGTTATTATATATGTGTTCACGATTTTCAATTTCGTGTTTTTCGTCAAATTTTAAATACATTCCGAAAACGTAGACATCGATTATTAGAATTTTAAATCACCTTCTCGTTTCTCTACTCCGGTCTTCTTCTACACGTCAAACGTGTATACAATCAAGGTGTTTCGAAAGAAGGAAAATCGAAGTGATAAAAACTGTTGTACTATAGCTACTTTTGACTTTTCCGTTGGAGAAACGAGACATAATCGACGTTTGACGCTATAATCGCCCTGTATAAGTGTACCCTAGATATTATTATGTATTATAATAACTTAATGACGAGTTTTCGTACGATTCGATAGCCGAGTATTTTATTTTTTTATACTATCGCACACCGACCGCGTGAAAAATCACATTCATCGTGCTCGTGAAAAAACCCGCGCGTTGTTTTTCGATTACAAATGTCTAATTACACGTGTTAAATTTGCGTAATCGTTTAAATTATTATTCGTCGATACGGACTTTTACACGAATATACACAATATACTATACCTATACATCGGTACGCCTCATTATATAACTATAGATATATAGATATTATTATCGTTGTAATTTTTTTTTCTTTTTCGTTTAAAGTTTATTTATGCATCATAACGTTATTATTGGTTAGTATTCAACTCAAACGTATATAGACGTATAAACCTATGCGCGTCTTCACACACAAGTGCTTGTCGTCAATATTGTAATGTCGGGGACGAAAGGAAGTTTTATCCTGTTTTTTTTTCCACGAAAAATAGCGATTTCATTCCGGATGAAATGATGATTTTTATACTCCACGAAAAACAATGATTTTTGTCCGAGCGCAGTCCGTAGGTTTATGTGTCTGTATGTACGATATTGTTTATTCAATGTATTGCGACGACGATGTACTTTGAGACAAAATAAAAACCAAAAAAAAAAAAAAAAATCAACAGCTCACTGTACCTAAGCCCTTTTTTTTTTGAGTTTTTGCATTATCGCAATGTATATTTTATAATAAGTATATACTATACACTCACATATATTACATATTATATAGTACAACACATTATATGTATTACATTGCATAGTATATTTAGTTTTATTGATTTTTGGTGTTTTTTTTTTTTTTAAGTCACAGACGATGAGTAGCTTCCACTGTTATTAGTTTTGGTATCTATTTATTTGTTTTTTTTTTTTTTTTTTTTTTTGTTGGTATTTAAGAATACACTATTGTTTTGATTTGCAAAGCGTTGTGAAATATACAGGGTACATGTGTATATATTTTGTTCTGTGTTTTTATTGTCTGATGTGTTTTCCTCGTGACGAATATGCGGCCGCCGATGGTGACCACTTTAAAATATTATTCCGACTTCGAGACTGTTTTGTCGACACTCGTATGTCGTGGGATGATAATCGACGTTCGAAGAATAACAAATGGCTAGCCAAAGGTTTTTTTTATAACATATTATAATCAATAAAGTCGGTTTTTTACGCTGTTCCTTGTGACCGACTAAAATACCTACAACGCGTATAGAATATACTGAACACCACTCGCCCACTGAATTCAGAACGAAATTCCAACAAAGTGTAGTTGCTTAACCCAAAAATCAAAATAACTTGTAGGTAGTATACCGATGTTTATCTACAGAGAAAATCTGTCCGAAATATAGGTAAGTATGATTGAATTGTGAATCGTACAGTTGTACGATTCACAATTCAATCATACTTACATACTTTTTGTAACGATGTAGATACAAATTATGTATTTAACTCCGTTTACTCGATATTTAGATGAAAAAAAAAAAAAAGTAGAAATGAACCAAAGGCGGTGGGATACCCAAAAAAATACTCCGCGATGCTCATGGACAATTTTCTAGAGTAATATCTGTCACGTCAAGAAGTGTCCACACGACTGTCTGCGCGTGTAATGAGACTTAAAAAAAACTCCTGGCTTTCATTGACCCCCAAAACCTCCCTGCGTTCGCCACTGATAGAACTGAATCGTTGAAAGATAAGTAGATGATTAATACTGATTACTACCCTACAAAAAATAAAAATTTATGTAATGTGTAAGTACAATCGCATTGGTCACCTGAAGATACTGTCGAAATTCGAAAATGGTTTTAAAGTCTAAACGATATCGGTGCATTGTAAATTTGTACTCAAGCGCATTTAAAAGTTCTATGGACTTTTTTTTTTCCATGAAAAATAATGTTTTCAACCTGGATGAAATGATTTGTATACTTACTTTTTTTCCCCGCGTAAAATATCGATTACATCCTGAATGAAATAATTTTTATACTTTCTTTCCATATGATCCAAAATAATTCCATCGAGGTTCAGGCTTATCGTTACGTACTTTTCACGGAACAATCATCATTTGTCAACCATGATTTCCAATCTGAGCGCGGCAGTCCACACGAGTTTTTAAGTATGTCGATATTTTATTCAGCCACATTACAAACGTTTATCGTTCGAAATTTACTATCGAGTGCACCGTGGTAAAGTTGCAGAGTAGCGACTGCGCTTTGGGTGGGTCATACGTTTCAAAATTGCAGTTTATCCGTGTTATTTAATAGCTGAAAGCAAATAACTGAATTCGAAAAAAACGGTTCTGAGCGAGCAATCTAATTTAATAAGTCTTGGGTGAAAATAAAAAAGATCGCGACTTTCACACACGTATAAAAAAAAAAAATGGTGTATTATACCTGGAAAAAAGTTTTTTTAATGTTTTATAACGTATTCAATTGATTTAGTACGTAAAAGTTGGAAAACGACGTGGAATGACTTTTTATAATGATAGTTTAATAGGAATAACCGTTCTGACGTCGGATTTGGCGATTTTGTCGGCAATAAAATCAGAAAATAATTAAAATATCAAAAAACGATTCGTATAAAATAAAATTTAAAGCCGAAATCCCAACCGTTATGCGTGGTATTCATCAACGCGCAACGATCGGATAGCGATAACCGCCATCCCGGAAACGTCGTTACAAACCTGGAAATTTCAAATATTCCGCCGTAAAATCCTCGTTTTTTTTATTTTGGGGGGTTTTCGGATAAAACTCAAAATGTAAGCGAAATTTCTAAAAAAATCCTTCAACCAAAGTACCTGACTTTGAGCATTCCTTCCGTATACAAAAAGTTATTGATGGAAAAAAAAAAAATAATCGCTCGTCGCTCAGGATCTAAAAAAAATAAAATACTCGACGGGAAAACATCAACTGAAAAGCTCGAAACGATTTTAGTATTATCTACAGGAATCGAAACATTATAATAAATAAACGCGAATAACCTAACGTAACATCTTGGTTCACATTAGAACTATGACAGAGGGTTCGTGCGAAAAGTGTTTTGAAATCGCGCCAAAAAGACGAATCCGTAGTAAA
This sequence comes from Hormaphis cornu, assembly GCA_017140985.1. Taxonomy (NCBI): domain Eukaryota; kingdom Metazoa; phylum Arthropoda; class Insecta; order Hemiptera; family Hormaphididae; genus Hormaphis; species Hormaphis cornu. The sequence continues at coordinate 34,794,108 of CM029357.1, forward strand.
AAAAAGCCCGTTTTCGTCGATTTTCTTGTAAAATTCCGGTGTCTGTTCTGCGACTAATATCAAAGAAGAAACGGTGACGAAAAACAACAGGGGAAAGGAACAAAATGCAAAGAACCTACAAAAAGGAAAAAGAACCTCGCCGCGCACTCGAACCGTTGCTTCGACGCGTCATGTTAAAACGGAATGACATTAATATCCAAGTACTTATGTTACACATTATATTGACCTGTGTTTTTTTTTTTTTACTTTGTAACTTTGACGCCACTTACGATTACGGCATTGAGACGATGAGACAGGTGCGAAAAAAATAAAAATTAAATAAAGCGTTTTATTCCTCCGTACAAGTGTCGCGCGCGTCCGTGACCCTCGGGCTCGCTCGATCGTGTCTCGGTCAACCGCGTTTGAATAAAAATATAACGTCGCGTCGTCGTCGTCGTGTCTCCGTCGTCTTCGATCGGCACGCACTATTCGATTCACGAAATAATAATAATAACTGGCCGTCCTTTTGAAAAACGTTTTTTTTTTTTTTTTGACCGTCGGCAGTCTTATTTTTTGTTATTGTTATAGTGTTTTTTGTTTTTGTACGTATCGCGCGCACCACGAGACATGCCTTCGTTGGTTTCCTACAATGTTTGACAACGCGCGGACCGGGCGAGGTTAACACTCTTCGCACTGCACCGCGCTATCGTTTCCAGTTTTTACAACGGAACGGATTTTTCCGAGAAATCGTCGTTGTTGATGTTTCTTGCTCGCGAAGCAACTTACTGTAATAAAATTGACTAAATTTCCAAAAAAAAACCCGTTACAATACTTGCGTGTGCACTCTTACCGTGTTTCGTTGCACAGTCGTTGTAGGAGAATACCTTCTAACCGTTGGTAAAAACTCGACGGAGGTTTCAAAACAGTGCGACTCGAAAAGGAAATTATGCGAACGTACGTCGCGATGATGATATAAACTCGAACGAAAAACGGGGCGAAGATTGTTAAAAAAATCTCCAGACTTCTAGCGACCTTAGGATTTTTTTAGTTCCACGCGAACTGTATCTGGCATTACAGGGGGAGTATCCGAGATAAAGCAATACTGTCGAATTCTCCGCAGAGTGCGTTTCGTACGTTGTTGTTTCGACAGCATTAGGCTGAGTGGATTAACAGGGTAATTTTTGTTTTGGAAAAAATCGTTTCGATTCAGAATTGTCAGAACATCTGCAGTATATACCGACGTTGTGTTTTTTTTCGCGGAATTGCGATTGTTATAAAAAATAATCACGAAATTCAATTTCCAACGACACAGTCAGATTCCCTGACAAACTTGAAAAAAAATTAATTTTGAAACGACGGTTATACACGTGGATCGTATATTTACAGGCTATTCAACTTTTGAACTGGTATGATAGAGCTTAAAATTTCTATTTTTTATAACTACTGACTGGAAAAATAAACGAAAATTTTTATAGGTTCAATCAAAACCGAAAACAAAATGACGGATATTCCCTCTTATAAGTTGAATTTCTCTCTGCGGGTCTACGATAACGTCTGATGCGTGTTTGCATTATTGTTTGTATCTATCCCTGATGGCGGATGATAAATAAAAGAAATCCTTTTTGTCGTCCGTTAACCAATATTTTAAGAGGAAGTCGATTAACGTCGTATGTGCGCCGGCTGCAAAACATTCTATAGGTACACACTAGGGATTAGAATATTTTGTGAATAAAATCCGATCCGAGACGAAAAAAAATAATGCGTAGATGTTTTTACTCTGTGTTCGATTCTATTTTTCACAAAAACTGGTAGTTAAATAGGTAACCTAGATGTTATCGTTTTGTTTAAATTAAGTATTTTATCGTTTTCGATGCCTATAATGTAATTTGCATCGTTGTCCAAATTATCGGTTAACACGCAAATCAAATAGGTACCACCAACATCATAATTGCCGACCGGGAGACGTGACTTTACATTCAATTGGGTAGTTTGTTCTTAAATAAAAAATATAATTTTAGTGTGACTTAGGTATTTAAAACCAGTTGTCGTGTAAAAGAAACACTGATTTATTAAACTATGTTGTATTAGGCAATAATATTAAATTCATAGTCGTGTCATTTTGTAATTGGAGCACAGGAAGTGTTAACCACGGACACATACTACATAAGCATTTTCGGATAGAGACTAAATAGTCTAGAGTCATCATTTTGTCGGACACGCGCGAGCAACTTTTAGCGTGTAAGCAATAAATATTATATTATATTATAAGATATGATATAAAAGAGAGATGTACGAATAATAAAGGGGGCACTTAGGCAGTGGTCGTGTGACTCGACTACTGCTGAAGGCTTATATTTTCTAAGTGTATTATTGTATTTTGTTGTGTGTTTATGTGTCTATACGTACGATTTGATCGGCGTATACGACAACTATTATTGGTTAAAAAAAAAAAAATAATAAGGATATTATAAAGGCGTCCGCAGAAATTGATCCATCCAAGGTAAGAGAATATAATTTTTGATGTCGCACTTAGTTTGTTTAAAATGGAAGGTTTTCACACTTTAAAAAATAACGTTTGAAATTACTTTAAAACTACTCACTCGAGGTGCATAATACCTCAAAAAACCGTTTCGAACAAACATTAAAGTTTAAGTTTTGGTCAAATCGAGTCGCAAATTTGTTTTGGCCCTCTCTCGAATAGTTAATTCTAGATTCGCGGTTAAAATAGCAATGTGGTCAAGTACGGTTCACGGTTGTACTGGTCCATGATGGATATTGGATACGTCAGTGTCGACCGTGTCGCGTGTTTCGGTTTTTGTGAATTTCAGTCCTATTAAATTCAATTGTTTAGAGAATTATAAATATTAGTTTGCTGTCCTACCGATTATATTTTATTTCCACCTCGGTTCAAAAACTTTCATCAAAATTCAATTCTTTATGTGGTACTGGTTTTAGCCGCTGTTCACAGCTTAGGTTGTGTTTACATAACTGTGCAGGTTTGTGAATTTTTTCGGTTTTTTTTTTCCACCGGATCCAATGGCGGAAAACATTTGTACAATACACGGACTTAACGGAGAAGTACTGTTATAAATGTATATTATGGATAAAACGATGCGTTATCGATTTAATTTGGTGTTGATAATTTCAATTGATTTAAACGGGCGTGCACGGCTTTTTATAACAATTTTAACCCACGAAATTATTGTTTAATGCCCCAATAAATACGTCGTCCGGCAGCAGTATACAAGGTGCTGTAAAAAAAAAAAAATCTCACTATCCGAGGCACATAAAATGTGCGGTGTGGGTGGTTCTATGATCAAGATATTGAATTTCTTTAAAGAATGGTTTTTGGTTTTTGTAAGGTTTTGTTGGGAATTCGACTGTCTAAGATCTAAAAAGTCACTCCATCTACACGAAGACGTCATCACAAAGCTGAAGATTTCAAACTTTTCGCCGTAAATTTCTCATTTTTTTTTCTTTTTTTGTATAGGTTTTGTATAACTCAAAGTGTAAGCGAAATTTCAACAAAAAACTGGAACCACCAGAGTCCGTAAGCCTTTCAGAAGAGTTACCGAGTTTAAAAATCCGAGCGTTTTTATTTACTCTTCAAATTGTTTACAGAAAAAAAAATGAACTCATCATTTTGAAAACAATATACATTCTTCGCTGTGCCCTCAGAATCCGAAACAAACTCATCACCCTGTATATAATATATTATAACATCGCGGTTTCGCATTGTTACACCGAACAGCACAATTCAGCCGCGGTGTATAAAAAATAAAATTTTTTTCAATACTATATCTCTATAATGATATAGTTCCGTCGGAACGTATAGGAAATATTGTAACGACACGAAGTGCCGCCGCAGGACATCGTATTATTATTATGTATTTATTCATAGGTAATTTATGATTTGCGTACGTATATTTTTATGTTTTTCGACACGGACTGTGTTGTTATACACACCCATTGTTTGATTCGGCCGATACGTTTTTCAAATAATTATTACAAAACGCAGGGTTGCCACTCATCTGGAAAACCTTGAAAACCCGGACGAGTCGGGGAATTTCATAAGTTTTCTGGAATTTTTTTAGTGTAAAATTTTGTCCATAGTTGCCGGAGGGGTTTGTTGATTTTAAAAAAAACGTTTGATATTTACTTTTTTGAAAAACAAATTTTTATTATCCATATTTATTATATACAGGTTTCAACATTTTATTGTGTTGTGTTGTCTGGATGACCATGGTAAACTGAGGATAATGGGAGACGCCAAACGTAATATTATAGATGCTTCAGATAACTTGCTAAAAATAAAAAAAAAAAAACATTAAACTGGCTCCTTTGAAGGAGTATAATAATACGCTTCATAAGAACTAAAAAAAAAAAAAAAATAGTATTTAAATGTATTTTTTGAAAATTTTCTCTGGAAATCCTGGACAATTCGGGACATTTTTAAAAGTTCAAAAGAGTGGCAACGCTGAAACAACGGTATATTATAACGAGCCGCGGAGCAGCCCTGCAATAATATATACATCGCATATTATAAGTATGCAAATTCGGCCGGACGGGCAGTACAGCTAATATGGCCGTTCGATCCGTTCGTTTCTCAACAATATTTTGTCATCGTAAAAATATGCAATCGTTTATTTGTTATTTTACACGACACTGTTCGATTATACTGTTAATAATAAATTGCAGGCGCGAATTCAGAACAATTGTTTGGGGGCACCATATAAAGTCCCACACATGCGGGGTTTCAGATTTGACGGTATCAAATGTTTATGCGTACCGACCATAAATGGCCTTATGTTCTACGAAATCTTTGTTCCACATGCACTTAGAGTAGTAGTTTGTAAAAGTTTCATTATCATATTGTTTGTCTTTTTAGATTCTGACAGTGCACCGAATAATAATGTTTTTTATGATTTTTTTTTAAACACTCAGCCGGCCAGAGGGTGCGTCAAATTTGAAAAATGTCGTAGCGATAAAAGTTTCGGAAAAAAGGATTAGATTGTACCTACCCGTTACTTGGAGTTTTTATTGAAATTTTGTTTCATTTTCGAGTTATGGCCCAAAAACCAAAAAAAAAAAAAAAAAAAATGTTTTGTCCATTTTCGGGAACGACTTGTAATTTCGTCGTTTGTAAATTCTATTCGCTTTTACGGGTAGCAGGTGGCTCCTATCTTTACGTTGAACACCATAAAAACGATAAGATTTTGGTTTTAAGTATATTTTATTTGAACATTTGTATATTTTTTGAGTTAGGTATCTGCCTAAAACGACGGAGAAAAAGTACTTTATACGACATAACATAGTATACGTAGTGTTGCATAAAAAAAAAAAAAATAAATAAAGGAATGAAGGAATGAAAGTAAGCGAATACAAAAAAAAAATTCGTATTTTAGGTAGTATAGGCAGGTAGTTTTACATTTAGCCGATATTTTTTGTTAAATTTTTTATTTTACCAGGACGTATAGATAACTGAGCTCGTTTTAGAACCGTTTTTTGGTATGCAACGATTTATCATTGTTTTCAGATATTTAATAAAAAGTTTGTATAACTAGAACTTACGAAACATTGGTCTACCCAAAGAAGTGACCCACTCCAAAGCGTAATCGTTACGCTAAACAACTTCTCACTCGACCTCAAATTTACTCCCTTGCTTTCTTTCCATCCTTTTTTGAGATTCGGGTGTCCATGTGTCCCTTGTATCCGCTCCTGAATAATTGTTGTATATACATATATATATAGACCATTCGGTATATGCATCATTATGTATCATTATATATATATATATCGAACGACCATTTAGTGTGGTTTGAGGTATATAGGAGGTGGTTTTTTCGAATATAATCATTAAAACTTCCAAAAATTTTTTTAGCTCACTATTTTCAATACCGGAAAGGATGTTTTTTAAAAACTATGATATATTATAATGTCACAAAAATTAGATTGATTCGTAAACGGATATGTGTATTTATTCGTATACCGTTCGATTCGCTGTAGGTCGATATATATTAAGACTTAAGAGTAATATGAATTCGTTTTATCCATCGATCTAGACATCAAATTTACCTTGCTTCCGAGTTAGACTTAACCACTAACTGTGAGTTTTGATTTTTGACAAAATATGTTTTATCAATAACATTGAACTATATGATGGTAATTTTTCTTTTTTGGTAAACTTTTTCAAAAGATATTCCAAAAAATAAGGAAATAATCAAAGAAGTGGGAAAAAAACTTTTCGTTGAACTCGAAACACCGTTTTCAAAATTCGTATTGCATCAATCCGCAGTTGCGTTGGAATATAGATAATCATCTATACGTTGCTAATGATATTCATACGATTCGTATATCATACTATTATTATCATAATAATATGTGTATTGTGTGATGGCAACCTTCGTCGTATAAAATTATCCTTTCCGGTGTTAATTTGTAAGTTTAAACGATTTGTTTTGGTCACAAAGACACTATTGAATTATTTTTTAATCGGACCATCAATTACTCTACTTTTTCACAGTAGGTATAATATAATATAGTCTGTTGACAACGGATAATATCCGGCTGTAAATATTTTTTCCTTAAAAATCGAAACTCGAAACGGATACCATTTTCAATACTTACAAAGCTTAAAAAATTTTTGAATTCTGAGAGCAATAAGGCGGTTTTGACTACCATGGTCTTTTTACTTTTTTACGCGTAAACATTTTATTCCGGTACAGACGTAGCGTGGTAATTTAGTGAAAGCGTTTTTGAAAATTTGACTATTTTTTAACTTATAGCCCAAAAACCAACAAAACTAAAAAAAAAAAAAATGCGCCGAAAGACTTGAAATTTTACTGTGATCACTTTTTCGAATTGAAGAAATGCTCCGATCTTTACGTTGAAGAATGGAAAGAGAGGAAGGAACTTTAATGTTCTTAGTCGGGTGAGCGGTTCGTTGGATTAGCGACTACATTTTGGAGTACCTATATCACAGCTTTGGGTGGGTCTCAGGTTTTATGTTTGTATTAATTTTGGATTGCTTACGAAAATCACGATTCTTAGACGGTTTCAACAATCTAATACCTCCCGGAAAAACAATCAATCTACCAAAAAATTCTAGCACTTTTTACGTACCTACCTACCTAGTTAATAACAACTTGCGTAAACGGTTAGTTTTTAATTTAAGTTACTTAAGTATGAAACTTACACAAAACACGCAAAAATAGCAATAATCTATGATTGTTATATTTTGGTGTAAAATGGTCAACACCCATATAGCGTGAGACTAAGACGCTTAGGTATAACTATTTTTTAAATGTTGTTAATACATTTATAAATGCAAGTCATTAAATTACTGAGTTTGCTCAGAATCGTAATTTTCGTAAGCGTATTTCAATGATTACTTCTTTTTTTTTTCTTTTCCTTTCTTATGATTTACTCTTATTCTTTTATTTTTAATCTAATGAGTAAACTAATTTGTGACTCAATCCAAACAAATTTTGTGTAAGTTTAAACCGTAAGTATTATTTCATTTATTAGTGGTGTGTTTTATCGTGTTCCGTGTGGTGCTAACTACAATCAATTGGAAATTAAAAACAGAGAGGTGATACAATTAAAGGATTATCTGCAATATAAATATGGATAAATAATGGATAACGGAAACCATAAATGAATCAGAAAAACACATTTTTGCTGAAAGCTAGGGGGGACCTCATTAATACTTTTTTTCGTGGGTCGCATCATATTATTGTTATACCGTAAAAATGAGTATTGCTGCCATTATGACTGAATAAATTATGTGATGTAAATGTATACACTTTCATAATGGAAATGATGCCACAGTTTGGACACAATTTATCTATGTTACAATGTAAACACGATTAAACTAGTAAAATTTATGATGTTTATTTTAAAAATTCTGAAATAGCCATTTTTTTTTAACCTAGGATTCATGAGCATACTGAACAAATCAAAATCCAAAACCCATTTGGCTGTAAATATCTGTTATTGATTTATTTGTTGTACATACCTTTGTTACCATATCAACCGCTAAAACTGTTGGTTAGGTTATAACGTGTCTCATTTTTTGCAGTATGACGTATACACGGTTTTCACCGATAGTCGATCATCGAAAATGCATGTTCAATTATTCAAAGTTATTTTCTACTCATAATTTGGATCTAAACTACGTGTTTCATTATTTTTTGGAAATCACTTGCACTCATCTAGTTCTACTATATTATAGAAGTTTGATTTTCACCGCAATATCGCTATTTTACTTAATCAAATACCTTCAAAAAAGTCCTTATATTTTAACTAGTTCAGATTTTTAAAAATTGAATATGACGTACCTACATAATTCTGTTTTGGGTTCTATTTTGGTTATTGATTGTAATGGACGTCTCTTTAATGGGGTAGATGATAATAGCTAATAGTTAAACTAAATAAATTTCAAAATTAAAATATTATGAGTACAATCCGTTATATAATTTTATAAATTTGCGAGTTCATCCACAGGTACAGGATATTTCATATAAAAAAAAAAATTGCTTTAGTAGAGATAGTTTGTACATTGTGACAAAAACGATTTATAATAGTAGATGAAAAAACAGGAATAGTGCGTTCAAAATGATGCGTGTATCAAATATCCAATAATTTCATCAAGCCTATGTGAGTATCCAAAATGAAAATCATTAGGTATAGATGGCTTTTTCAAGTATAAAAAGAAAAAAATGGCGTTTGTTTTTGTGGATATAACAAATTTTTAAAAGCCAAGTTACAATATATAACATAAAATAGATGTAAGTGCATAACAATACATTACATGGTAAGTTTTTCTGGCTCATTTAAGGTGTAAATGTATGTAATACCAAATTAAACGTGGGTACTGTATTTACACTCGTTTGTAGTCATAAGCTGACGATAAAGTTCGTTGATGTATACGGTTTGAAGAAAATATTTTATTAAAAACAGAAATTAATATACTAACAATACCTAATAAAATATTTATTTGTTAACGTTTGCCCTATAAATGATCATAAATACCTACCATTAATCATTGCTAGTTATTTTTTACGTCATTCACACTCCTGCATAATTGCGTTGAAACGTTGACTTACAATAATATTCTCGTCTTAAACTTATATAAGTCTCTCAGATAACAGTACTACGATAAAACGTGTCATGAATCGTCGGTAATAAAATTAGTTTAATTACCGCCACGAGTTGTAATCGAACTTCAGTGCGCGTACAGAATCAAATAGAATGAGCAAGTTTTTTTCCCGACCTTTATTTTACTCAAAGAACCTTGGTAAGTATAATACCATCAGCAGCATAGTAAAAATTTAGTTTAAATGTTTTCAATCAAATACCCATTATTCATATAAAAGAAACACTTTACAAGTCCTAAACACTTTTGAATGATTGACATTTTAAATTTAACTTACTTTAACCTACGTTATAAAGACTATATAATGCAACTGTTTTGGATTTTGAGCGTCCACGAGGAATGTATGGTTTTTACAGGGATGTTTTTTTTTCCTTTTTTTGTTATTCTGCCAACAACTTAAAGGAATGCTCTGATTTGTTATTCTGTCAACAACTAAAAGGAATGCTCTGATTTTCAAAGTCAGTAACTTTTCTTAATGGTATATGAACTCCGGTAGTACTCTGGTTGAAGCATTTTTTAAAATGTTGCTTAATTTTTAAGTTTTACCCCAAAAACAAGAATAAAATCGAGAATTTTATGGCAAACATTTTTAAATTTTCAGGTTTGTACTGACGTTTTCGGGTGCTCAACAAGTGCTCCAGTCGTTACGTTGAATACTACATAAAAGTTGGGATTTTGGATTTGAATTTTACTGTATTTGATGCATTTTTTGATATTTTGGTTATTTTCTGAGTAATGTGCCAAAAATGGCGAAATCGCCAAATCTGGCGTCAGAACGGCCATACCTACCTACTAAATTATAGTTATAAAAATTATTCCATGTCGTTTTAAATTTTTATGTGGGCACTTAATTGATTTATTAATACGTTATGAAATGTTGAAAAAAGTTTTTGATAGGAATTTTTTAATTTTTAATAATTTTCTAAGTATATTTTTTGTTAAATATGGTTTTTACTTGGGCGTTAATAAATTACTGAGCTCGCTAAAATAGTGTATTATACCTAGCAACAATTTTTTTCAATTTTTTATATCGAATTGAATTAATTTAGTACATATAAGGTTGAAAACGACAAGGAATAATTTTTAATAACAATAGTTTAATAGGAATAGCCGTTCTGGCGCTGGATTTGACGATTTTGCCTATATCGGCACATAACTCAGAAAATAATCAAAATATAAAAAAATCTTTCAAAAAAAATAAAATTGGAAGCCAAAATCCCATTTTTATGTGTTTTTAAACGTAACCATTGAAGCACCCCTTCTACCCAAAAACGTCATTAAAAACCTGAAAATTTCAAGTTTTTTGCTGTAAATTTCTCGTTTTTTTTTTTTTTTTTTCGGGGTGGAATTTAAAAAGTAAACAGAATTTCAAAAAATCTTCTACCAAAATACCACTGAAGTGTGTAGACTGTAGAATATTCATTAGAGGTACTGACTTTGAAAATCGGAGTATTCCTTCTGTACAAAAACTTCATCACAATTCTTAAAATTTCAAACTTTTCACCGTAAAGTTCTCCAAAACTCCCAATTTTTTGTTTTGTTTTTGAGGTTTACTCGAAAAGTAGGCTATATTAAAAAAAAAAAAAAACACTTCAACCGAAATACCACTGGAGTACATATACCTATCAGTGGAGGTACTGACTTTAAAAATCATAGCATTCCTTCTACCCGAAAATTGTTGACAGATGAAAACATCATCGTATAAGAACTATACGTTCCTCGGTAACGGTCAGAAGAGTAAAATCAAATCAGGCGTCGACACGTCTCGCAACAGCCAAATGAAAATTCACTTAAAATTGTGATAAATAAGCTAAAACGAAACCGTATCCGGCAACGCAATTAACTAAGAAAGTGTTTTTTTTTTTTACTTTTTTTACCCGTCAGAGGCGTTTTGAACACCGCGTAATATCATAAAATATACAAAACGTGCAAATAGGTATCGTAAAATATGATGTATAAGATACACTGCACGCAACAGTCAGGACCCCGAATACGTAGCTGTATAATAACAATTTAATTTAATTATAATACCTAATGATTGATAGGAATCAAAGTAGTAATTTGGAAAGTAAGTATAGGCCTCTTTTGTAATCAATGATGTTGTTATTTAATGACGACCGGCAAACAAAAGAGTGGCTATATTATGGTATTTTTGTCGACAACGATAATGAGTTATAAATACAATTAATACGCTATAGTGAACAACAGATTTTGAAACTACTATAAATACACGGGCATACACCGTTATGGTAAAAAAAATAATCATAATAATATTTGAATAATATACTTGTACGAAATAAAGGCACCTATCTAAATAGAAAAATTTTAGGCGATTTCTACCGTTTTCAATGCATTTAAATGGAGAAAATTTAATTTGGGAAAAAAATTATCCCGTCTCGTAGAATAGAACGTAATTGAATAATTTTTTTTTTTTTTTTGATAAAAAGAAGTAGACTGACTCTAAGAGTTCACATTGTAGAACGATTTTTGTTTTTGTCGAAAAAACTTACACAAATAGCCCTAACTTGATCAATAAATTAAAAAACAAATATTTCAAAAATTAAAGTTCAATGCGAGTTTTCTTCTTTAAAGTAAAAAAAAAAAAAAAAATACTGAATCAAACCGTTCTACGAGGTGCGAGAGTTCCATGGCAAGTTGCTTACTACACAATAAGTCCATTTTTAGTTCTTTTCTTTTAAAAAGGAATCCGTTCTTTTGCCGTTCCTTAAAAAAACGAACTTGTTCTTTTTTTTGTGCCTTTAAAGCTATTATAAAAGTTTTTGTTGTTGTAATTGATTTTCAATAGACACTTATAAAATTGAGTTTAGGTATAGGAACTGTTAACTTAATTTATATGCATTTACATAATTTTGTTTATGTGTTATATAACTATACGTTACGTTTTTAGAATTTTTCACTAAAAATGTTAAATTCATTAAGCCCGTCAAAAACGCCAGTGGCCTTGGTTTGGGTACCCCGAATCGATACTGACATTAAACCTATAATATTTAATTGCTTTTGACTGCTTAAATCAATTTCAAATTTTTCTTAATCTTAAGCATATTAAATTAAGTTTATATGAGTATAAGAATAAAAGAACGAGAAAATACTTTTTTTTCTCTTATGAAATGGAGTTCGTTCCGTCCCTGGTTCTTTTTACAAAAAAAAGCAGTTCGTTCGTTTAGATCCTTTCAAACATAATCGCTCGGTAGAAATATATTTATAAGTACTTACAAACGAACAAAGCAATAACTTGAAAGTCAAAAGTATACATTATTTTATACAAAACACTATCTAACAGTGACTTGTTTTTATAATTAAAAAAAAAATGTAAATTAAAATTGTATAATATACGAGAAATATTATTTTATATTGTCGTAATTATTACAGAAAATACGATTAAACTAAGACGAGTCGTTAATACTTGACGTGAGTGTTGAAAATTGGAGTTTGTCTATAGAGCTAAGAGAAATAGATCATGAAAATATCTACTCGACTCTCAGCAAAAACTATTGAAATATATACACTATAACAACTAACTAGCTGAAGAAAAAAGTATAGAATCTGTCTCTAGATTTCGAAAAACCATTTCTCTCGTACTTACACGAAAAAACCAGAACTATTTTGAATCGTAATTTGTTACGTGATTCAAAATTAATTTCTATTCATTTTTTAAATTTCTTTTATAAAATTTATGTTTGTATAAGAATTGCCGTCAAACGAGTAAAAAAAGTAACGTTTTGAAAAATAACAACTGTTCATCCTTGTATTTTACAAATGAGATTTCTGAACTTGTTAAACATAATTTTTGAAAACCAGTGTTTATTTTTTTTTGAAACATTGTAAACCATTTGGTGTACTGTAACCGAAAATGGCATTTTTTTTTTTTAACAAAAATGTTTCAAATTTTTAAGTAGGTACCTCATACACTTCGAAATAAAATAAAAAGTTATAAATACCTACAAATCGTAGCTGTTTGTTGCTATTGTTAGCAAGTGTAAATTAAATTTAAAAAAACCGGAATCACTCTATGTCACGTGTGTAGTTTGACGCTGTGGGTCACTGCTTTGGAAGGTTTATAAAGAAGTTGTACATTAAATCTGTAAGAAGTTAAAAATTGCTTACGAAAATAACGATCCTGAGTGAGCTCAGTGACTCAAATAGCAAAATAGAGAGAATAGATAAATTCAGAAATTAGTCACAAGGTTTAGTTTAATTTAAATAACTTGTAAAAATATCAAACCATTTGGACCATTATTTTAGGAGTTATTTTACGTTTTTAGTATCAATTGTACAACAGTGCGTAATTTGATGGCTCGTATAATTAAAATAACACCGTTTTTCAATCATTTTTTTATACGCTTTCGGAATCTACTGGATGGATTTTTTTCAAATACTTCTGTTCAGATAGAAAATTTTGTTTTGCATAACATAGTAAATTTTCAAATCTTCAATAACAAGTTTGTGTGAGTTACGAATTTTTTCCAAAAATTGTCAAAGGTATGACCGATTTTCAAAAATTTTCCAACTTACAACAACTTTATACGAAAATCGTGAAAACGGATTTTTGAAGTTTTTTAGTAGCATATGTATTCGTACGTGTTTGGTACTTTGCATTAAATTTTCAAAACTTTTTGTGGAAAATTAAATTTTTATCAAACAAAAATTTCAAAGTTCTATACTCAGCTCAGAAACTTTCGAAATATCTTGAAATTTGTATCAGACCAATTCGAAAGTTTCAGCGTGTGTTCCGATCATTATCGTGGATGGCTAAACGTCTGAAGCGGTTACATCAAAAACACGTTAGCCGTTTAACGTTAACGTTTTTTCCTTAAGTTTTGCTTAGTTTTTCGATCGTAACATTTTAATTTTACCGACGCTCGAGTCTATGACCCCCTCAAAGTACCATCCATACACCTTTATGTCTTTAGAGGTACTGACGTTAAAATTCGGAGCGTTATTGAAGAATCGATTACACATGGTGGTAAAAAAATTCGTTTCGCTCAGAATCTGAAAAAAAATCACTCTGTATGTATTATATATAATACACAGTGTATAATTTGCCCTGTGCACATATTGTATTAGTGCAACCAAATACCAAGTATAATACACTGAACAAGTTTTTTTTTTCTCATTCATACACGCGTTATATCATCGATTGGTGGTGATAATAATACCGATACAATATTCTCATACATATTTACGATTTTGTGCGTGTGACGTACCTACGCGTATTTACAAGGTTTCGGTATATTTTGTCGTTTCGATACGACCACGGTAGGCGATTCTCAGTTTCGTGTTATACGTTAGTAAAAACGTACAAGTTTTGAATCGAGCGTTCACAAAGTTTTTTCATTGAAGCACATATATATATATATATGTATTATTATAGCAAATAGAAGAACATGGCTAATCTTTAACGAAACGGAAAACTCATCACAGCAATAATACTCGTTGCCAATAACGAATGTCGTCGTTATCGAACGCGTTGAAAGCGATAAAAACGATATTTTTAATAACGATATTACACTGTATATTAACGTTGTTTGCGATTACAAAAAAAACCCGAACATAAACGGTATACGAAATTTTCGTCAGACGATTTCAGTAAAAATCTTCGTAGTAAACAGCAAAAACGCTGAGTACCACCAAATCGTTGACAAATCCGTGCTTGTGGTTTTTTTTCGAAAATCCTCTTTATACAACGCCGTTACGATTCGCGCATAAATACGAGAGGAGTCGTCGGTATAAATTTGCATACTTTGCGCTATTCGACCGTTAGGTTCTAGCGTAATGTATAATTATTATATAATTATTGCGTGAACTTGAAACGGCGTAGTGACACCGCGAACGGCGATTTACAGTTGGTAAGCATGTTGTTAAGCCGCGCATCGATCTCGTGTTCACAACAACAATAATAAAATTCTAGAGCGATTTCACTGTCAATAAAACACTTATGTTGTAAACGCGTTGAGAGAAACATTTTTAGGCGTCTCCTACAGAGCGATGTGGAAGAAAAAACAATCCACAAAATTACCCAGCGAGAACGTTTTCCACGACGTATTCGAATTAGTACACGAAATTTCGAAAACGACGTGGATGACATTTTATTACGATACGTTTAACTGGTATACACATAGTCGTTTTGACGCCGGATTCAGCCGTTTTCGGCGCGTAACTCCTCGGAAAATAATCAAAAAAAAACGCCCGAAATGAAAATAAAATTTAAACCCGAAATCCCAAGTTTCATGTGGCGTTCAACGATTACTCCTTCTAACGTCGAAACGAACCGGAATATTTCGAAAAAACCGGTGTACCACCAAAGTTCATAGACTTTTTATGACTGACTTTGCGATTCGGAGCTACGAAAACTTCATTACGAATTCCGCCGTAAAATTCTCCGAAATTCCCATTTTTTTTTCTTTCGCTTTTTAGAGTAAAACTCAAAAATTAAGCGAAATCGCAAAAAAGGAAAAACTTCAATCGAAGTACCGCCGGAGTTTGTAGACCTTTCATTAGAGTTACTGAAAATTTGAAAATCGAAGCGTTCCTTCCAACCCGAAAAGTTGTTGACAGAAAAAAAACCAAAACATCATTGTAAAAACATTCTCCTCGCTGAATCTAAAAAATTACTTTCGTCTTTAAAATAAACGTATCTTGTTTAACGAATAAAACATCTCCACCGCACCTGCAGTTTGTGATTGAAAATTATTTTTTTTAAATCAATCTCTTTAACACAGCATACGATCGTACCTTTAAATTTTTTCACGTGGTGTAAAACGTTTTATTTTACTCTAAATTCTAATATATGTATGTTCTTTTCGAAAAATCTTTACGGATGATATTTGCGTGAGTACACGATAAATTATCTACATTCATAATATTTTTTAAAAACATTCCGTAGTAATTCAACTGCACTCGACAATAAGCGGGCCGAAATATGATAATCAGTAAAAAACAACTCGAAAACATAATCGAATTGATGTTTTTCACCTAGACGATTTTTTTTACCTCTGAAACAGTCAGCGAGCTAGTGTAGTGTTTGACGAGACGACACACGCATGCTCACACACACACCTACTGTCACCGAATACGTCTCGAGTTCGACAAAAAAAAAATAATTGTTATTGCGCGCGTTTACTGTTTTTTTTTTATTCTTGACGAGTTAATTTCGTTTACTCAACGCATTCGCGACGGCAATTTTTTAGTTAACTCGAAGGTTGTCGCGAATAGGTGTTAAAAACTTTCTTACGTGCCAAGTTACGACGAGTCGCAACGACGCGATGATGTGCGACGAACATTGTACGGAATTCGTTTGTTCTCAAAGTCAGAGTATCTTTTGAGTAATAAAAGTGTAAAATCGACGTTTCGAACTGTCGAAATGTTCCGTACATAATTGTACACGGCGCGACAGTACAAAATGGTCCTAACAAATGCGTTTAAGAAATATTACGTGACAAATTCGAATGGAAATTTTCAAGGAGGCAAAAAAAAACAAAGGGTGTAAGTTTGACGTCGGGAGAGATGTTGTTGGGCGTAACGCTTTGGATATCTCTTCTTTGGATAGACCGACTTTTCGGAAATCGTCGTTCAAACTCATTGTTTAATATCTGAAAGCGCAAAAAAATGAATCGTTGCGCGTTCGGAAAAGAGCGATTCTGAACGAGCTCAGTTATCCAGTTATAGTACGTCCTGTGTGAATACCAAATTTAACAAAAAATATCCGATTTAATTACCTGTAATATAGGTACGACTTTTTTTTTGTTAATGCCGAACAACTTTTCACCGATCTTAAATTCCTTTCTTTTTTTTTTTTTATGTAATAATATACTTTTATACTATGTTATACAAGGTACTGCACGAAAAGATCGGACCGATACTCGCCTCTCCGTCGGGGTTTTTTAGTCTAAATTTGTGTGTTTCCCGATCGAAATGTGTAAACAATTTTAAAACTGTTTCGAATAACATATAGGTAATTAAAATCATATCTCCAAACTTTT
Organism: Hormaphis cornu; assembly: GCA_017140985.1. Taxonomy (NCBI): domain Eukaryota; kingdom Metazoa; phylum Arthropoda; class Insecta; order Hemiptera; family Hormaphididae; genus Hormaphis; species Hormaphis cornu. Next base: position 34,811,244 of record CM029357.1, read on the forward strand.
GTGTGCTACAATGCGCATTGATCGCTGCTTTCACTCGAAAACACAAATGATCGAATTTGGTGATGTTCCAATTATCGTCGTTTTTGGCGAATAGCTAAAAAAAAAAAAAAATCGAAAAACGTTTCAAACAAAACGTACTTAAAAATCTAAACTTTTTTGTGGTATTCAACGTAAAGATCGGAGCCGCATCTGCTACCCGTAAAAGCGATTACAAAATTTGTTGAAATTGTAATCCGTTTTCCGAAAGTCCACTTGCCAAACTTTTTAGTGCAATGACATTTTTCGATTGGACGCACCCTCTGGCTGGCAGTGTTCACAGATAATAAACAAACATTGTCAAAACAATACATTTTGCGTGGCGCTCAGAATCTGAAAAATACGTTAAAAATCTTGATTTATTTTTAAATAACGTACCTGTTAGGTGAATACGGTCAGTTTTCAAAGGTGTCTACCATAATAAGCGGAAGAATGCTCACTAAAAATTAAAATAAATAGAAAGATTCCACTCCGGCCACTGCAGATTGTTGCATTAAAGTAACGATAGCGAATAAGTGGACACTGAAGCATAAATCACACATAAACATTTTAACGAATCTCGTAGATTTGACAAAGGCTCTGTCAGAAGCTTCATTTTCTCCGACCAAGTAGCAACCGATGAATTAAATCTAGTAAAAAATTCATACAGGGCTCGGTACAATAATGATAATAACATGCACAGTGGTCTGCAATTTCTGGAAACGTTAGAAATTTCAATTTACTGTTTCATTGACAAACATATCGTTTTAGTAACATCAGTAGTAGTAACCGTTTTGTATTTTGCGAGGTTCGGGAACACTGCGTTTGTTCAAACAACAAACCGTTTCACATTTTGTAAATATACACTGCGTCAATTCGCTATATACATTTTATTTTTTAATACTGTGCTTAACTGAGTTAACTTGAGCAGATTTTTAACTTACGTTTCTTAACTCGTGTAGGTATATGGATGAAAATGATCATCAGTAATTTTTGCAAAATAACTGCACATGCCAAACGCCATAGATACATGGCATAATATTATTGTACCTAACTGTTTGAAAATGAATACCGTTTTTCAATAAATACGTAGGCAGAGGTACTTGTTTTGTTCAATTAATGACGACAGACCACTAATTATATACACCACTAATTACACAACTACAAATTGACGTTTTGTATAACGTATTATTAACTATTATTGTAAATTATAAATTATTTGAAAGAAATATGTTTCTGTCAAAAGCTAATACGAAGTTAATTCACCTATAGGTATATAAAAAAAAAATCAAATAAACTTTGCCAATAACACAGAAACACTAAACGCATGATATGCGATTAAACAAAACTCGAATTTAAATGTATAGACAGTGTTATAATTCGGTTGAAGTTAATTTTGCTATTCAATTATGTCATAAACTTGTATTTCTTAACTGTAAAAAATGGATTGCCCTGTATAAAATTATTTTGAGTGCAATACCTATATTTTGCTTGTTTTTTAAAAAATTTGTTTTACTTTTTTCGCTTGTCGGCCGGACCAATTTTAAGTCTTCAAAATATTTTTTCTATACGATTATAAAACCGCTACATGATAGTAGTTATTGGAAAATCCTTTGACACATAAATTATTTTCATACGTCCAATATTTTTTTCTTCGCTATTAGCCATTATCAGTATACCATTTATTTTTAATAAATTGCTGTTTTCGATTTTTTAAATTAACTCATCGCCCGTAGCTGTTTAATAATATAATGAACGCTTTTATAACTTTTGTGTACATTCTATATACACGCGTTTGAAGTTACTTCGTATGACGTTTTTATACTCAAAAGTTAAAATACATATTTGTGTATGATTTTGTTGTTAAAAACACCTCTTTCGTAGCATCTCCTTAATAACGATCCTGCACTACCGGCAACCCTTTCGATTGATTGTCTTCGTAATGAGCTGTCGCCTCTGTCGAGTACTGACAATATATGGAATCGGGTGTCGAAGAGCGCACTTTCTGTTTGAAAATTTCTCATTGTGTTCATACGCGGTTTGTCTGTTGTTGATTATTGAATTTATTTTACTAATCAGTGCTCGAATTTGCGGTGGACGCGGGAATTAACCCTTCATTTTTAACAAAAAAATAAAAAATTTAACGTACCCCTTCAAATTCACTTCCCCTTGTGGTCTGGTATTTTATGGAAATCGGAACGTTTGTAACTACATTTGCTCAACAGCAGCGTCCCTTTTATACATTTTTTAGTTTTTCAATTCGAGCACTCGTCGTTTAAAAAAAACACAATAATTACAATAAATCTTATTACACATCACGTAGGTCCAACATAATGATATGTTCAAATGACAAACGACAATCGTATTGATAGTGCGACTTATTCGACTTATTATTGTGACGTTATGAAATGTGCCGTATTTAACAACCACGCTCATAATATCGGTATTACACCGTTGTGCAGTAAGCGTACACAGTATAATTTTATTATAATTGCACAATCATTCAATTATACGATTATGTTTACCGTGATAAGAGGGTTTGCATCGTTTTAAAACGATTTAAATTCTCCACTTTATTATTGTAGTGTAGTATACATTGTTTCGTTCAGACGAATAAAATATCACGACTGGTTTTGAGTCAGTTTTGATATTTTCCTACTCTTTTAACGTATAAAAGCCACACATGTACTGTTGCAGCGCACAAGTAGTGAAGCTGTTTTGAAGCAAATAGTTATTGGAATCATCATCGTCATCGGAGTTAAATATACATACAAGAGCTAAATGTGTGAAATTTAATTTTAATATTTTTTAGTAATTGATTTATAAAAATTCAATTTTAACAACCATCGGTTTAATTTAATCAAAATGCTCATAACATTTTTTTCGCAGTACTATTTAATGTGTAGTTTTTAGGTTTCTATTCGATGCGAACATAATTCTGAGTCCTTATGCTCGTTTACAGTCGGTCCTCTTGTTTCCAGCTGCAGATTGCTAATTTATTGGTTAATATTAGTATAATAATATCTATTATAATAGAAATTTCATTGTGTGAATTATTTAAATAACATATTTTACTTTTACATACATTATCGCGTATACCAATCAATAACGTTGAATTGAAACATTATATTCTGTTTTTTACAAGTAGGTACATCAAACACACTTATATTTACTACATGCAATATTGTTGACACATTTTGAATATTTTGATAGTTTAATGGTGAGTTTAAATTCAATATATTTAATAAACGTTAAATATTGTTTACGTATTTTTTTATATTTCGTTTATGAAGAGATAAATTACAATTTTAATAAAGATTTGGAGAACGAAAAATAATAGCCTTACATGATTATACTACGTTTGAAAATTTGTGCTGTAGGTACATACTTTTATGTCCAAAAAATATTTCGCATTTTCATGTCCAATTTTCATAGGAATTTGTTTTCGAATTTTGCATTAAATTTATAGTTTTTGATTGGACACACAACATTAAAACTTATGAAAATATTAAAATAAAAAAGAACCACTTACATGTTATCACTATAATTGAATCAGTATAACTCGAGTTCCTTTGTTGGCCTCGGCTTCATCGGTGGCACAACGTGAGTAAACTGTTGGTTAGCTGTCTTGTTTTGACATTGAGCACTAGGTGCCTAACTACTTCAAACTACTGATCGAATATTTAAATACGTTATTAATATTCAATATACTACCACGGCATAAAAATATTATCTCACTCAATAGTCTTATATTAAGTATCTACCATATTATTGTGTGTAAAATGCTTTTACGTATACATTGTTTTTGGTAAAAATTTAAATATTATTTTAAATATTGAATAGGCACTAAAAATAGTTACACAATAAGTGTTTTAATAGATGTTGATATTTGTTCTGATATTTTTCAAAAATTTTTTTTTTTTTTTTAGAAAGTATTTTTTTCCATGTTTGGTTTTAGATTGTTTCCACAACGATGCTGTCTATTTTCTTCTGTGAACACTTGGACGGCCAGAGCGGCGGTGCGTCCAATCGGAAAATATCATAGAACTAAAAAGCTTGCAGGAAAATGGTCTTAGACGATACCTTGATGAAGCTTTTTTAGCATTTTTTTAATAATAAGTGTGAATCACAACTTCCGAAACGTTGGCCTACCCAAAGAAGGGACCCGCTCCGAAGCGTAATCGCCAATTAAAAAAACTTCTCACCCGACCTCAAATTTACTCCCTTTCTTTCCTTCTTTACTTTCTCCCTGTCTTTTTTTCCTTCCTTTTTGATAATTGTGTTAAATTATAATATCTTTGAAGTTAATACATAATATATTACAACGTGTTCGTTTTTGACTAATACTTTTACGCGTTCAATAAACACGATCACAATTGGCACAACTATCTGGAAATACATTGCCCTTGGCCAAGTCAGTGGATATGGCAAAATTCTCTTCTGATTACCTACATAAAAATCGTATAATCACACGGTGATTTTAATACATACTGAAATTATTTAGAAAAAAAATCGGTTTGTAATTGACCTCGATCACTTTATCCGTTCAGACCATAGATCGATTTCGTAACTTTATTTCAACGCTAAAAATATCTAACCTATTTGGTGAAAAGTGAAGATTTTTTTACCTAAACTTCCATTGATTGTTGATTATTATTGACATTTATTATACTGAACTAAATCGCTATTAGTTTCAAGTGTATAGACATTTACGGAGCTAAATTAAAAAGTAAAAAAATAAAAAATCATACCGCTATTGCTATTGAATGGACGTAAAGGACAAATTTTTTTTTAATTAGCCATAAACGCGATAATTATATGTTATTATGTAACTGTTTTGATTTAGGTATAGTATGCGGCTCATTAAATCCAAAGCTTTTACGCACAGCGTAATCATTTTCATATTATTTTTTCAATTATTATTTCGCTATGTTTACGACTTGTAGTATACATACTGTCCAAGTGTTCTATTATAATTTTATATTTTATTATAATACATATAATACACTCGGGCGTTATTACAAATTTAATGTATTTACAGCGTTTTGCGTTTAGGTGTGTCGTAAACCCTTAGGTTATTTTTCTTGCAGAGCATTGTATCATTATACGAATAACAATACGTTTGTCTGTACTTAGTCGTATTATGTTCATATCGTATACTATTATGCGTGACAAAAGTCTTGTGAGCTTATACGGTTTCGGTGCAGCTACAGTTACAATAAGGAAATCGCATAATTTAAACTTTCAATCCAAACCCTGCAAGGATGGGATGCGATTTTGCGAGTAATATCGTATCGCATTCGATCTTTGTCGAACCTTTGCAACACCACAGTTTTTTTTTTTTTTACAAATAAATTTACACCTCATAATAGTCGTAACGATTTTACCTTTATGTTATGAAAGGAAACGTTATAAACGATTTTACTACCGATTTGGCTTTTCTCTTACGTCCGTTCGGTTTGTCCTCACAGATTATATAATAAGATTGAACTCAATCATATAAACACCTCTACGTATTACACACCCCTTAGAACTTTATATATCAATTATAAGGGATTGAATCGTTATGCTGGTGAGTTATTTTAGTAGATAAATTATAGTCTCAAAACATAGTCAATAGACATTTGTTTAAGATGTTCTTTTAAAGACTTTCAAGTTAAGAACTCGATTCGTTTAAATATTTTAATGAACAGAAAATGAATGATGAAATGTCGATGATAATTAATAATTATAGCGCTATAAGTGTTACGGTCAATTAACTCATAACGTCTTATACTGATGGATTTAGATGCGTGACTACTGATCGGACCTCTCTTTTTCCGTCGATTGACGTTAGCGTTTTATCTCATTTTAACTTTTAGAGCAAATTAAAAATTAAGTGGAAACAGTAAAATAAAAGATATTATATGATACCGGGGCCATCTACCGTTTTCGAAATTTCTACTGGCTAGATTCGAATAAATTCATCTTTTTTCTGTTCTTTTTGTTATGTCGGTGTTTTCAGCTTTTGGTCTCATTGTACGCTATATTATTATTACAGGCATTTTCGTATTCGGTTTTTGTATTAATAAGTAGGTACTTTCAAGAATAAATCTTTTCGATCAACGGGTTTACAATTTTGAGAATTCATAACCGCACCTAATATATGACCTAAGACTGTACAGTATATAATAACTGGTTTGATCGTTGTTTTAGAACCATCAAAAAATATACCGCACGACATAATTTTAGATTCGATGAGCAACGAATGTATGCTTTTTACAATGATGTTTTTGTTTTCTTTCCTGTCAATAACTTTTTGTACAGAACGAATGCTCCGAAATTACCTCTAATAAAAAGTCTATGCACTCCGGTGGTACTTAAAAAAAAAAAATCGAGAATTTTACGGCAAAAACTTTGAAATTTTCAGATTCGTAATGACGTTTTCGGGTAGAAGGAGGGCTCCAATCGTTACGTTGAATACCACATAAAAATTGGGGTTTTTAAGTTTTATATTACTTGAAGTATTTTTTGTAATTTAGATTATTTTCTGAGTTATGTGCCGAAAACGGCGAAAATTTTTGAAAATGTTCATTTTTTTTTTTTTCGCGGTTTTCGTTCAATAAAATGTTCAAGTAAGAGCTTTAAAATTTTGATACAAGGTTGGGGTGATACGTATTCGAATGTGTGACTGAAAATTTTAAAAAAATTGTGCGTTTTCTTTCATTCACAAATCTTATAAGTTATAAGTAACATTTAACTTCCCGTTGTCCTACCGTGCTGAAACTCGACAATTCGGAAATTCCGAGCTCGCCCAGAATCGTTTTTTTTTTCGAAGGCAACGGTTTATCGTTGCTTTCGGATATTAAATAATTCGTTCGAACCGCGATTCCCAAACCATGGTGAGCCACCCAAAGAGTAATCACTACTCCGTCAAACTACCCACCCGACCTTTAGTGATTCCGGCTTTTTACCTCCCTACATCATGTCGTATGATTTACCACGGATCAATACCATGCTTCCAGCACACCAACATGGACGACAAATCGTTAGAAAAAAAACCACCAAAATGTATTGTTTGATTTCGTTGGCGAATGATTTTGCGCTTGAGCAACACATAACAATAACGACCGTCAACCGCATGCGCGATTTCAAGTTTTACATTAATTATTATCTAAACTCGCATTCTTCGTTTGTGTGCTATGAGACTATTTCGATGATAATATGTATAACGATTGACGGTTATTACAATTTTTTTTTTTAAACGATGTTCAACACAACCACTATCGAAAGAGATAAAAACAGTATAAAATATAACAGTAGATAATCGTCATCCATCTGGACGGTACCCGCCGGCCTAAAAAATATTCACATGCATCTATTCACATGCATCACAGCAGCTGTCAGCAACAGACTGTCCGGGGCCGTGTTATCGTTTTCTGGTGCATCTGGTTCTTTATCATTCGTCGTCGACCCCACGTGGGGGATCGCATAGCTGTCCGTATGTACTGTTTACGGTGTACGAGTGCTTGCGAGTGTTTTAAAGACTTGTTATATAGATTCTGAGCGTCAGCAAGGAATGTTTAATGTTTTAACGATGATGTGTTTTTTTTTTGTTTCTGTCAACGATTTTTCGGATAGAACGAATGCTGAGATTTTTAAAGTCGACCGGTAGAAGCTCGTTTTTTAAATTTTGTCTACTTTTTGAGCTATACCCCGAAAACCAAAAAAATAAATTAGGAGAAGCTTACGGCGAAAAGTTTGAAATTATAAGATTTGTGATGAAGTAATCGTGTAGAAGGGATCCTCCGGTTTCCATACAGTCAATACATCTAATGAAAGACGTATGAACTACGGTGGTACCTTGATTGAAGTTTTATAATTGGAAATTTCGCTTGATTTTTGAGTTTTACCACAAAAACCAAAAAAATATAAAAAATTTGAAATTTTCAGGTTTGTAATGACGTTTTCGGGTAGAAGAAGCTGTGCTCCAATTGTTACGTTGAATACCGCACATAAAAATTGGGATTTCGGCTTTTAATTTTATCGTACTTTTTGAATTTTTTTCATATCACCTAACCGAAAATGTTAAAATGGTCGAATCCGGCGTCAGAACGACTACATAACACCTACGATCGTTATAAAAAATTATTCCACGACGTTTTTCAAATATTATGTACTAAATACATTTAATAAGTTATAAAAGATCGGAAAAAGTTTTTCAAAATGTATTTTTAAATTTTTATTAATTTTTTACGTACATTTTTTGCTAAATATGGTTTTTACCAGGACGTATAGGTATACTAGCTCGCTCCGAATCGTTTTTTCGATAGCAATGAGACATTAAATAGTACGTTTGAACCGCGATTTCCGAACCAGTGACCCGTCCAAAGCGTAGTCGCATAGAGCATTTTATGCTTAAGATGACCGTCAAAAATCTCAAAGATAGACAAACAAACAAAATCATAACCATTATAATCTAGGTATAAATAATATACGTAGGCGCGATTGTGTTAGAGGGGGCTTAGCCCTCCTGGTTATAGTCATAAGCCCCACAAATTTCAAAAAAAAAAAATACATAACAGATGGGATCGGTACAAATTGGTCTCTCCCCCGAAAATGTTAAGTTTAACTCTTCGAATCGCGCAAATGTGAATCGGTATACTTTTGAAACGCGAATGCAACTACCCGTTCGGTGTTTATCAAAATCTAACCACACTCTCAATCGTCTCTCCGACGAAATAAACCGTCGCTTTTTCTCTTCAACCGGTTGTAGGACAACGTTTCGTCCTCCATTTTCATCGGTCTTCGGCAATTCTCTTTAATCCGGCGTGAACGTATTAATTCTCGCGTCTTTTTTTCAATCGAGATACGCACGAGTATCTCCTGCGGTAGTCCTTCCACCGCACCTTCCATTAATAGACGTGTGGTGATGCGATTCTTCATCACGGCGTAAAACGTGCCCCATCGTCGTCGCTTTATTGTATTCAATATGGATCCCGTTTTTCCTATACCCGTTTACATTCGTTACTCTTCGTTCTGCCCGATTAATTTTTTTTCCATTCGTCTCCGGAGGAAGGTTCGAGGGATTTTTTCCCCGTTTCATTCGTAATCCACACGGCTCGCAGCCGTACAAAAGTCTTTAAAAACGTCTCCTTTATTGCTCTGTTAATTTTCGTTCGAGGCCAACATTCTCTCTTTCCCGACAGAATCGTCCGCTTGCCGATACCGAATAATTTTTATAAATTTTCCCCGACTCTGCACGCGACACAGTGTTTGTTCGCCTTTAACAGGCACGGCCGATTCGGCGGCGATATTATAATATATACTGCTGCTGCAGCACTAACCGCGATGAGGTTTGCGACCTACTTGCAGCTACTGCACACATACACACGTCAACGTGCGCCGCTGTTCGGTATATTGAACCGACATCACTAATATTATAATACATAACCCTTCGTAACGGTATATTTTTATTAATCGACGACGGTTTGAAAAAATAAAACGCACTGCCGTTTGCATCATGTTACGACGAATTTATTTCGTGCCGATACAGAATATAGAATGCGCCATAATTTACCTCGTAAATATTCGGTCCGATCTGCACTATCGGCGTTTCAAATACACCGACGTGCGGACACTAAAATATTCGTGCGCTGAACGCTTAATTTTGAAATTAGATTATCGCATACGAGAGACTCAACTCTCCTTCCCAGCCCGCGGTCAGTCCGTTATTAATATTTATAAAAACGCCACTGAATCGCCTACGGAGTACGAGTTAGTATAGTTGTCGGTTTCAAAAAACAACTGTAAGACACTTAAATTTGGAAACAAGACCAGCTAAGTTAATCACCTCTCGTTGGTTTACAAAAACAGTTCTTCGTTGTACACCGCGTGTAATCCAAAACTTTGATTTCATACCGAATTTAAAAATGTAGACTGGAATCTTTACGCCTTCCGTTTTGTTTTTTGTGAAAAATTTCGAAATTTGCTTAATAGCCGATAAAACTATTTCATTTCACATTACACCGTATTGCGTAACACTTTATCGACATTGTTTTGTGATAAAAACTGACAACTGGATAGATTCATCGTTTTTTCATGTCTGTACACGTCAGCAAAATCGTCCCGTTTAGTTATACTTTGTGCGTGTTGTTTTGGTTACTTTAGCGGCCAGCGCGTTTTTACACAGTTAGTATATATTATTATTAGGAGAAAGAGTTGTTAAGACCATAAATCATAGTGTTTTATTTAAAAGTGATTCTTTCGCTAACATTTATTTCGTCGAAAAATTATAACAAAATTCTAATAACACTTTAGAGCATTATTTGCATCTCGGATTGGCCACTAATCTCGACAACCCGCGTTTTATTTAAAACAAATATATTTATTTCTCATCTTTTTATGTAACTATTGTCTCAATTAAATGTGCTTTTGTCTAATTTAATAGAATGATTTTCAATCTTAAGTAAAGAACGTATAGAATACTGTAGTTATTGCTTTTCAAATTGTATACATTCGTTATTATTAGATTCTGACCGACGAGCGAGGAGGAATGTATTGTTTTTACAAGGATGTTTTTTTTTTTTTCTATCAACAACTTTTTGTACAGAAGAAATGCTCCGATTTTCGAAATCGGTAACTTTTCTAAAAGGTTTATGGACTTTGGTGGTACTTTAATTGAATTTTTTTTTTGAAATTTTGCTTACTCTTACCCACCCAAAAAAAATCGAGAATTTTACGGCGAAAAGTTTGAAATTTTCAAGTTTGTAATGACGTTTTCGGGTAGAAGGAGTGATCCAATCGTTGAATATTACATAAAAGTTTGTGATTTTGGCTTTAAATTTTATTTGAACTAATATTTGATATTTTTATTATTTTCTGAGTTATGTTCCGAAAACGACGAAAATGGCAAAACTAACGTTATAAAAAATTATTTCTTGTCGTTTTCAAACTTTTATTAAATTAATACGTTATAAAAGATTGAAAAAGTTTTTGTTAGGTATATTACACTATTTTTTGTTTTGTTTTTACGTATGTATAATAAGAGTAATTCGCGATCTTTTTTATTTTCACCCAGGTTTCGTTAGAGTAGATAGCTCACTCAGAATCATTTTTTTTTTAATGCAGCGATTTATTTTTGCTTTCAGATATTAAGTAATATGGACATACCAAAACTTTAAAACCAATGACCCACCCAAAACGTAGTCGTTACTGTACCCTGGTACCGTTCTTTTTTTAAATATTTCTACTATGACACTCACTATATGGGATGATCAAAGTGATTAAATAAATACTTCATGAGCATAATAATTAAAAAAAAGGAAATTATTCGTAGGTAAACGATATTTTTTCAGTATAACTTTTTAACATTTTAAATCGTAGGTAACCTAATAATTCTAAAATAAAAAGTATATAGGTTAATAAATAATTTGTCACGATTATTTGCGTAGGTCGGAAAGTTTGTATTTTAGAGACTTAAAATAAAATCGTTTCTTCGTGAACGTCGGTTCAAATTGGAAAAAACGTTAGTTTCACATAAACTTTATTTAAGTATGACAATACTCTGCAACTGCGTTTAATGCAAGTAGGTATATAAAACTTTAAAAATTGTATACCTGTGTGGGGCACGCTGGAAACAAAAATAATAATTAAATATTTTATGCCAACTATAGTCTATACATTAATATTTAATATTCGTATGGTCATTGATTATGAAGTAATAACGATACGTCTAATTATGTACACAAAGCAAAACTTCTAGTTAGTAATAATGCCCGTTTTTTTTTCAAGTATATGAAAAATCATTTACTAGAATGCAATAAAAATTATATATTTTGTTGGAATCGTTTTTGCTAAAATTACTGACGTCATCATTTTTAGCTGCACAGGTTTTTCGGTATACTCAATACAATTATTGTTTTAAATGTAAAAAAAAAAAAAAAAACGTGTAAATCAACAAAATTTCATTCTTCGCAACACTTAGTGTATAAAAAAACATAAAAAAATTAATTTGAAAAACGTTCAACTCCTAAAATCATGTTTGAATTTTACGACTCTGTTTCCTCAGAACGTAGGTACTAACAAAACAATTTTCCCATAAAAGTCATAAGTATTAGTTATTTAACTATAGAAGACGTATGATGATGATTTGAATAATTATGTACGAGATGTTTCTGCAGCATATATATTGTCGTCAATATAGCTCTTGATTCTGATTATTTTTCGACTTCTTTAATACGTCCGTTTTAATTTTTCATGCTTATTAATAGTACTTGAATTGGAAAAATATTATTCGTGGGACGCTATTAAGTAATAAAAAAAAAAAAATGAGTTGTTCCTTACAACTTCTCTATACTGCACCACCGGAGGGTATGAGTCTAGGTAAAAATGTTTTGAAAAAAGAAAGGGAGTGCTGCATCTCCGATTCGTGCACTGATTTTATTAGATTTTATAGATATATTATAATTTTATATTGAAGACTATCTTGTTTTGCGTATATATGTGTATAATTGTTTTTTTAAAAACAAAATAACGTGCAGGCTTATAATATATAGTCGTATCAGTTTTTAATGAAACCTTACAGAGTAATTAGGGAAACACGTATATATATATATTTTATGTTGTACGAAATAATTAAGAGTGTTAAATATTTATACACCTACTTGCCTATCAAACGAAAATTACCGTTTTCATATTTTTTAAATTAAATTCAACCCTTTACCTACAAAATAACCTATATTATTAAAATTGCTCGACGCATTGCGAATTCTCGTAACAATAATATTATTACACGTTGTCAGTTTTTGTCGTGTTCTCGCGAAATCACTTTCAATTATAATACGTCCGAAGAACACGTACATCAATTTGAAGTACATTTTATTATAATTATTTTATTCGCCGAAAACAAACCTAACGCTTAACAAGTGTCAAAACTTGACATTGCAATAACGCGGGTTTAGAAGGTGCGAAGTATTGGAAATATTTTTTTTTACTGTACTTACATTTTATACGCGTGTAACTTTATTAGCAAATAATATCGTGCAGCCGAGCGTTTTTGTGCATTACAAGTCAGGTTAAGGTGTGTCCTTGTGCGCGCAGAGCATGTATCGTCGTTAGTAATTATACTTTTTTTTTTTTTTGATGAAATAAAATTGCGTTTTTTAGATTTATTCTGGGCAAAATTTGGAATGGTTTTTTTGTTTATTCAGTGAACTACAATGGACGTATACTTTAAAAGTAAAAGTTTTCAATAACTACTTAAATGCTTAAGCGGGTAATTGTATATTATAATATGATAAGCAAATGATTTAAACCGAAAAACGGAGACGTCGTGTACACTATGACGTGAGATGACACTCAATACAACTGACTAAACACGGACGGATCGACTTAGACGTGTTAAAAACATTGCATGATATTATAATCTAGATCTTTAGTTTTAACTTGTAAGTTAATTATTATATAATTATACGTATAGTATGTTTTGAATTTAATCAACGAAACTTTTATCCACAAACGAGGCTGAAAACATTCTTTAACATACCAACAAAAGTAATTAATTTGTTATCAGAATAGTTCAAACGGAACTTTTACCAAATTTGTTTTTAATTAAAGTCGATTTTATCATATTTTAAAAGCACCATTCGAATAAAAATAAATATAATGTTTATATATTTTGATGTTATATATATTATATATGTATTGAATATTGATTTATTGTATTGAATATCAATATTGTATTAATACATAAAATCAAAGTATATATCCAATAAACAATTCGTTTATTTGATTTTATTCTACTTGTCATCAATAATAAATATACCGACCGTTGTTATGAAAAAAAGTACACCAATCCTAAATTATTATTATTTTCGCCTTTATGTTAGGTTTTATTTTAAATGTTGCAGTAATTATCGTGTTTTAATGCATGGTTTATTAGTCTAAAAGTTCTATTAAGGTAGAATGATGAAATTTACACGAGGCACGCACAAATGTGTACAAGAAACACTTCTCATTTGAAACTTTAACACTATATTTGCTATTGTAAAATCGTGTCAATACTTTTATGTAAATGCAAAAAATTACTGAACGATTTATTTGATTGATGAGATCAATACTAGAACCGTAATTTTTGTAAACAATCCGTTGCTATCAAATTACTTTAAGCCAACCCAAAGCTGTGATCTACTTCGAAGCGTAGTCGTTACTTCGACGAGGTTCTCACTCAACCCAAAATTTACTTTCTATTTCTTTTCATATTTTTGACTTAAGTCTGTATCTATTTTTCCTAGCACGCGATAAGAATTACTATTAAAACTGATTTAAATTTAAGTTATAGGTACGCATCGTACAGTATTCCTGATTAATCTATAACACACTTTCACATCATATATTTTCGATCTTATTCCCAAAGTTCCTCAAACATTAATTTGAGTTGAAACAACAGCTGTCCTGTTAGATTCGTTGATAAACTTAGAGGGTGAAATTCAAACTCAAATAAACATTACGAAAAAATTTGAATTTGTATCAAACATCTTTATTACATTATAATATACTAATGCGAAATAGAATTTTTTTTTTTATTTACTGTAATACCCACAGCCACGTGTGATGAAGATTAGATATTGTGTTGTCAATAAATTACAGTTTCTGTTCCTATTATTGAGGTTTGAATTTCACAAGTTGCATTATTATACAACTTCAACGTCGTGTATAGTTTTTACCAACAGTTTTAGATGTAGCAAGATGATAATGTTCTTATAATTTCTTCTTTACAAAAATTTTAGTTGGTAAATCAATATATCACTGAAATAGAAAACGATTGTAAAATTTTCAAAGATATCTGCTTGTTATACATAAGTAACCATTATTGATTATGATGATATATCACAATATTATAAAAGCATCCAATCATATTCACCAATCGGTTAGGTATATATTTTTTCGTGAACACTTATTATTTTATTTTAAAGCTTTTTTTGGCACAAACGCCAACAATATACTCCAATACTTTTTCGAAACAACAAAAAATATAGTCCACCAAACAAAATATAATATTTTTAGCGTTCTGTATTTGTTTTCCGGCATTTCGGCAAACATTAATATAGATTTACACAAAATGTAGAAAAATACAAACGCCACGCGCTTGAATATGATAACATATTGTTGGCTTTGTAAACTATAAAATACAATACAAAAACAAAAATATCATTATTCCCTAAGTGTACATCTACAAAAAAATTCATGAATTTTAAAACTAGTAAAGTTATTTTTTTCGCTGTGAACAAACACAAGTTGTGATTTATTGTAGTTTGAACTTTTATAAACGAGAAATTGGATATATCTTAGAATACCTACAATACAAAGAGCCGCAGTAAAAGTCCGAAAGCTAAAAAAATATTCGTATATATTGTTACTCATGTTATTAGTTATTAAAGTTGATTGCAGGCAAATTATTATTTATTTGAACCCATCATATATTTTTAACTTAACGTATTATGTTTTGTATAGTTGTTACGTTCTCAATGTAATGACAATTTTTAAAATAAATTAGAAACTGCTTGTCGAATAATATTTTAAATTACTTTACTATTTGCGGTACAATTAAAACGAAATGTTTTGAGTTTGATTTTGCTTACATAACAATAGTTAGAACGTTAGGTGGTAGCATTTAGTTGAAAAATAATTTCTATTAGGTATATAAACGTATATATTGGTTTTGTGAACTTACAGACCCAAATTTCCTTCTGTAAACTCTTTTTATTTTTTTGTTTCGTATGATCCAGCTGGTTAGAACGTGCTTATTGACACTTAAAATATCGTTTTTTAGGATTTGGGTAGTTCAATGTTAAAAATCCGTAGCAATAAATATAATGCCCGCTATAATATCTACAATACATTAGGTAGTATGTATATTATCGTTTTACGTTTAGAAAACGAGTTTTAAAATTTTTTTTTACCGCGTTGATAACTTTACGCGACTTCACATAAAACGTATGGGTACGTTAGTTTACCAAAAATTAAAAAACAATATTAAGGTAAAATTTTTATTCCATTATTAGATAGGTTATCATATCGAATTTTTATTCTGGAGCACAAAAAATCATTTTAGGTAAATGTTGATGTAAAAAAAAAAAAAGTCACGGTGAATTTACTTCATCCCTGCAAGTATTTGTACCGCCACAAAACAATAGGTTTTACTGTAAGAACATTATTAAATAATATAAATTTTATAGCTTTTTGCCGTCTGCATTGAATGTTTTATTCATGTTTGAAAATTTGTTTAAACCTATTACGTTATTATCAATCTCGTGATAAAACCTAAATTCGACCGGTAAATCTGAGGATTTTTAGTGCTTTTGCCGTGACACAATATGACGTTTTGACGATAGGTATAATGATAGTTTTACTCGTAAAAAATATAGGTAGGTGGTATCATTTTTATTGGAAAAAAAAAAAAATGGATTACAGTTAGTAACTACGTATAATAGTCTTGTATCTTCAAGGTTTATTTAATAAACATTACCAATATATTTCAATGTGGTTCCCGGTATTATTCCCGAATGTATTTTTTCCCGAAACGGTTATTGTTGAAAATCAAAATAAATCAATACGATCGATAATAAGTGCCGGTGTAATAATTTAACATTTTAAAATGTATGATACGTGTAAGAATCTTGTTGTTACGAATCTTCAATATTTTGTACAGACGTTGTTTCGTAAAGTTTAGTTAAAAAACGTTGCATTATAAATTTAAAATGTATTCTATAAAATGTGTGCAACAAATGTTTTTAAATTAATATTATTATATACAGTGTAAAATAATCAGGTTTTTTTTGGTAAGTAAAAAGACAATATTATAGTAGACCGTTTTTGTGTACCTGCACGTTTCTGCAGGGGACTTTATATAATATATAATAGTCATTTATATGACTCTTTTTGTAGCGTACAGTTACAAACTTCAACCTAACTATAGCTAATATTATCCATAGCTCCTCGCGACAGTGTAGCTGACAAGATTAAAATTTTTTATTTCGGAAAAAAAAAGGCATTCGGTAAAAAGAGTTTCGGGGTTCACGGACTTTCGGGCAAAATCATATTCGGGAATTTTGATTCGGAAAAAACGGCCGCGGGCACCTTTTAATATAATAATGCGTATTCCTTGCACAAACACGATTCCGTCGAAATTAGGATTTTAAATAATTGAAGAATAAATCTAAGGATGCAGTCATTTACACATAATACGTAAGCTTTCGAGCGTCTCCCAAGTTGTTTATCCGTTACAGAACAAAAGCGTGGAAGCTTTAAAATTTGATCACAAGTAAGAGGATTGAGTATTTCGCTTCACTTTAACCACTGGGTTAGTACAGATGCACTGGCAAAGTACTTAATTTTTTTTGTGCAGAGTGTTTTATATGCTCAGATGTTCAATTAGTTACCTACGTATAGGCTGTATAAATATAGTTACGAGTTTAAAAGATAACGTTTGAACGTGTTTTACACGTCGTCGATTAATTATTTTACCTGCCTACTCCATTATACTTCGTGAAAATGACAATAAGATAATTTTTAATTATTGATGGTTTTTAAACTATCCAATATACGTAAGCAGTGTAAAATTTAATACAAAACCTCCGTGCTCATCATAATAAATACAATAATATTATGTTTTGTAAAAAAAAAAATATACAGATACGCTGATACAAGTCGTGTTTTAATTTTTAAATAGGTATAAATTGGATATTGCTTTAATTGTGTTACTTTAATACTTTCGAAAATTATTTAAAACTATGGTATAATAGTAATAATGAATACGTTAACCGTTAAATTGTACATCGAATGTACAAACTGTGTAGGCGTATACGTTTCAACCGACCATTTGAGCGAACGATTAGGTATATTAAAACAGATCCGAAGTTTATAATTTGTATAGTGTGCCAAGATGTTTGTTGATTTTTTTCATGCAACCCATTTTTAAAACGTTATTATAACTGTACAATTCACTAATTCGTACATTTTATATTTAAGATTTTACCAGTCGAATTTTTCGCGTTTTTTCGGTAGGTACCTACTCCAATATTACAAACTCTTAACAAATGCCTCAATTGGGGCCACCTTAAGGATACGCGCGGGCCGTGTACAAACAAAATTCATAGTTCTACTAAAAAAAAAGGCTGCGACATTATAACCGAGGAGACCGGAATCCGTACATTATTTTGTTAACTATTTTATTAGACTTGACACAACGGTTATAAATATATTTAGTAAGTACCTATTTAACTTGTAGTATATTACTCTAAATAAAAATATTACCTACCTAACCGCCCACTGCCAACAAACAGTATTTAAATTAGAAATAAAAAATAACATAGGTAATATATATATATATATATATAAGAACGTCGAGAATCATCGCAGTATAGTATGGTAATAATGGTATAAGTAGTGACTTTGCTTTTGAGAGTAGGTTACAGCATTGGGTGGGGCTCTCTATCGGAAGGTGGTATATGTAGCTGGTAGTTTAATATTGAATTAATTGTAAGAAATGAACAAATTACCTACGAAAATTAGGATGTTGATTTAACAATAATTATTAGAATAAATAAAACAGAATATTGAACTATATCAAAATATTAAAGGTCCCCTAAAATATTTGAGCAATCTTCAAGCTCCCCCAAAAATTTAATAAACTTTCCGCCTATGTAAAAACCCCTTGATCTGTTTGCAACGCACCAATCATGCCGTTATAATTAATTGATAACCGTATATAAAAATGTTAAAAGTTAAAAAAATAAAACAGAAAACAGAAAATTCAAATATGTGGTACGCTTCTGACATTTATTTTTGAAAATATCATGGTAAAAAGTAGGGTAGATATATTATAAGACCTTATTGTCAGTTAATATATCTGTTTTTAAACCAAATTATTT
Organism: Hormaphis cornu; assembly: GCA_017140985.1. Lineage (NCBI taxonomy): Eukaryota > Metazoa > Arthropoda > Insecta > Hemiptera > Hormaphididae > Hormaphis > Hormaphis cornu. The sequence goes on from CM029357.1 coordinate 34,830,170, forward strand.
GTACGGTTCACGTGACGGAACTTGCAGCAAAAGTAGTGAGGAACAAATGAGTTTTAAGAGTTTATAGTAAAAATGAAATTTATTCGACAACGCTAAAAATACGTGGATTTTATAACTACGTTTTGCATGGTAAGTACCCACCACTACATCATTACGTTAATCTTGGAACACAATTATTGAACACAATTATGCGTGTGAAACGTTTACTTGGTTGGTACATATTTAAATTGTTATACTTCAACAGTGCGGTTTTCCTTTAAAAGAAGCATTTTTTTTTTTCTTTGAAAATTATACCTAATGCCATTTTTTAATGTTTAACAAAAATGTTGAGATCTGATTTTCGTAAATAGTTTAATCTAATAGTTTTACCAGTAGGATTTACTTAAATCCTATTTATGAAAACATACCGTCAAGCTTGTGTCAAAGTTTGGCATCATAAGAGTGAAAATCAAAATTTTTGCTAAACAAAAGTGTCAAATCATTGCAAAAATAGTCTAAGTTAAGTAGGTGCTCAAGTCTTGTGTTTGGCCATAAAAAGGTCAAAATTATTTGAAACTTGTTCGTGTTACTACACACTATGCGTGCTGAAAATGTGTAAAAGTTTTGTGAAGATTTTAAGTATTTTGGACAGTTATATTTGAAAAGTTATTGTGACAAACGATTTTTGAAATTTATCAGTCGCACAAATACGGAAATTTATGTCGTCGCTAACCTTGTGTTAGATTTTCAAAACTATTTCAGGAAAATCAAAGGTTTTTTTTCAAAGTTCTTTATTCTTCAGTTTCAACAACTTCAAATTTGTTGTGACAGACCTTAATGTACTTTTTTCTGTAACTTTAAACATTTAAAAAATTAATGTTTAGTAGGTATGAGTGCAAGGATTGGAGCATTTTCGAAAAAGTTATTGTGGTTGTCTTTATAATTTATTTTTATTGTTTTTTTTAGAGATTGTCCGCCCGGACATTCTGATGCCCATCAGACCGCTCAGTGGTTTTCTAGTGATTTTGGTAGTAATTTTTCTCTAGTTTTTTGGTAAAAATTATAATATTTATTACAAATTAATTAAGTTTAGATTTTTGGGTAGTTGACACTTATTGTTTAGTGTGAAGAAAGTTGTAGGGTGTGATTGAACTGCGTATACAGGTATTTACGGTCTAAATCATAAATTTTGAGAAAAATCTCGATAAAATTTAGGTGTAATAATCACTACCTAGAAATTAGTATGAAGAATATAGCATATAATATGAGCACGATAAATATTTAAAATGTGATGTGTATAATCGTGACTACGGTAAAGACGTAGGATTGTACGTTATGAAGTACAATAATCTAGTTTTGTTGGTCACACTGTACTGGTATCAACAACTGCGCCGTCGGCCAATATCATAGATCGACAATTGTCGATCGGCTTTATTTGTCATTTTGTCCACTGTTTTGTTGATCAAAATTTTGTTTTAGTTTAAAATAAAAATAATAATCTTGAATACGTCGTTGTAGTACGTCTATTACCAATACTCACTTTGCTGTTTTGCTTATTAAAAACAGTTCACAACTTCACGTTCACTTCAGTTTGGAAAAATTGTGTTTCTTAGAAAGAAAACGCTGACAGAAATGGCTTCAAGTCTGAATTTAAACGACAACAACGTCGCGGCTTTAATGGACGACAGTTTAAAACGTCGAAGGTACTGCTGGCATTTTAATCTAATAAATCCGTGGCGATACATTTTAACTAATTTTTTTCCATAACGGTTTTTTAGTTCCCGCTCAATTAAACGGAGAAAATTTGATGACGAATTAGTCGAATCGAGCTTGGGCGCGGCGTTTGGGTCGCCAATGCCAAAAGTGCAACGCTCTCGTACCCAGTCCTTGAACATGACTTCCACTGGTTCTGGTTTGTATTTTTATTGTTGACAATCCAATGCTTTATTAATGCCTGTAACTATGGACTCGTTTTGTACCGATTTTATTGGCATGTTGTAGGACTTTGTTTTATGTGATAAGTGATAATGATTGCACCAATTTTGTATTTCTTTGGTTGAAGCGGTTCAATTAGTTCGTAGCTAATATAAAATGTATCGATAAATTTATTTTGTACCCAGCAAAGTTATGAACTATTATTCTTATAGTTTTAAACTCTTGTGTACTATCCTTTAAAAAAAATGATTTAGATTCTGATTTTTGATCATAGCGTTTTGAAATTGATGTAAGTATTAGTTTACAAATTTATTTTACAATCGTATATTATGCCTGCATCGCTTTTCGAGTGCCTAGTGGAATTTCTCTGATATTTTCATATTGTCTTGTTAATGAAAGGTAAATAGCCCAATACTTTATTTGAAGAATTTTTTAAATTGTGTTGATTTTTTGAGATTTGAACCAAATTTCAAAACTTACAAATTTTCAAAAATATATCAAATTACTTGACATTATTGGAGTAAGTAGAGAAAAAAAAGTAGTGTTCTGTGTTAAAACGTTGAAACAAATTTGTAAACACAAACTGGAAGTATCTATTAGTTTTTTGGGTAGGTTGCAACCAATAGTTGGACCAATGCCTCTTATTCTTATACTTTACCCAGTTAGTAGTTACCTAATTTTTAGTTTGTCTTCTGTTTTCAACTTTTTGTCTTATATTTTTATTCTTCGTGTAAAATCAAGTACTTACTATTTATTGATCCAGTAGTACGTAGTTGTAATGTACCTTTTAAAAATGAAATTTGCCATTTATTTTATTTTTGATACTAAATTTCAATACAATTTGTTTTATAGAAATAGACAATGTCATGTCACCAGTTCATAGCATTCCCGAAACAATAATTGCTAATACACCATTGACAACAACAACTCAACCACGAAAAGTTCCATCTAATAGAACTCCTATTAATTCTGTTACTATAAATCCTTTTAATATTACACCTTCCACTTCTAATGTTACATCATCTTCAAGTAGAAACAGATCAAGGAAACAAAAAAATTTAAATAAAGATTTAGGACGTTGGAAGCCAACTGATGATTTAATGCTAATCCAAAGTGTATTACAAGTAAGATTGGTCAATTTAATTTGTGAATTATAACTACATATATAATCATTTACTAAATAAATTACAAACATTTTCACTTCATCTTGCTTGTCCTTAAAACTTGAAACTAAAACTATTATGTGCAATGTGCATGCTTGTGTAAAAGTTTGTATTTTACTGATAATTTCTCATTGTCAATTTTACTTGGTTTTTTACAGACAAACAATTTATCAATGGTTCATAGAGGTGTTAAATTTAGCTGTAGATTTACGCTTAAAGAAATCGCACAAAGATGGTATGCTTTATTGTATGACCCGACAATATCCAGACTTGCTGTGTCCGCAATGCGCAATTTGCATCCAGAAACAGTTGCCAACATAGAATCAAAGGCTCTATTTTCTATTGCTGAAGAAGAACTGTTGGCTTCCTTACAATCTGTATGCTGAGGATTGGGTTTGGTTTTTTATGTTTCTTTACTAACTTATTTTTTCTAGAATTTACAACCAACTGTTGAAACATTTCAAGAATTACTTAATCAAAATCCCAATATATTTCATCGTAGACGCACAGCTAAAATTCTAATGTGTCACTGGCAACTGATGAAGCGATATTCTTTGCTGTCTGATCAATGCAGTAAGTGTTCAAATAAAAATATTAGTGTTGCAATGTATGCGAGATAAATAGTTTTTCTAGTTGATGCAAGATAATTAGGTTTTATTATTTTTATCCAGTATGTTGGTTATTAATTTTGCTGTACAATTTAAATGTTACTTAATTGTTACAGGTGCCTTAGAAAATCCTATACCAATACCATTAATGAGTGCTTTAGAAGATCGAAATACTCATATTCTTAACAATGAACAAGAAGGTAAACTTTTGCATTGTACCAACTCAAATATAAAAAGTTTTGTTAAATTTTAATTAAAATTAAACCTAAATTTTAATTTTTAGTTACTACATTAACATCGGAACACATACCTACATTTGCAGAATGCGAAGACTTACTTAACGATCAACATTTATTAAGTGAAAGACCTAATCCTATACTTGAGCGGCATCTTACTTTAACAAACAAGTAATTAACTACGTAAAATTATGTTAAAATTAATTGGACATTTAGTTGTAAATTCTGAAGTTATTGTTTACAGGTTATAGTTTTTAGAACGGTTAAATACCACTAGAAGTTTATTAAAGTACCTTTGTAGATTGAGAAAATATCTAAATAATGTTTTTAACAAATTATTTTTAAGTGAAAAACCTGTCAAATACGGCCACAAAAATTTCTTATGTCGTTAATTTTTAAATTTGTTTTATCTATTGTTAAGAAGACAACATTTTATAGTGTACACTAGTAAGAACTTGCTGATTTTGCACTTATTGTTAATTTAAATATAGTTGGGAAAACTTCTTAGTTTTAAATTATTCTACTGACAAAAATTATTCAATTACAAGATTCATTAGATAACGTCCTACAAAATGTTGTTATTTTTACTACTAAGGGGGTTGTAGCAAACATATTTTTCATAATTTTAAGACCAATAAGTTGTGAAAAATTAGGCATACTTCTCAATGTCCAATTTTAATTTTGAACAAGGTTTAAATTCATTGAAATTTTATCTAGGCTATTTGGGAAATAGATTTTTAATATTTAATTTTAAAAACCTTTAACATTTTTATTTAAAAATTCTGTAATATAATTGCATTATACTTGGGTTAATTTTGGGCGTACCAGATTTTAAAAAGAAAAAGTGGTTCCTAATTTGCCTAAACGCAAAATTTATGAATTCAACCATATTCTCAAAATTGTTTTAATCGAACCTCAGGAAGTATGTTTAATTTTTCCTTCTTTTTGTAGTTTTATAGTTAATCCAATAAGAATATTTAATTTTTCTTGTCGGTCACATGGTAGTTACTTGTGCATGCACTTGTGAGAGTTGCGTAATATGGCGTACGCAATAACAATTTATACACACTAATGTTCTTTTATTTTTTACACACAGACACCGTCCATATGTGTATGTCGTATAAAATGCCTATTTATTACTACTAAGAATATGTTTCTCATCGGCCTCCTAAAAGAAATTGATATCGCGATAATATCTCCCTATATTTGAGTTTTTTAAGACATTTGCATTGGTCTGCCAAACATTGTGAATGATTTTAACAGAAGTATGCCCACAATTTCTATTTGAGCGGTAGAAAAATAAACAAAATTGCTTATGCAAACAAAAATATTAATATCCATTTCCTTTATTATACAATAAAACAGAAAATGAAGGTTTCATTAAAGTTAAGTATAAAATATAAAACATTAACTTTAACTGTAAAAATCAAAGTTATTGTTGATACTGATGTCACAATTTTAAAATTATGATTCCCACAGTAATAAAGTACATATTAAGTATTATAAAATATCACGTATCCAATATGTCAATATAAATTTGAATTGATTGTAATAGTAAAGTAATCGTATAATTTTTTTTTTTTTTATCTCATTTATTTCTAAAATTGTTTTGTAAACTACATGTTTATAGTTTATACCTTATAAATTTAAAGGTTTAATTTTTTTTTTTTCATTTCAAGTTAAACTTACCTTAAGGTAAATCATGTTTAAATAAAATTACTAATTTTGTATTTTCCTTTACTATTTTTAATGCTTTTTGTATTGATGTTTACAGAAAAATTAAAAAAGAAATAAAAGTTTTAGAAGATGAATTGCCTAGAGCTCAAGTACTGGTATTTCCAATGACAGGTATCAATCCCGTAGAGTTTGAACCTCAAACGTTGGCTGTGCTGCGAGGACGATTAGTCAGATACTTGATGAGATCTAGAGAGGTAAGTAGATATCTATGTCGACATTGTGTGTAATACAATTTTACATACAACTTTTATGCATTGCAGATAACCATTGGACGTGCTTCCAAGTACCAACAAGTCGATGTCGATTTAAAGCTTGAAGGACCTGCTTGGAAAATATCTAGACGACAGGCGACAATACGTTTACGTAACAGTGGTGACTTTTTAATTGCCTGTGAAGGCAAAAAGTGTATATATGTTGATGGAAAACCGTTGACTGCCGGAAGTCGCAGCCGACTCAATCATAACTCTGTGCTAGAAGTAAATACTAACATTGGTTAATCGTTGTACATTTGATGTGTGGTGTTACATTTGATTTTTTAGATTGCAAGTTTGAGATTCCTTTTTCTTATCAACCATCAACTGATCAACAAAATTAAACAAGACGCTTTTCAACAATCCCAAGCACAATTACCTGTTCAAATAGTAAATCAAACGACGCCACAGAAACAGCCTGGTAATCAAAAGTCGCCAAAGACCACAGCACCAAAAACTGAAAAACCAGTCCAGAGTCTGGAACAGAAACAGCAACAACAAAAGATACTAGAAGAACAGCACAAACAAAAGTTAGAAGAACTTAAGGAAAGAGCATTAGAAGTGCAGAGGCAAAAAATATTGCAGCAACAACAAGACGAACTTGAACAGCAACTAAAACTGTTGGAGGCCGAAGAGGAACAGCATAATCAGCGACAGCAAAATTTGTAAACAAAAACTAATTAAGTTAGATAGTACATGTATTAAAATACTATTTATTCTTAGTAGATGATACACGTTACTTAGGAACCTAAAAATCATTCCCTTTGCAATCGATCTGTTGTGTAATCACGTTCTTGGTTTTGTATGTCTAATTAAATTTTAAGATTATACTAAATTATGTATACTTTTTGACTGAAGATATTTTTTCCATCATTAATTTTTTCATTTGTACATTGATTTACGATAATAAACTCATCAATTTTGGTATTAATATGAAAACAACCGATTTTGAACACTATTGTTTCTGTTCTATTTTATTTGTTTCTTATTAAGACTTAGTATCTTAACTAGACATGCATTTGATTGTGTCCAACACTGAATATAGTAATTATCTAAATAATTGAAACTTTTTTTTTTTTTGCATCTTGAAGCAAATTTACTTGACATTTTATGGTACTTCTGAAAGACTTGAATTATCCGTGTTCAATAATATGGTTTAGTTGTTGTCGATAATAATTAGTGTATCATATTAAATACCCATCAAACTTGTGTGGTTTTCATGGAATAATATATTGTAACGGATTGACTTCAATTATTTACTAAATGTTTGTCAAGTTTCAATCAATTTTATCACTAGAATTTTAACAACTCGTATTATTATGTAAATTATAATTTACTGTTTTTGTTCAATTTTGTCCCACATTAAAATATTCTCTCGTTTGAGCCACCATCCCTCTTAAAATACGACCAAGTTCAATAAATATTACTGAATAAAATACATTACTTGATTGCAGAATTACAAAGAAATCTTACAGTAGGTACTCAATTTTTTTTGTAAAAAAAAAATTAAACAGCTTCAAGATTCCAATTAATATTTGTTAAAACAGTTAATGTAGGACACGTACCTACGTAATATTCTGGAAAATATTTTGTCGTCACCACCACATGTGTCAATAATAATAATGTGTTTGCGGTATAAATCAACAAAATCTGATGTTGGCCAAGAAAAATTCATACTGCAATGATGTGTACAGTGTACATACAGATGCCCCTGTTTAAACAGATGAGCGCGCTAAAATTTATCACAGTTTTTATTCATTTCGTAACGATATTTTGTGTTAAGCTATGTCAAACGTAAAGCAAACAAGATGAATGTTGTAATGTTTTTTGTCCCCATTAAGTTGGACCTAAAATTCATTATGGGCTGGAATTATTATCGGATTATTTTATGGTAATTATAAATTAATATTTTCAAACATTTTTTGAGTGCTTAGTGTTCATACTGTTAATTTTACTATTATTTATTATTATTTATTAGGCACAAAACTGTAAATTCCTGTCAACTATATGTGTAGATTACAAAAAGAGTACAATGTTTTGGATTCTGAGCGCAGCAAAGAATGAATGGATTTTAACGCAATAATAAATTATCAACAAATCTTGGGTACGACCCACGGTTAAACTATAATATTTACAGTTTAATCGTGGTACAACCCGACAATTTTAAACCCACTCGAGAAGTTGAAAAATTCTTAATTTTCCAACGAGGTTCGCATCATTATCGAACAGTTTGATCACACTGCTGATGGAATATTAGATTTTTCTACAACGCGCATCTCTTCCACAAAGAATACGGAAATATGGTAAAAAAGTTGGTATTTAAAGTTGTTTTGTGTTCATGGCTTCTAGCCCCGGTTAAAATTCGTTCTATTATCTATCAGTCATTTCTCTTATCACCGGTGAGAACCATCACCACTTTTCATTGGTCCAAAATTTTAGCGCGGGAACGCGTGATAATGCAAAATTGTAACGTCAAAGAACCAAAGTCAAAAATCGAAACAAGCAGTGGTTAAAAATGTAAAAGGAATACACCACAGACTAAAAACTAAACCACCATGTAGAACGTAGGCGAAACGACGTTTTCAGACAGTATTTTAAACCTGTGGGTAAAACCTTTTAACATACGCTTTTACTTTTGGGTACATTTGAAGTCTGAACGAATCTCTTTTGCATTGAATTTCGATGTTCGTTCGCCGACCGTCTAGTGTTTTCCTCGTCGCCGACTTTGTCGAATTCCGTTTGTGTCCGTTTCACGCGATTCCCGGTCGTTTCGCCGATCCACCGTAACCGGCAGTATGGACACGTCCTCCACCAACGAAAGGAATTTTCGGCGTTCAAAGCGCAGCTGGAAAAGGTCCGGATGAACGAGTACAGCGGCAAAGGTGCGCGCGGAACGTTTCACTCGCTGGATTTAAACCGCCGTTTGCGATTTTGTTGTTAGGTTTTGTTTTTTTGTTTACAGTTGTCGACCAGACGTTGTGCGCGACGATCATGCAGAACGAAATAGCGATCATGACGAGCGTGGAACGTAGATTGTTCAAGGAAGAAATGAGTTAGTATCCAGGTAGTATTTAGGGTCATCATATTACGTCAACCATTAAGTGGGAAATTTTTTGGCCAAATGGCTATTTCACCACGATATCCACGAGGATGCGATTCTTTATGTCAACCAAAATCCTTCATTTTCCGATGGTATAGCCTATATAGCTTTTAAAGATCAAAGTGAAAAACAAAAACACGTTTTCGATTATGTGTTATGAACGCTCTAACGAATTTGGCATTGTCTTCATTTAACGTTGGTTTCTTTTACTCAGAACTTGTGTCGGTTTCATTATTATTTTTAACGTACAAAATTTTTAGAGCCCTTTCACGTGCCGTACAGGACATTGCCTTTGAAAATGGTTCAAGAGTCGTACCGTCTGTGCAGTTGGCTTATAGAAAAACGGACCAAAGAAAATGGATAACGTGTTCAACATAAACTCGTACATTGGTTTAATTGTGAGTCAAGTTGATAATCTGTATAAATTCCTATAGGTATGTGTGTATAAAAAAAAAAATGTAATTGTTGTTTGTTTGCTACACCCAAAATATGGATATCAAAAAAGTAAACCAACAAGTTTAATATTCAAAACGTTTTGTGGTCAATATACTTGTTAGCACTGTACTGTAATGCATATCATAGTGATGCTGCACTTACTAGAACGCATTAAATACTACGCACTCTAAGTCGTTTTCAATCGTTGTTAAAGTCTAGTACACTAGTATTTAAGCGCACATTTAAAAGGTGCATAATATACGATATATGTTCAACTGTTTAAGATTAATAAATTTAGTTTAGGTGTCACGTACATAATAATTTGTATTAGACATATCGTTATAATCGCGTGTATTATAATTATTATTTTTATAGTTTTATAATTTTATAATAATTGATTTGAATTGAATGCTAGATAGATGCGTGTGATGGCAAAGAAAATCCACTGATGCACATGTATTTAGTAATGTCATGAAAAATACAAACTATTTTGATTTACATTTTTTTGGCAACTTAAAAATAGAAGAGAATGCTTAATCAATATCAACACAAAGCAAGAAAGAAATTAGAAAATCTATCAAACGACCATTGGAAGAACAAGTTGTTCCTGTAGAGGTATTTACATTTGTATCATATCCATTAATATTAATGGTGTCACCTCTATGATACGTGAGTTTATTTATTTTTATCATATACAGGTGGAAAATGATGAGACTGACAATGCACTTAAAAAGACTTAATTGAAAGTTAAAAGCAGTTTAAAGCAATTAAAAAAAATCAAGGAAAACCAATATCGTTCTATAAGTTTGTCATTGATCCATTTAGCTTCACATATACTGTAGAAAATATTTTTTATTTGGCTTCATTAGCAAAGGACCAATCCGTTGAAATCAAAACAGTTTCAGGTAATGATTAATTTTACTATTACAATTACCTACTTATTTAATTATTTTTTAATATATACGTATATAATATCGTACGTAGAGTTTAAATCATGATTTAAATCAAAATTGGTCAGAATCCGCTCAGAATCTAAATTCTGAGACAATAAATCTTGAAAACTAACATAAACTGGAGAAATAGTTTAAAGAAATATTTTATTTTTATTTTTCTTTAAATTTTAATCATTAAGTATTTTTTTGTTCAGTGAAGAATAGTAAAAAAATTGTTCTATTCAATACTTGTGTTTTGAGTAAAACCGTATTTCAGAAATGCATGACCGGACCAAGTCGCAAACGCGTATGACTGACAAAACTTTAGTCCTGGGACAAAAAAAAATTTTAACTTATGACTAATGGTAGTTTGTTACTCATCATCACTTATCAGTTACTTAATGGCCGATTAATTCAATCAAAATTTTTACTTATTAAAGGTTTTTTTTTTTTCAAAATCTATTAGATCTTTACCGATTTTTTATTATTTAATGACTATTCAAATTGTTAACATTTATGTTACTTTATTCTTATAGATGACAAACACAATGAGTTTGCAACCATAACAATTTCAAAGTCAAGTAGCAAAGAAATTTCAAAAAAAGATGATACTTTATCTTCATTATGTACCATGAGTCATGATATGTGGAAGGTAAAAAATATGTCTTGTATTTATTTATTGTTTTTATTAATTTAATTTATGAATAATATTTTACAAAATTTGATAGTTTTACATTTCATCTTAAATAGTTTAAATAGTATAGAGTAGTAGTTTGTTGTACAGGATTATATTTTGAAGGTATTATACTAAATAGTTTTCACATTTTTATCTTAGATGATCTTGTACGTGGGTAAATCATGTTGAGTAGATACTTAGTGAAAATCTCAAATTACGTGATATGTTTATACTTCTACTTGCACAAATTAATTGACGATTTATACTAATTTTGTCGTTGTAAATAATTAATTGAGCCTTACACAATTTTATTTACAAAACACTTCACAATAATGTTTGCATTCTTATGGCTTTGGCAATGGTAAAAATATAAAAGTTTTCTAAAATACATGTTTGCTACTTAAAACAATCAAAATTACTTGGCAGGTTTCTAAAATTAAATAAAAATTAAAAATAATAATTTGTAATAATAGAAATAATATTTTGAATTTATTTTCTGAAATTAAAACATTTTAAAATTAATTCAAATTTTCAAAAAATGTTGCCATGTACTAAGCGTTAAAATAAAATATTTAAAATAGTTTACTGAAACAAATTAAAATATAAACTACTCAATTAAGATTTAACCTTTTAAAAAACAATAATAGAAAACATCAAGTTTTTATTGCAATATTGTATACTCGTAACATAATAATTCATAATAACTCTTAATATTAGTATATTTTGATTTTTAAAATTACAATTTCTTACAATATATCAAAATTATTATGCTAACTTACACAATAATTGTATCATTGTGTAAACCAAGTTCTTTGCCCTTTTCCTCTAAGTTGTGCTGTATGGTGTAGTTAGTAGAATAATATCTTG
>CM029357.1:34850191-34869870 GCA_017140985.1 Hormaphis cornu
TATATTTACATTAAAATTATTCTATAGTTATATTATAATTAACACCACCACCACCACCACCGTTCACGCAAATACGTGTCTTTTAGCCCACTGTAGTACCAGGGACCCATGATCCGCACGAAACCGACGCGACGTTTGCGTACACGTGTTTGTAGCCACGTGGTGCGCGCAAAACGCAAACGTCGGCTTCATGGGACCCTGGTACCGAAAATTGACAATTCCGCCAAGTGGAGATCTGTTTTCACCTAAACGGTGCCATGTGCAATTATTAATATTATAATATTCCATAATTATTAATATTATAATATTCTAAAAGTATAAATATTATAATATTCAATAATTATTAATATTATAATATTCTTATACAGTTTTATTATAATTAACATCATCACCACAGTTCACGCAAAAACTGGCCGCAAATTCGCGTATTTTAGCCCACCGTGGTACCAGGGACCCATGATCCGCATGACGCGGCACGCAACCGACGCGACGTTCGCGTACACGTGTTTTTGGCCACGTGGTGTACGTGAAACGCAAACGTCGGCTTCATGGGACCCTGGTACCAAAAATTGACGATTACGTGGTGTGACGGGCTATACACCACCGCCGCCGCCGCAAAGACTGGCCGTAAATAAAATCGTATATATTTTATACATATAAAATATACATATAATATTAATAATAATAAATATACTAATTAATAATAAATGGTACCAGGGTCGCATGAAGTCGCACGGGAAGTTGCGAAGTGGCGAGCGCGCCAAGTGGAGACCTGTTTTCACCTAAACGGTGCCATGGGCGTACACATTATTATGAAACGTCGGTTCATGGGGCCCTGGTACATAAATCGGCTAAAATACGTATTTTCGGACTATTTTTTCGCCTTAACGGCGGCGGGTGTATGCGGTGTCGTATATTTTATAATGTAAAAAAGCCGGGATCAGTCTAGGTCGCGTGGGTTGTTTGAATGGGTAGCGGCTACGCTTTGAGTGGATCACTAGTTTAGAACGATAAACCACTTTAAAAATACAATTCTGAGCGAGCAAACACAATTTCAAGTCGATCGGAGCAACTCAAAAATTGGGTCATATTTTGTTTTCCTCAGAACTTCGAAAATAATCAAAATTTAAAAAAACGTTTCAAATAAAGTACCATCTCAGATCTATTATCTTTCTTTTAAGGTATCATACGTTAAAATTGGTGCAGGTTTACTATAAGAACTTTTGATCACAAAAAAAAAAAAAAAAAAAAACATCATTGTAAAACCAATACATTATTTGCTGACGCTCAGAATCTAAAGACATCATTGTAAAACCAATACATTCTTTAAAAAAAGTTTGTTCAAGCATCTCGAGGGAAAATACCAAAAAAAGTTATTTCAAATGAGAATAATGATAAAAAAAGATTTTCAATACCTTAGGAGGGCTTAGCATCCTCTGTGCCCACTCAAGCTTTCAAGGATGCGCATTAACTATTGTTGAAAGTTTAAAAGTTAAGTTAATTTTAATTTAGTTAATTAATTTTATTTTTTATTACATTTTAACTTAATAACTCGTTTTTTTTTTTTTTACTTTAACTTTAAATTAATTTGTAGGTAATAACGGAATTATTTTTATTTTTAAACATTATAAACCACGATGATTCAAAGTATGAACCTTTATCTTTATCTTAAGTTTAGCGAATATTATTTTGTTCGTTACCTTTTAATTATATAACACATATTTTGACAAACGATAGTAATTTACTTTTTGTTTTTTCAATTAATTTAACGAGTAAAAAAAATTAGTCAACTTGTCGAGCCTTGCAAATTGCGCATACGTTCACCGAGGGGTTTTATGAGCGGAGAATCTCGTTTAAATATGATATTGTTCAAAGTTTTCATTTTCTCTCTTCGATATTGACGAGAGTGGATATTATTATAAATATATGAGAGGAACAGTAATGAAAAGTAACGCGAATCTCGTAACGTTAGTTTTCCCGGTGGGTGTAGGTAACCCATCTACCCGAAAGTAATATTTTACGCTTTTATTTTTTGCGATTGAAGTAGTCCAGTGGTCTGGAAACACTTAACGGTGTAATTTCACGTTTTACGAAATCGTTTGGGTTTTAATTATCGCGTTGATCGATATAGGTATAAGTTCTGTGTTTAGCTCGAAAACACGGTTGGAATACATAATCTTATAACGTTTGTAGTAACTGCCTAAAAAAAAAAGCGGGATCAGTCTAGGTCGCGTGGGTAGTAGTTTGACGGAGTAGCGACTACGCTTTGGTTGGGTCGCTGGTTTGGAAATCGTGGCTCGAACGTACTGTTTAATATCCGAAAGCAATGATAAATCATCGAAAAAACGATTCTGAGTGAGCTCAGTTGTCTAGAATTCGTCCTGGTAAAAACTAAATTTAACGATAAAAATGGTCTAAAAACCCCGAAAGTCGTAACCACGTTTAATAAAAATATTAATTTAAATAGCGTGTGAAAATTTTAATACGTATAGAGGCCTACCAATTATTATATGGTATCGCGGTTTCAATATAATCGGACAAAATAATACTCGGCACTACGGAGGGCGTTTTCGTATTTTTCGAAGAAATCGTCGTGATTTCATTGTCATAAAAAAAAAAAAAAAACACTTAAACCAATACATTCTCCGCTACACTCGCAGAATCCAAAAATATTGAATCGAGATAATAATTGTGTACTCGAGACATTATTATACATCGTTTACAATTTTTATTTAATATAATATTTGAAACTTTACACATATATAGACACGATCAATTTTAATAACGTCATTGTTCTGCGATGCACTCGATACAACGCCTGTAAGCGCGTACCTACCTGTACAGGCAGTTGTAAAAAACGGAAAATTGCAATTTATAGCGATTAGATAGCCAGCAGCTGCAAAACTGTTAAAATATCAAATTGAAATATCGATTATAAAAATGATATCGAGAGAGTATGGAATAGCGCGTGGCAGCTGCCGTGTAAATAATGAATAAGAGAACTTTGAAAAACCCTCGGAATATAGGTAATATCCGCGCGCATCAAACGCACAACAATGAGCCGAAAAGAAAATAGAAAAACCACATCTTGAAATGGACGGAATATAATAAAATACTCGGGCCACGTCTGTTACAGGATATGGCCATAAGGTACTTTACTTTACGTGCTATTATTGGTTTGCTTTCGTTTTTTCCCTATTTTATTACGGTATACGCTGCACAAACATAATGTCGTATACTGCAGGATGATTTTACAGAACGGTGGATACCTTACCTATGAATTTACGAGGGCTTTTTGGTGCGACGATACCGGCCAAGTTCACTTTTTTCATAAATATTGACTTCTGTCCATCCATGCCGCAGTAACAATCTTGAGTGGGTCACTGGTTTTGAAGTTGTGGTTCAAACGCGTCATTTAGTATCTGAAAGCAACGATAAATCGTTGCCTTCGAAAATCCGATTCTGAGCGAGCTCAGTTGTCTAGTGCGTATATACTAGAAAACCAAATCTAAAAAAAAAAAAAAAAAAATTGGACTAAAATATCTCCGTAAATTCACGTAGGTATAAAGAATAACAGTTCAGATAATGTGAGAACATTTTGAACCATTTGGACTACTGTTTGAGCAGTTAATACGATTTTAGTATCAATTGCACAGTTATCATAGTGCGTAACTTCATTGTTATAACTTATAACCAAATTACACCATTTTTCAAAATTTTTTTGTACGCGTTCGGAATGGATTGGGCGGATTTTTTTAAAATATTTTTTTATTTATATAGCAAATTTTGTTTTACATAACATACCTGTTTAATTTTCAAATCTTAAACAACAAATTTGTGTGAGTCACAAATTTTTTTTCTAAAAATAAGTCAAAGGTATGACCAATTTTCGACCTTTTTCCAACTATAAACAACTAAAAAAAAAAAAAAAAATTATCACTATAGTTTTCGAAATTTTTTTAGTAGCATACGAGTATGTACGTTATTAATCTTGTGTTAATGTTTCAAAACTTTGAGTCGAAAATTAAATTTGTTATCGAACGAAAACCACAAAGCAAATGGAAATTTTCGAAAACTTTAAAGTTCTATGTACTTAGCTCAACAATTTTCGAAATTACTTAAAACCAAATCTGTATTTTACCTATTGCAATATTGTGTACAAGTTTGATCTAGTTCCATCAATTATTTTTGAAGTTATGGCCGAAAAACTAAATTGATTATGTCAAAAAACAAGTTATCCGTAATTGTTATCGTTTTACGGGTTTCGTTTGTTTTTTGAAGTCGGTTTTATTGTTTTGTTGAACGTTTTTTTTATATGTCATAATACGAGTATTTCTCTGTTCAGACAGTGGCACACGGTGGTGGAAAAACGACGGTTTTAAGTTTTTCGTAAAAGTGAATTTGGTTCTGAGGGGAGGGTTTAAGGCACGCACTCTTAGGTGCGCAGTCGTCCATCACCGTCGCGATGATTCATCGTACTAGTTTTCTTTGTACTGTTTTCGGTTACGAACGCGTCACGTACAGAGAAAATCACTTAGGTACACAAGTTATAACCAAGTCAGCCGTTACCTACTTATATAGAGCTACCGTAACACGTACTATTCGTAGTCGTTTTTACAAGGCTGGGAAAGTTAACAACTCTTTATGACTAGTTCATTGAAAAAACAAAAATTCAGGTTAAGTCAAAAGAACTATCAAAAAGCGAAAACAATTAAATCGATTTGGTTTCTTTTTTCGTGGTGATTCAAGATATCATTTTGTATTCTGTGTATGTTGTTTATGTTTAACCACATAAAATAAACTGTGGATCGTCGCAACTTAACGCCTATACACTGGTATATCTTGTCAACAGGAATTTTTTTTGTTATGGTTTACCCACAGTGTTATTTGAAAATACCAATAATTAATCCAAAACAAAGTTGTAATCATCAGGGTTGGGTGGGTTAACAACTTTTTTTTAACTCGTTAAGTTAATTGAAAAAACAAAAAGTTAAGTTGAGATATTTCTAAAACTTTAAATTTTCTTCCTAGTAATGAAGGAATAAAACTAAAACTTTCAATTTTCTTCCTTGTAATAAAGTAATATTCCTTAAAATTTAGATCTCCTTCCTCGTAATCAAGAAATATTGCTATAACTTTAAATTTTCTTACTAGCAATGAAGTATCTACCTAATACTCCTAAAATTTTAGATTTAATTCCTCGTAATGAAGAAACAGTTTTAAGAAATATTTTTACACTGGAAAAGTGTGTAAGGACTTCCTTTGTATCTTGTTAGTTGTTTCATTCGTTGTAGTTCTTTTTAAGTGAAAACATCAGGTTTTTTTAAAAACAATTAAGCGCCCCTTATAGGAGTTTTGGTTCTGACTTTTTCATATTTTCCGCATTTTTTATATTTTAGATTAATGACGTACGCACCTGGGACGCCCGCAGGGGGGCCAGGGGGGACCGTTGTCCCCCCTGAGATTTTTCAAGTCAGCAAAAAAATTTGAAACAAGTTAAAACACATTTGTTTTATACACACTCTACTATGTAATAGTTTAACGAGTCCACAGAAATAAATTTCTAAATTTATGATTTTTCCCCTTACAAGAGTTTGATGCATCATCTTTTACTCAAACAATATTAGGAGCATGTACCATCTTGGATATTGACATGAATAAATGTGTTGGGCAGGGGTGTGATGGATGTGCTACAATGGCTGGCCATATATCTGGAGTGCAAAAAAGAATCAATGATGTGTACCCAATCGCTAATTTTTTCCATTGTGCTAGTCATCGTTTAAATTTGGTAATAAACAATTTGATATAGTACTTTACGCCGATTGAAGACATGGATTAGAAATGGAATGGGAAATGAGTGACTAAGTAACTTGGGATTGATAAATATTCATCGCAAAAGATATGACGATCAAGAATTTTCTGAACAACAAATTAATGATTCAATAAGCAAATTTGCATCTAACAAAAGGCTCTACTTTGTCTCTACTTTTTGAAGTTTGAACATGATGATTTGATATAGTAAAGTTATTGTTGTTTATTATAAATTATGTCATTTTTTTTTTTTACAAATTTTTGAATTAATAGTGTAATTAAATATCATCTCAAAATAGTCATTAATTTCACATTACCAGTGATGGGTATAATTAATTTAAGGTAGGTTGGGATCTGAGGTTGGAGCCCCCCATATATTATAATATCATAAAATGTGTTTGCCCCCCCCTGAGATTCAACTCTGCGGACGTTCCTGGTACGCACCTAGTATTATTAATAAATAGTAGCTAAATAGTGCACATTAATACAATTTATTAGACACCACTAACCACAATTATATAATTTAAAAATCCTTGGACAGAACCAATAAAAATATAAGGATTCTACATAGTTATTTGATGTGGAAAGCTTAATGTAAATAATACCGCGTGTAGTGCAATCTAACGTTTCTAAATATCCAGGTTTTATAAAAAAACAATAAATATTCGAATAGAATAGAATACAAAATATCATCTAATACTTTGGAGAATAAAAATTTAAAAATCAATTTTTTTTCTCTTAAACGCCAGCTGCAGTGATGTTATTGATTATTGTACCTAACGAACGATATTTTTTTATGATAATAGCATAATATGAACAGATAAACAAAAACGAGGTCCACGTAAATAAAAATTTTATTGAAATCAATATAGTGTCAATTTAATAAATTTCAAGTTAATTTCAATTCATTCGTAGTGTTTATAGTAATTAGTCAACATGGCCAATTGAAAGGTATAGTTAATCGTAGATAATAATAATTAAAACGATCACTTGAAAAGTAAAGTGTACAACACAAATCCAAGGTTTGTTGATATGCACTAAAAGAAAATATCCGCGAAGAGAAATGCAGGCTATCAACTCGACTTGTCACGAAGTCATCAATAATATTTCAGAGTCCTGTGATCGTGACGGTTAACACATTTACATCTATTACGTTTAGACGACTTTGTTTTAAAAAAAAAATTATTCCCGTATTTGTTACGTTTAAATTAAAATTATAGTACATTTAATCGATAATCGACTTTACGATTTATTAATTATTTACATTTCTAAGGGCCACCCAGTATAGAAATCATGGTTTGCGTAAAAATTAAGTTCAGTAATTATGATCAAATAAAAACGTTTTAGACTCCGTTATCGATCGGTACACATCTTGTTATGATTTTACGTTTTCAATATATTAGTATTATATTAACAGAGTATTTTTTACTTTTCCGCAAAAAAAGTTTTTTCTTCTTTTTTTTGCTAAAATGTGATATTAATGAAAAAGTAATGAATGTTTGGTCTGCCGCTTGTATACGTAGGTATATATAGTATAATACATGAATCAAATTTGCATGTTACGAGTTCGAAACACAGAAACACTTATCACAATACAAACAATAAAAGAAGTAGATTGAGGAAAAAGAACGAGAAACCGAGAAAAATTTAATATTTTATGTGGAAATAGTGTCTTGAACTTTTGCCTCAGCCCTTTTTGCGTTCCCTTTGGGTTTGGTTGCCGGGGAAACGCTGGGATGCGATCATACCGTTACCGTGTGTAGAGCAGCTGCTTACTATACTAACTATTTTTTATAGGTATATAATATACGTTTACCTGTTGATCTACCTGTCCGTTTGACCGCCGTGGACCAAAACATTACGTATAGGCAGGCAGAGACGGGCATGATTTCAAATGAAATGATTTTGATTATTAAAATCTTTTTTTTAACAATTTTAGAGAAGATTCTCTACACCGCGAGTAAAACGTTACCCGACCCGGTGATTAGCGATTATAGCAGAAACCTATAACCGCGGTCGAGTCTTTCGACACACGTGTGCCCGTTTTGTCGCTTATGACTTTATCCTACGTTTACTGTGTCCGTGTATATTGTGACCTTACCAACAGTTTCAAAATGAATTTAAGTCAAGAGGAAGATATCATCAACAACGAGGGATTAGAAAAGTCGACAAGTATATCCGTCACCAACAAAAATAACGTACCATTCATTCACAATAACAAACAAATCTTAGAGTCTAATTTTGACACTGTCAAAAACGCAAACGATCTTTATAACGGTTGTTTTTTCAAACTAATATCTATCAAAATCTATAGTCGAAAATAAAAACTGAATGTCAATTATGTGTTCTTAAGACGACTCACCGTGCATCTACTACTGCAATTTCTAACTTAAAGAGACATTTAAAGGTAAGCTTTCATTTTAGATTCTGAGCTATAGCCTATAGACCTATAGTAAGGGTCACGAAAACTTGCCGTTGCCCTTATCGCATCGCGTTGAGAGATTTTGTGACGCATTGAGAGGGCCATGTTTGTATGAAAAGTGCTTGTGCCGTTTTTTAAATGGAAATTTGTTAGGCTAACATAGAACATTTTTACAAATCAAAAAATAATGTCATCTAAAAAATTTCATCCGAATAATGGTACTTATGAAACGATTAAATCGAGTTTTCTTTTTGAAAAATTATTCATAAAAGAATAATAATCATAATAAACATCTCATTTTATAAACAATAGATCTTGCTCCATTCTAAAATTAAATCAATATTTGGTTCTGAGGGGATCTAGTACCCCTGACCCCCCCCTCCCGTAAATACGCCACTATCTACTATTTATGATTATTTCAATAACATTATTTAATTAATTTATTATATAATATTTATAATTTAATAGCAATAATATAAACTAATTATTATTATACTAAAACAAATTTTTAATTTAAAGTTAATTATTATTTATGATCCCTGTTGAATGATGTATTTGATACATGAATTTCAGTTATTTTCTCTCAGGTATTTTACTATTTAATTATCAAGTTACAATGTCTATATAATATATAAAATAATATATTTCAGTGACTTACATATTATCACGGTATAGGATATATACTTAAGCTTATTTTGAAATTGACAAGCTAATAATAAAATTGTATTCATTTGATTAGTGAGTTTTTTTTTTGGTATTTCGATTATTAAAAGAAATAATCATGAAATTAAATTTTCAACAACGAGGTCAAATTTAAACCCCGATAACCTTGAAAAAAAATTGGTCCATGAGAGTAGATCGAGAATTATGCATAGATTGTGTACTTGACGTTACAGACTTCTAACTACAAAACTTAAACTAGTGTGAAAGAACTTAAAATGCAAAATTTCGATTTTTAAACTGTATCAATACTGACTAAAAAATAAATGAAAATTTCTTAAAATATTTTTAAGGGTCATTGTAATAGCCTAGTATTGACTCAATAAAGATAAAGATTTAATAAAACCGTTCAAGCCAAAAAAAAAAAAAAAAAATGATAGGATATTCCCCCTTAACTTGCCCGAAATTGGTTTCCAGTACAATTCATAGAATGGATGAAATTTGACGATGGAATAAAAATGACGAGTATTACCTCGCAGTTCATTTATACCCAGAGGGATTTATGGGAAAACAAAACGCGATTCTCGAAACGTACTCGCGCACTAAACCAGATTTTGCCATTATATCACGTTTCTCGGAAAATGTACCACACGATTTAGCAGACGAACTAATATTATATTGGTTACATTTTTAAAGTTCGTATACATGCAACTGTCTGAAAATCAGTTTAGTTTTGTTCCATTGTTTTATATAAGTACTTACAGAGAAATATTTTGTTTTGTTTAACATGTACAGTAAATGCGTATCATGCGGGTGAATTTTAGATTAAGAGAATGTGTGACACTCGCAGTTCTAAGGAGTTGTAATTTGTTGAAATCATGAACATTTCGTACTTTCAAGGTAAATAAATAATGCATTTTTAAGTAAGAGGTAATTTAAAATTATTTTGATGTCAATATTAATAGATACCTACTTTATCTATAAGACAGCGTTTAAATTTGTTTGCTAGCATAATAACAGATTTAAAACACATTCTTTCTAAACATTTGTAAAATGTTAAGTATTTTAAGTGGGTTATTGTAAAAAAATATTTGATTAAGTTGTTAAAAAAGCAATAACGCTTATTTTTAGATACGATTCTACTCTTTAAAATACGTTTTATTCGAGTGAGTTATATATTACTTTTACGATAACTATACCTACACTTAAAATAAAATTGGTATTACTATTGTTACAATAATTTTAAAAAAAATGAATGATATTTAATCATTATATTTTGTGTGAATTTTTATTTTATCTGTTATAAATGTAAATAATATATGTATACATATTGGGTAATGTTTTGATGACTTTTTAGAACGCTTAATGTCAATTTACACGCACATAATAACTGTAGCGTTATACATAGCGACTGTTGTCACATTTTGACATTGCTTTTTCGTTTTTTTTCCCTATTCGATAATGAGCAAAAGCGGTCCAAGGATAAAAATATATTATTTAATTCGGTACTGTAGGTACTCATTTTGTCACAAGCAGTCCAACCGGTTATCGACAAATTGTGTTTGTTGAAATAAGTGAGTTTTATTCGGGACGCAAGCATTTTCTAGATAATTTAAAACTAAATGAAAAAAAATATAAATTCTATATGGCCTTATGAATTTTGAAATCATAAAATAAATAGTATGCTTGTATTGTACTAAATTTAAAAACTCTAGGAAAGTGTCACGCAATGCGTTTTTTCTTATAATTATTTTCTAACAAAAATCGCATATAAACTTTTTATGGACGACAAGATGTGAATATTATGAATTAATATTTTAAAAGCGTCTAAAAAGTCTAATTTAATTTATTTATTTATTTATTTCGTATGGCATCAATGAGCAACATTAACAACACTTAAAATTCTAATTTAATTACTGAAATATTTAGATTTCAAACTAAAAAAAAAAAAAAAAATTATTTTTTTGCAACTTGCAATATCTAATTTTTAAGGCTAATTAATTTTACTGATTAAAAGTTTTACAAAGTTTTCGGGTTTGAGAAATGAATTGATTATTTAGTAGGTACGCCCCAGTAAGAACAAAATAATTGGCGAGAAAATCCATACAAAACGTTATGGTAGTGAATTATTAAAAAACATTTTCATCGATTTATTGCTGGAAATTGAGCGCAGGCTTTGGTTTTTCTCTTTAATTGTTATTTTAAAATTTTTTTTTTAAAATTATGTAATTAATTTTTATAGCATTGTTTTACAGCCAACTTATGTCTACTATAAAAAAAATAAAAATAAAAAAAGTTAACCCAACAAAATCTAAACCTTTTTACTTTTGTGTATAAGTACCGTAAATAAATGTTTGTTATCTTTTGATGATGACAATCGTCAATGAATTCAACATCACATTTTATATATTATGTGAGAATTGTAATACTATCTCATTTTTTCACCCTAAAATTAAGGCTAAACCAAACGTAAACAAATATAGGTGTATTAGTGGGGTACGTATAATATAATAGTTGTGATATTTGATTGGGTTGCCAGAAATCAAATACTCATTTAAATTGTTTTCATTAAATAAGTAGATACTATTTACATAGAAAGTGCAGTTGTAAAAGTAAAGACTGTACTATTAGTAAATTTCACTAAGCGGTTTCTATTAATTCGGCGTAATTAATTGTTTATCGCCATATATAATTATAATTTTATGTCAACAAACCATTTTTTCGTATCGAGCATTATATTAAAAAACAGAAACGAACAGTTGCGCAGAGTAAGCCATTGTTTTGGGTGAGCTGCAGTACTGTGGTAAATGGCGCAGTAGGATAAACGCGTGTTTTTAAAGTTTTGGCTAAAAATAATTTGAAATTCTCATCATGTTTGTATACTTTACCAATTCAAAAATTCTTAAAAATTTCAATTAGTTTTAAGTTTATAGAGGAAAAAAAGAAAAAAAAACTCTTTTGAACATCAAGAAACCGTACCGGTCCGTTTTGTCAATATTTTCAATGTATTACCGTTTATAAACAAAAACACTATGTTTTACGGTTTCACATTTTTCTGCACGTGCCACCACCGACACGATGTTGTTTTTATACTGTCAACGACTAAATAATAATCGACTGTCGACTGAAAAGTGTACGACAATTTTCAACAACCAATATTTTCGACCGCTAAAATCTTAATTTATAATACTATCTATATGACGCACTCACTCAATTTATGGATTTTATATTATTTAAAGTTATCAGAATTATTCCAGTATAGTTAAAAAAAAATTTTTTTTGTTGAGAAAATTAAGACATTTTAAAACATTTTCCGTGTGTAGGATAAACAACGTTTTTATACGACTGCAGAGTATTATTTTTTCGGATGATCGTTCACATTTACGCGATGCAAATTTACGGTTTTAGTTTTTTATGCACGCGCGGCGCTGCACGTGCCGTGACCGATTTATCGATGTTGTGCAGTTCATTGTCAATAAAATTCTAGTTTCGACGGAGAAGGTTACGCCGTTTCTCGGCCAACAAACCATAATTTGTACAATAACATTAATGTAAGTTCTTCAGACGATATGGGACTATATGAATACTAATATAATATAATATTACAGTGACGTAACCAGGATTTTGCTTCGGGGGCTGATATAATTCCATGACTATTAATAATTGTTTATCTTTCAAAAGGATACTGATCTAATAACGTTATACTTACACGAATAATGTTCACACATATCTTAAAGTATACTAAAATCGATGCTTTTACACCGATTATAATAAGATTTAGATTTTATTAAAAAGATTAAACAAAACTCTATTATGTAAATACATGATCAATAAAAAAAATCAACATTAATAATTAATAACAATCACTAGATAGTTATAACCGTGCCCACACTGTTTAAAGCAATAACTCTAACCGTCGAGCCTTTCCACTGTTGGAAAATGTGTCCGAAATTCTATAATCTGAAATGTCAATATCTCTATGAATAAATTTGAGAACCACGAGAATGGACTCTAGTATTTTGAAGTTTGGTTTTTTGTCTTTTTAATGATAAAAAATGTTTGGAAATATATAATAACCGTCACATTTTGTTAATGTTTCAATACTGCATTTGGCGGGCAGAATTTCGACTCGACTGGTTTCCACTGCACCACAATTGAAATTCCGATTCAATATCTTTATAACCCGGTAAAACGTCTTCGTTAAATTCAATAGACGGTTTCAAACATAAAAATGGGTTATCAACAGCTAGAAAATATACATAAAAAAATACATACTGTAATTATATTATATGATCATGTCTTTATGGGATATAAAACTTTCTCGCAAAGCAAATCGTCTAAGCACGGAATACTGCAAATTGTATACGTCTGTAAAATTCTTCAATATTTTTGAAAAGAACGTCTTTGCAATTTGTTTTTGCCGGGAATTGTTTCATCAATACTTCACAAAACTCGATTATTTTTTACTTCTTCTTAAATTTTATGAAACTCGCCATTTTAATTTTCTCTTGAAGTTTCTTGGAGACCCTGGATACACTTTCAAATGCATTCACAAAGTCTATGTTTTTTTTTTTTTATTTAAAAAATATTCAGATATCTTTAAGTATTACACTTAATAATGTATTTGAAACTCAGATAGTCACCAAAAAATAAGTAATTTTAGATATATTTTAAAAGACTATGCGCTCGTTTTATTTATTCGTTATTTTTTTTTAGAATCATTTTGAATTTACTCTAAAGTGGTTACAACGGGTGACAAAAAACCCAAAAAAAGTTTTCCGTAGTCATTTAAGTTGATGTGCCTGAGTTTTTGAATACATTTCTATAACTTTTTCTTTTAAAATAGAAGTCCAGAATAGTGAAAATATACACAAAGTTCCAATACAACCCAGCTAAAGTAGACTGGTCAGATCGGATTTTAATAAATCCGGGACACTAAAACTATTGTCACCATTTGTACAATAACTGTATGATTAATAAGTGCTAAAAAAAAATTGACACGAAACGTCTGACGCGGTTGATTGCCTGCAGTCAAGAACGGAGACAATAATAATTGTCTGAACGTCAACGTACCAACGATAATTATTACGAACGGACGTTCGCAAACTGTTTACTAAAATGTGACGTGATTTTTTATTATTATAATACCTAACCTAACGTGATAATAGTTGATTATTTGTGTTTAAATTTTTTAAATAAAACTGAGGAAAGGAAACAAATTTACGTGATTAATATTGAAATCCGGGACATTTTAGTACAAAATTTCAAATCCGGGACAAAACTGTGTCCCGAGAAATATTTTCGGGACGCCTGGACGTAGATTCATCCCTAAACTGGTAACATCCCGGCAAATCCGGGACAAATGGCCACCCTAAGCTAAAGAATTTCGAATATCATAAGTTAGGGAAATCTTGATAAGAGTACTATAAAATGTTTGGCAGCTGTGACTAATCGAAAGTAGAAATAAATTTAAATTTGATCAAAATTTTGGGGAGACCTCCCTGGCTGCACAACTGTGATATTATGAAGCATTTGTTGGTGCGTTGTTTTTATATTTTATTCAAAATGCATGTGAATTATGTGCATTTATGAATTTTTGTGAATATACCCACTGCTTATAATAATAAAAAAGCATTATTTTTTCTAATAAAGGAATATTTTCTCAAAGCTTGCGTGATAAACAACATAATGTTATGATTAATTATTTTTTATGAATTAAAAAAAGACGGGCACTTAGATTCTGTTGACGTTTACAACATAAAATAAATGTTTAAATATATTTTTAAAAAAATGGGCTTAAAACAAAAAGATTCTGATTTTATTGACGTGATGCACACGATTTATTTTACGGAGATAAGTCGTAAGGTTTTGAGTATTTTTGAACTAACAACCATTGCCAAGTTTTATTTGTATTACTTAATAGGTCAAAAAAAAAAAAAACAATTTTTAACCATGACACAAATAATAAGAAAAATAACGTGTAACAGTAGAAGTTTAAAAATTTTTTTTCAATGTGTCCACGTGAGTTTGATCTCCTAGATGTGACATCATATTATTATAAAAATTAAATAATGTAGAAAATTATTATGTGAAGTGACAAGGTCGATGCACGTATGAAAACATTAAATTAGTTATTCAAATAATTCGTCACAAAAGTGAAAGTATATAGGTACGATAGAAAATTATGGATTAACAGTACGATCTTATTTCTGTCAAAAATCAATACTTAAAAAAAGTTCATGCAAATGTTTTGGACCACTCGGGACTCGCATATAGCTATTTGGCAGAACAACACAATAATACTTGCTTAATAATTCCCAAAGTAAATGTATAAATTTCAATCAAAATAATTTTTTTTAATGCCCGCGACTATTTTAAAATTACCTTTATTTTATGCTATGATTTACTATTTTATTTTCACATGTTGGTCTCGTAATATTGTCAAATACTTCTAAACAGTATAGTTTTGAATACTCAGTGTATAGTTGTATAGTTTTTAATTGTTGTAATGATGGAAACTTTTTGTTCAAACACCTATATTACAATATAAGGTACCATAGTTAATTAGGTTCATATAATGATAACGGCAAACTTTGTACAGAGGATAAAACAAATCATCGTTTTACACAGAATATAATTGTAAAAACTACTTAGATAATTTTTCAGAAAGTTATTCAGACGGAAAATTCTGGTTTACATAACATATTTAATTTTCAAATCTTAAATAACAAATTTGTGTGAGTTACGATTAATTTTTTCTCCAAAAATAGTCAAAGGTAAGAACAATTTCCGAAAATTTTTCAACTTAAAACAACTGAGTATAAAAATCGTAACTTCAGATTTTCGAAAATTTTTAGTCGTGTATGTATTTACATGTTGGGAACCTCGTGTTAAATTTTCAAATCTTTTTGTGGAAAATTTAATTTTAATCAAAGTTTCAAAGTTTTATACTCAGCTCAAAAATTTTCGAAATTTCTTGAAATTATTTGTATCGGGCCTGTATCTTAACAATAAATTGATATTAGGCGGATTTCTCAGCTTATTCCGATCGTTATTGTGAATGTCATGGCCAAAAATCTAAATCAATTGCGTCAAAAACACGTTTGCCGTAATTTTTAACTTTTTTCATGAATTTTCGTCGAGTTATTTCATTGTAATTTTTTAATTTTCTTACGCTCGACCCCTCAAAATACCGTCTGTGTCCGCATATATACCTATCGCATCATAGGTACAGCTGATTACGGAAAATTATCGAAAGAAGTATTATCGTGATGAAATAGTGGTAAAAAAAATACACACACACACATCGTGTATCAATACATTTATCGCGCTATACTCAGTATCTAAAATGATAGAAAAGAAAAAAAAATGTTTCGTTTCGTAATAAAAATCATTATGGCCGCGTTGTAGAATATTACACAAACGTATAGAGAAACGCGCGTATCGACACTGAATGCCTCACTCATATTGCCGTAATTTGTGATATATTGCGTTCATTGCATAAGAACATCAATATACTGATTCCGCAAATGAGTAAAGCTTATATTATTATTATACATTATGAACTGAATCTTCTCGTTTCCGGTAAAAAAAAAAAACTAGGTATATTATACATTTTCTATCTGTGTTTGCAGTATACGTACATGATCCTCGTGCGAGGTAATGTAGAAATTGTTTGTATAAATCGTATAGTTTACTGTGCGAGTGTGTGACACTCGGTGTGGAGCCGTGAGGTCAAGCTACCCGAAAAACGGCGATGAACCCTGTGAATTATTTAATCGTATAACGGTTCTACAGGGTAGGCATAATATCTCACCGTGTAGGGAATAACCATTTTTGTCCATTGAATATTATCAAAATCTGTTTTTGAAAACCATAATCACCGTTTTTAGATTCCGAGTGTAACGAAGAATGTATCGGTTCTTACACGATGTGTGTTTTTTTGTTTTTCTTTTAGGTATAATTATTTATTCGTAATTTTTTTTTAAAATTTAAACAAATTTTTTTATATTATGCTAAATACAAATAGCAAAAACCGAATTAAAAAAAAAATAAATAGAAAAAGTTATCCTCTGGGATACACACGATGAGACACCCTGTATACATTATAATATATTATATTTATTATATGTTGTCATCAGGAATAAATTATTTATGACGATAATTGCGTGTCGGAGTACTACGAAAATTAAAAAAACCAAAAAACAGTTCTCACATCAAAATGAACACATAAAATATGCAAAATTTTCAAAACGTTCAACGTGCCAACATAAATGTGTGCAGTATGTTACATAAAAATAACGAAACAAGAATAAACAGTAAATACCTTTAAATATTATACCTATTTTTGTATTAGAATCGCGCAAACGTAATAAACTAAGAACCAGTACTGTGAAATATACTTTTGTATATTTAAGTACAAATACAGATTACTTAAAGAAAGTATTTATAAATACTCTTAAGTACTTAAAAACAAAAAAAAATCTACCTAACCAAATAGAAAAAATTAGTTGTACTTAACATTGGTTTTATAATATTATGTTTTAATGATTTTGCTGTAGTGGTAGTGTCATTTGAAGAATTTTTCGAAAATTTTACTGTGTTTAAGTTAGGGTGGAAAAAAAAAAACGAAAAAACGGTAAAAATAACTGAAAATAGAATGATTTTTAACTAACATAGTCGCATTTTGTCATAACTCCTAGTATAAATAATATCGTCAGTATACTTGACATTTGTACACACTATATTTTAAATAGGTGTTATATGACACGTCCGTGAAAAATACTTTAAAATATTTGAACCGTTTCAAGCGCTCAATATTATTAATATACAACAAAGATTTATACATTTTAATAACTACTTTCAAAACGTGTGCAGTAAATATTGTTTATGCGATTACGATATCCCGTTTAAAACTGTTATTTACACGAATAGAGCCCGATACAAAACCAGCAGCCTATACATGTGCTTATACAGGCACAATATTTCAGATCTTCACTTGTATAGGGGCGTTTTACGTTTTTCGGTCGAATATATCCGCGGAAGTCTATAGCTGTTCTCCCAAAATTATCTTCACTATGTTGAATGCGTCACCCTTCAGGACCTAAATATAGATGAGTATGGTTGACTCGGTACTGAATACAGTGGTATAGTCTTCATCATTTTATGTGCACAAAAACGATAATTGTATCACAATCTTTTTAGCCATGCAGTTGATGTTCAATACGAACATATTATTATGAATATAACCAAACGGACATTGTTTTGGTAATCTGAACAAAAATTATTACTAGGTATTTGAATTAAATTGGATAAAAAACGAAACGAGGAGGCTCGAGTGTTTATCATCATTGAAAATAATAAAAAAGAGGTCGGCGTGCATTAATAATTGTAATATAACATGTAGACGCTTGTGTATTGAAAAAACAAAAATCGTTTTATTTTCAGTCAATTTTTTTTTATTGACATTTCAAACACATTTAGCAAAATTGAAAATATATAGCCTAAATAACAAAAATGCGCGGGTAGAGCTGGTACCCGCGCGGTATAAAAATAATTTATAAACAACGATGGTTCTTATCGGACAAGACTGGTGTTTTACATTTAACGGCTGTTAAGAAGTGGACTATTTTTTGTAGTCATCGAAACCGTGCCCGTGGCTGTACGAAGACAGACTGCCGTGTCCCAGAGATCCACTGTAGAGGCCGGACGAGCCGTAGGAACCGTATTCGTTGCCGATCCCGTAACCGTAGCCGTAACCGGAACCGTAACCGATGGCGGATGACGCGATTCCGGAACTGTAACCGGACGCGATCAACGGTGTCGCTGGGGCGGCGGCGACGGCCACGGCGGCCGGTTGGGCGTGCACGACGTATGGGGTGGCTACCGGAACGGGGACCTTCTTCACCACCGGAACGGCGTACGGTTTGGCCACGGGCACGGGCACGTCACGGACGACTGGGACTGGATACGGGGCGGGTACCGGGTGCGGGACTGGCCTGTCCACTGGGTACGGGACCGCTCTTTCGACCGGCACCGGGTACGGGGACGGTACGTGCACTGGGTACGGTTTGTCGACCGCGTACGGCACCGGGTGAGCTACTGGCACGGCCACGTCGTGACGGACCGGTACCGGGTACGGGGCCGACACCGGTTGGGCGTGACGGTTGACGATGTGCACTTCCCGGGAGACGGGCACGATCGGACCGGTGGTCGGAGCTGGCGCGGCGACGGTGACGACGCTTTCGTAACCGGCGCTACCTGCAGCAGAGCTGTATCCGAGCCCGGACGAGAGTCCCAGACCGGAACCGTACCTAAGACCGGAGCTGTATCCCAGACCGGAGCTGTATCCCAGACCGGAGCCGTATCCCAGACCGGAACCGTAACCGTATCCCAGACCGGAGCCGTACTTAAGACCGGAGCTGTATCCCAGACCGGAGCTGTATCCCAGACCGGAGCTGTATCCCAGACCGGAGCTGTATCCCAGACCGGAACCGTAGCCGTATCCCAGACCGGAGGAGCTGTATCCCAGTCCGGAGCTGTATCCCAGGCCGGAACCGTAGCCGTAGCCTAGATTGTAGGCACCGACACTCCTCTTTCCTTGTTTCGCCGTCGTCTGTTGTCCGTCGGTTTTGGTCACGTCGGCCCTAACGAGGGCTACGACCGCCAGGGCCACGGCGATTGCTGTCGCCTGTAATCACACGGAACAATATCGACATTTGGATTAAGCGTGCGAATAGACACACACACACACACACACACACACACACACACACACACACACACA
>CM029357.1:34870270-34890673 GCA_017140985.1 Hormaphis cornu
ACACACACAAAGCGTTGAAAAAAAATCGTTTTGCGCTACAAACAGCTCGTAATCGTCACGAATACTTACGAATTTCATGTCGAGCGTTGATCGTTGGAAGTCACTCGGTGGAATGGTGATCGTCGGGACCGTTCGGTCGGGTATATATACGTTCGCGGTCGAGCGAGATACCTACCCTCCCAGATGCGTTGGGCAAAAGACGAAGAGAACGATCCTGACGGCGCATCCGTGACACCGTAGACGCTGCGAACCGGTATATAATATTATTATGGATGTATTGTGTCATAGTCGTCGTTTCCAATATAACATAATAATAATTGCAAATGACAAAATCTGGAATACACGTTGTCCTCGAATCATGTAATTCAGCCACATAATATAATACAGTCGAACGGAATGACACAAACACACAAATTATTATTATTCTGATTATTATGCAGAGCATTCTTCAAGTTACTCTAAAATCAGTGCGAGGTGTACCTATAGCGTTTGAAAATATAAAACTTTGAATTATTTCGATGAGATATCGCGCGATAAAAAAAAAAAAAAAAAAAGAGTCATGGGTTACTAATTTGGGTGGGTATTATTGTAATGATCGAACCGACAGTTTTATTATGCACTCATCGAATCGTAGACTTCAAAGTTTCATGTTAAAATCATAAACGATTGATTTTCAAAAGAGTTGTTTTCAACAAAAAATCATAACGAAACAATTCTAATGTAAAAACGTTCATAATAGTTTATTTTTTAACATTTTTTCAATCCAGTATATATAAAAAAAAAATATAACGTTTGGATCGTACTAAGGTTTGGAGATGATTCTAAATGGAAAACTATAAGTCTGACGAAATTGTGGGAACTGCGAAGAGTTGGATTATGAATCATTATTGGAACATTTAAATTCCATGTTATGTAAAAAAATAAATTTTGAAAAAAATTTCTATATCGTGCAAATAACTGGTACTAACAGTTTGGTTTAAAGTTTGTGGAACGAGTAACTGAACAACAGTAATTACTAATTTAAAACAACTTATTAACAATGAACAATATTTTTAAATAATAACACAACGTAAAATACCGAGTTCTTTTCGATTGGGGGAGACGCATTTGGTGAAATATTTCAACACTAAGTGAAAGTTTTTAAAATGCAAATATTTTAGACTTCGAGCACACCAATAATTAATTTACGTCATTGAAGAATCAGCCGCTTTTTCTCGATTCTGTGGGTAGCGCGAAGGACATTTTTTTCCATACGATCAACCGGAAGAGTGGAAAAATGTTAAAATTTTTACAACCATCGTCGATTCGTCAGAAGATTCTTACGATGGTTATTATTATTTCAAAAGTTAGTTTTGAACTTTGCGTTTTAGTTATACATCAGCAACGACTTCAATAAAAATCAGTATTGAAATATCCAAGTAAATATTTGAAAAATGTTTCTCTCAAAATAGTTATGTGTGATAAAATATTTTTTAATCAAAACTGAACGAAGAAAAAATTGTATACAACGGTAGGTAGGTACACATTTTTTCATTTTGTACACTTAACTGTACACAATTTGAGCGACCGACTAATCGTAGTGTAAAAATGATAGACCAATGTTATACGTTTAAATTAAACGAAATCATTATGTTTCAGTCATCACTGGTACCCAGTTAAAGTCTGATGTGTAAATACGTTTTAAGGGTTTTTAACACTGTAAAATGTTTTCGTAAATAATAATCAAAAAAATATCGGACGCACCCAAAAGCAGTTTTATTTGACGACAGAAATCCGCGAGAATGGGCTAGAATCATGGTTTATTTCATACAAGTTTTAAATTGACTAATTTATACGTATGTTTCGATACGTTGCCTTCGATAAAAAAATTCGTGTTTATAAAATCATCGGTGTGACTCGTTCGTTATAGTTATTAGAAAATGCAATGACGAAGTGACTTATGTAGTAAGAAGCATTAAGTATACCTACAATTTTAAATTTATAAATAAAAATAATTTTTAATTTAATCAATTTTTAATTTTCATGCAAAATTTCAGATTTTTGTACCCACCCCTATTTAAAATTTTATCGAGATTTTATTGGCTTCAAAGCAACGTGTGCAAAGATGTTTTGTTTTGGTGAAAGGTTTGTAGTACTTATTTTTCCACTCATATTAAATAGTAAGTCGGTATTCAAACATAATTTTTGACCCAAAACTATACATGTATATACCTACAAAGATCCAATTTGTGAAGCTCTTATCACGTATGGTTACCGAAAAGTACTTAATTTTATACATTTAGAATTTTTGAACCAACATTTTTTTGTAGCATAATATATGAATTTAACATGTGTTGAAAATTTTAGTCACCAAAGAAGAAATGTTTTCGAGTTTACGTCGGACGATGAGTAAATGGTAAAATTAAGATAAGTCGTGAAAAAAATACAAACAATGGGTTCGAAATTCTTATCAACAAGAACGTGTGTAGATGGTATAGGAAAATTAAAAAACAAACTAAAATGAAAATATAAAA
Organism: Hormaphis cornu; assembly: GCA_017140985.1. NCBI lineage: Eukaryota > Metazoa > Arthropoda > Insecta > Hemiptera > Hormaphididae > Hormaphis > Hormaphis cornu. Next base: position 34,872,784 of record CM029357.1, read on the forward strand.
AATCGAATTCGAGTGATTAGCAGCATAACTGCGCACGCATTACATATTTTTATTTAGGCGCGTTTTATAATAATTATTTTTTATTGGTTAATCTAAACGGGTTTTTGCCAAGAGCGCGAGTTGTACAAGGATGTTAAAAAAAATAAAAGCAATCATATTTAAATCGATAATTATATTTTTGAATTTTTCCTGAGCTTTAAATTTTATAATAACAACATTGCTCCGCGTAGCATTGCAGTATTTTTTTTTATTCGTACGGATTTTGAAAAATGTAAAATTATGCAGAGTAGTACAGTCGTTGGCGGAGTGTTTTTATTTATTCAGTATTTAAAAATAACAAAAAAAAAAAAAATACATCAAAAAACAGCGTTCAAACAACGCTCGTTGTGTAACGTTATCCTTGTTTCACGTGCCAAGTTGAATAGTATTTGCCACGCTGTAAATGTCATTTGGTTTCTATAATATATATATATATATATATATATATATATATATATATATAAACAAACATAAAGTGCAACTATTTTATTTATTTGTTTCCGTTACTCTAATTTCCGTATAGTTACCTGTAAATAATTATATTGTTGGGCAAGTTAGTGAAAAAGATTTACTGTAATCAGTTAAGTTAGTTCAATAAAATTTCGATCAGTTAAAAGTTTAAAGTTAACGACAAAAACATATAATATAGATGAATAAAATTATTTATTTATTTAGAAATAAACTTAACTCAGTTAAAAACAATTTAATTTTTTTTTTTGCCAAAATATCCACAAATCATAAAATGTCCGAATGTAATAATATGTGCTGGTTCCATTCAAATATCATGTTATTTGCAATGCTAATCTTGAAAATAGCTCACCACCCATCACATACCAGCTGGCATTGCGATGGCATATTAATAGTTTTAAATTTAGTGTAATATTATGGTAATGTTATTTACCTTAGAGTTAATAAACATGTTATTACGACGTTCATTTCTATCCACACTATTAATCTCGCGCTTTAAGAAAAATACAATTTTGTCACATTTATCTCGATAGTATAAAAACAGAACATAATACATTATAATGTCATTATTTTCGTTTGGATAACTATATCGATTTGTTTGTTGCAAACAATGGTTATAAAAACTCAATGTACATATTAACTTTATGCGTACCTACGTGGTAGACGAAATGCTACCTGAAATAAGTAAAATGATAATTGACGTGTGATGGACAGAACTAAAAACGATTGGTCTCGACAATGAAACAGTCTAAAAAGTCTAGAAGCAACGTGCTTTTAACGGGATAAAATCCATTCAAAATAAACCAGGTCATTGATTATACATCATAATCAACACGAATTCGTATGTAAAATCACTTATTTGATGATGATCTTTGTCGTTTTGTTGTTAAAACTACATTAAGGATTGCAAGTTACCGTTTTGATAAATTTTTCATCATAACGTAATGTTTTTTTGAGATGTGATATACTATTTCATAAGAGATAGGTTTTTGACGATTTTAGTAAGACGGTAAACTTGTTTTATTTTTTTTGCATCGGTATTTACGATGAATTCTTCACGTTCTTCATTTGAAACTCTGCCGGACGAATTGCTGTGTAATACGAGTCAGTTAGATAAAGGATTATATAACAAATAAAATATACTTATTGCAAAATACCGATTAATTACTGATTTTTTATTTTACCTAAGTACACGGTTTAAGGTATTGGCTACCTAATATCATTGCCAACAATCACACAGAAATAGAAAACATTTATATAATACGTAGGTACCTATTATACTTTCATGGTTTATGTTTTTGTACACACTTTTAAAACAATGAATGAATATGATTATGTTTATAGTTATGATTTAAAACAAACTAAATTAAAACATACCCAAACATGAAAATGTTTTAACACTAAGTAGGTATTACTTTTCTCGACGGTTTATTAAGATACAGAATACAGATATGAAATAATAATTAGGGTGAAGTTTTAAAAGATTTTTATCGTACTTAAATTAAATACTTACAATGTCGTCTATAAAGTTTAAACGATTATTAACTAAGAACTTGTTTTTTAAATGAAATAATATGAGGTGTACGTTTTCACTTTCATCATTGTTTTTTCTTTATAAATTATATCATACCGTATAGATGAAGTAAATGACGTACAGTAGGTAGTATAAAATATAAATTGTACGATAGGAGAATACTCTGCGTTTGATATGATATACTTGGATACAAATATTTATAAAAACTTTTGGACTACAATATTTGGGAACACAATCGTTAAAAAATATTTTACGGTTGGACATAATTAAATTAGATTTTAGAAAAAATGTGACAGATCAAAACCGATCAACTGCAGAAATTTCGATAACTATTATTAGGCGTTTCCTGCACCGTTCTGTTCGATTCGACAAATTTTTATCAACAGAGAAAAACACGCTTAAAGAGTATAAAGCATAAGTATTATTATAAACGGTGATTATTGGAAAACGCTGCACGAATAATTTTTTGAAAGTGAATTTTTTCAAAAACAAATTCCTAGGGCAAGTAAATTAAATTGTTTTTCTAACACTTGTTTTTTCATCGCGATCCAAAGAGGACAATACAAACATTCATTGAGCAGGTTATTATTTGCTTCATTTATTCCATAAATTATTCCGAATGGTGACGTGTTCAAATAGAAAAAGTAAAGGGAACGAGTTGTGCTGGTTATAATTTATTTTGTCATGGAACTTGGTAGATATACACATTACACTCACACATATTATAGATATTATTATGAACAACGTGGTGTAGAAATGTAAGTTTTTATGTACCTACCTAGTATGTACAGTTGTATAGGTATAAGTACCTACTCTAACGTCAGTGTGAGATAGTTTTATTGCTTCAATTCGAAAATGATGTATTGCTAAGGGTTCGACAGTTGGTTCTACTGTTGTCTAAAAATAAAAAAAGTCGTCTAGGTCAAGCGTGGGTAGTTTGACGAAGTAGCAACTATGCTCTGAGTGGGTTTGGGAATCGTAGTTCAAACGTAATGTTTATTATCTGTAAGCAGTGATAAATCGTTGCCTTCGAAAAACCGATTCTGAGCGAGCATAGTCATCTAGTATACTTTCTGGAAAAAACTAAATTAACATTAAAAACGGTTTGAAAACTACGAAAGTCGTATCCACGTTAAAAAAAATATTAATTTACATAACGCGTGAAAATTTTATTACGTAATGGCCTACCGATAATAATGATATTGGTTTGACATTCGATTGGACAAAAAAAATACTCGCCACTCCAACGGGCTTTTTAGTGTAAGTTTTCGGACTTTTACTTGCGAAACGTGTAAATTCAAAAATTTATTTGGAATTAATTAATTAATATTTTATTTATAGTTTTAAGCTAAAACCTCAACTTGTTGTGGTATTCAAAGTTAATGTCGGAACATTCGACAAAAACGTCATCACAAACATGAAAATTTAAAATGTTTGCAGTAAAATTCTTAATTTTTTTTTGGGTTTTGGGGTACCTATTACTCAAAAAGTAGGCAACATTTAAAAAAATCTAGGACTAAAATATCACCGCGCTCAATAAGCCTATCAGAAAAGTTTAAAAAATTGGTACATTCTTTCCAAACAAAAACTTAATCACAAATCTTAAAATTTCAAAATAATCGCCGTAATATTCTCCGAAATTCCCAATTTTATTTTGGTTTTTGGGGTGAAACTCAAAAAGTAAGCAAAATTTAAAAAAAAAAGTTTCAACCAAAGTACCATCGAGGTTCATTAGAGTTACTGACTTTGAACATCGGAGCATTCCTTCTACGTGAAAAGTTGGTGACAGAAAAGAAAAACATCATTCGAAAAACAATACATTCCTCGCTCGTCACTCAGAATCTAAAAACAAAAAACATTAATATTTTATATAAACACCTATATAACATTCGTAATTAATTAATCATACCAACACGTCACGAATAGTTAAAATGAACAAGTGCTAGTTGAACTCACGTGAATAGGGTTTCGTACACCATTGTATTACCAACACATAAGTACTATAAAACGTTATTTTCAAATATGGTATGGAAATATCAAATTCTTCTAACCATTTTTTCAAGAAAGACTAAAAATAGAATTGGTTGAAAATCATGGGTTTATATATATAGTATGCTGATTATAATCGATCTTAAAATGGTAGTTCCAATATTGTAAATATTAATTTATAAAAAATAATGAACGTAGGATTCAATACTTGATACTGATACATTTTATTATTTAGATTAAAATAATAATAGAGAATTCATACTACAAAAATATTAAATTAAATATATATGAAAAAGTACTTAAATGCATAAAAAAACCTATTAAGTATAATTGAAATTTGAATCATGAGTATCATTTAAAATCTTTAACAATCTTATATTTTGTGTTAAGTTTGAAGAAATTTGTTTTAAATTTGACTAAAGAAATATTTATGTTTTCTTAAGGTAGGAGTGTAAAGTTAAAAATTTAAAAAAATGTTTGTACATAAATTGTATTATTTACATCAATCTGCGGTTACTAAAGTAGGTAAATTTTGTTTAATAAACGGACAGAACAGAATTTAATGACTCTACGATAATTTATTTTAAATAAAACCACATTAAAGAAATCACGCACAACGTTGTGACAATTTTTCGATTACAATTATTTTTTTACTCATTTTATTCTATTTTAAAATATTTTACAGACTTGTTTGTATCCAAAAATTTGTTGAAAGCTTCGATAAATGTTTTGAATAAAGCATGCACTTGTATCTTATTTTTGCCAGAGTCTAGGTTCAGCTGTGAAAGCTTCTATTATACTTATTTACCGGAATGTATAATGCCAAGAAAATGAAACCGTTATTTATTCAAACCATTATGTATTCGTGGGTTTAATCAAAATATAAAATTTCAAACTTTATATTAGTTGACTGGGAATACTAAACAAACGAATACGAAACGTTCTTTTACGAATGGTCCAAAATAAATATAATATTTACATACATTATTAGAGGTAGGATTTATATTATTCTCTTAAAGTACCTATGATGTTTCTATGTCGTTAAAAATGGGCAACATTTATTTAAAATACCAGAACTATGACATTTTATGTCCTTAATGATTCAAAATATTGTATAAATATTCTGTAGAAAAAAAAAAATTGCAACACTTTAAATTATATTCAATTTCCATTTGTAGTTTCGTCTATAGCAGCTATCCAGATATTATTTTCCCCAATTCCATTTCTAATTTCTGATAAAGTTTTCTGCGACCCCAAGATAATGTTTACGTAACGCACATTTCAACACGTTTTCAGCGTATTTTTCTAAAAATGCACGAAATGGAGAAACTTGTAATTTATACCAAGGCACATTATTAGCTGTGCGACTAAGGCAAGACACATATCTTTGTTAAAACTATTGCTTTTATTGAGAGTAGCTTCTAATAAAAAACAATTGTTTCGATCTAGTGTTAATTTTACGTTTTAAACTGATTTTGTGTACGGTATCTTAATTACGCTTTAGGCTTCGGGTCTAGTACGTTTAGTCCCGATTTACATTTCACACTTGACTTGGGTGTAGATTGTTGTATCATGTACGATTGAATTATAACAATTCTGACAATGGTAATATTGAATGGGTAGTATAAAATTATATTTTCTTCTAAAAATTGTTTAAAAAAAAAGTGTACCTAAAGAGTGTCTAAAAAAGAACGCCGGATTTGAAAAGGGTGCTATATTTCTGTTGTAAAAGGGTTTTGTGGTTCTTTTTCATTGTTTGTGTTGTATTGCAATGAAAAGGTAGAGTAAAGAACAGAGTGTTTTAATAGTGAAAACTCACTACCAGAATGGTGAACATTGCGCGGTGACTGTATGGAAACTATGCACTATTCTTGGACATCAAGAATAATCGCTTGTAGAACTAGTAAGGGTGTCAAATGCCCGATATTGCTTTTCACAGTTAAAACTTAAACTTCTCTTGAAGAGAATGTTATATTTGTTATGTTTCTTAAAGAGAAATATACCTATATATAATTTATAGTAGATTATAATCCGGAATTCTTTTTGAAACACCCTATACTATTCATTATTCTGAAATATTCTTTAACGTATTGAATGTTCTATAACCCCTAAAATATGCTTTTTTATGAAAAAAAAAATGTTTTTCTCCGAATTCTTTGTTTCACGAACCGCAAAGATTGAACTGCATAGAAAACAACAGATTTAAGCTGCACAGACTAGAATCAAATACGCAAAATCATAAGAATCCGTCCTCTAGGTCATATAATTGGTATAACAGCCGAGTATTGTAACAGAATATGATTCGTCAAATCGATTATTAAGCGTGATTAATTCTCTTTTTTGTGACAAATAAAACGTTTCAAATATCGTTTGTGTTTGTTGAATATTGTGTTACAATGTTTAACATTCGGTTCGTTCAAAGTTATTGCATTATTCTTACTATTTGTTTTCTTTTCGTTTGACGTTTTGAAAGAAAAACAAAATTGCGTTTATAACCGTTATACTATCATATATTTTAAGGTCATGACCGATTTGATGTTTTTCGTGACTGTCTGTAAATAGCTGCAAAAAGTTGCGTACCTATAATTATATATAGGTCTCTGTACACCTACTTTTTTTACTACGCACATGGTATAAAAGCAAAAAAATGGCTCTATATATTGTTCTTATATAGTTAATTCGTCTGAAACACAATAAAACGTTTCGTGTTTGTTTTCTTACGTCATAAACATTAAACACGTATATGGTAGGTACTTTTTCGAACTTTTCTACCACTTTTCCTCCGTCTCACTGCCGTCAACGAGGGTTTTTATTTCGGCTTTGTTGTGCAACCCGCAAGTTTTCACTCAAACTCGAAAAACTTCTGACCTCCGCGTTTTGCGCGATGTAATCCGGCTTCGGGCGTACCTACCTAATATAATGCACACAATAGAGTTGTTGTTGTTTTTCATTTTATATTCATTTTTATAATACTTTTATTTTCCTCGGACATTCTCGTTTGACATTTTTAACGGCATCCATATATACACCACAGTATTATAATAACGGTTAAAAACATAAATTTATGGTTTTTCTTTTCAACTAAAAACATGATATTATTGGGTTTTACAGTAATTGGTATTTTTTAAGTTTTCAAAATTTTATAATTTACCATTTTCCTTTTCTATAACAATATAGTGCTTCAACTAAGACGTATTTTGAAAAAATTGTGTTGTCATGTCTAATATTAGTTAGTTAGATTTCTATAGAAAAAATCTACCTAGTGTATGCGATTCAATGACGGGGCTCTTTGAAAAGACAATACATCGTATTTTTGCCGATCATAACACCCGGATAACATCACATGTGAACATTTTTTGTACCCACATCTTATGATATCTTTTATAAATGTATTTTTTTTTTTTCATTATGTATAACACAGTTCCTTTGAGTTCAACTAGCAGTAATTCTAATGAATTCAACGGCAAAAATATTACATTTAAGATAAGAATCATCCCGTACTCGGTGTACGTACCTATCTATTTTGCCTTTTGGTTTTTTTATAGTGTTTTTGCGTGTGTTAATATTTTCCATTTCACACTTGTTGCTGAGGAGAAAAAAGAGAAAAGGTGGCTGATTGGGATAAGAAAATATTATACGCGAAAATGTGAAAGTTTAGGGATTGACGAAGAGGAAGGGGCAATGGAGTATAATGAGGTAGGATAACAGACAAAAAAAAGAAAAACCAACAAAAGTTGAAGATTTATGAGTTTTTCGCGGTCATGGCAGTTGATTGATGAAAACTAAAAATTGTTTGCTTGGTTTTCCGGTTATAGTTTCATATACGATCCGAAAATCGAGGCTGTAGTGCCTTGTGGCTTTACAACCGTCAATGTACCAAATATGTAACCTATAACCGCCTTAGTATTTAATAATTCTGGAGTTATTTTCAGGGGTTGATTCCAGGAAAAGATTAACTGTAAATCTACCGAAATCTTAAACTGATCAGTTTAGTCCAGAGAGCTACGAAAGAACGTTTAAAAGAAAAATTTCAAAATTTTCCGAACCCGCTGCATATGTATACCGTAATTTTACCAAGTAGTTAACCTATTGTTAAAGTTCTAGTTTTCAAGTTGAACATTCACGACACGAGTATTATAACTTTTTTCAATCTTAAATGGCTATTCCCTAGAGATATTTACTGGATGTTTGCACGAAATATTTGTTATGAATTATTATGATTGATGGCATTTGAATTTGGTTAGATTTATAATTTTCCGTTTATAATAAAATGTAGTTAGTGGAGTAAATATTGTGTCTGACAAAAAAAAAAAAAACAAAACAAAACCAAAATAAATAATAATTTTAAGGTACCCGTGATATTTAATCTCCATTAAAAAAAAAAAAAAGATAAATTACAGTGAGTATAAATCGTTTGATAAAACATTTATTTGAAAAAAAAAATTTTTATAATAAAAAAAAAAAAAAAAACCGAGTGACAAATTAATACATACCATTTGATTTTCATCATGTTAGTAAAAATAATTTTAAATTTAATTCAAAATAACATGATTGATCGACATTTATAAATAATCAAAGTAATAAAATATTTATTCATTATTAACGAATATTTTAAGAACGAGGTCCACAGTAAGTTTCATTTAACTATTTAAGCTCCATGATTTGTGTGATGATGAAATAATAAAATAATGGCCAAAATTGCCATTCTACGCGGATAACTTGTCGTTCAAATTTAGCAGTTAAAGCCAAGAAAAATTTGACGTCAAATTCCTTCAGAGTGACATTTTTTCTTCATTTTATGTAACCTGTTGTGACGTCAGGAACTTAGTCCGACCTTCGTATCACATCTTTGATGGTAGGCACAAAAGAACATATTTATAATGTCTTCAACATGGATGGGCCTAGAAAATTGGTCAGTCTTCACACAAAGTGTTTTAGTTTTTGTCTCATTTTTTTCAAGTAAATCTATAGGATAAAATTAAGAACATGATAAGGCAATCCTTCTCTACGTCATAAAAAAATGCATGATTATGTCATCAACTTATATTTTGTTGTAGATAAGAAATTAGTTTAGATTATACTTTATTATATTATATAATTTGTGTTTCTTAAATTCTACTTCTACTTCGTTTTGTTTCAGTCGGTAAATTAAACACGTTGGAAATAGCTAACCACGTTATGATTAATTGATTCGATATGCTAAATGGAATACTAAATAATGGATTGTGCTCCGTCCATTGAAGACGGTTTGGAAATTGCAAAGTCCATTTTCTTTAAATCTTTCATTTGATAAATGGGGATTGATTTTAGCAAACGAATTACGAGTAAGTTGTTATTCTAATGGATTTTACGATCGTAAAATATAGTATTTGCGTGTAACTGTCTGTGGAACCCACGTAATTTATTTAATGAGAAAATCTTTTATAAAACTGTTTCCGTTTCAACTTTGTGGTACCGCATTCAAAGCTTTAATCTTTAAATTATTGACGAACGAATACAACAATTATATGCTTTGTACTTTGCAATTTGTACCTTTATAATTTTTTCACTTTTTTATATCAAGAAATTACAATTTGTTTATTCAAACAAATAATGTGACTCACAAAATTAAACGAGTTCTAATGGGTGATTTCAATTTTTGCTGGACAAACATGCAAATTCTCCAGCTGATAAAGATAACACTAAAGAATTGCTTTTTACAAAAAAAAAAATTTTTGGCTCCATTAGACACAACGAAAACAAAGACACATCAGGGTACTAGTTTTGTGTCTAAAGCGCTTTTAGCATTTTCGAGATCTTATAATTCGGAACTATAAAAACTAGTTGTAAAAAAACAGCATGATGTGAAAATAAGTCAAGTGGATACATTTTTAGTAGATTTTTGAATTTGATAAATTGGTAGAACAATATTGTTCTATTGTTTTTAACACTACATGATTGGAATACCAATCGATCCTAAAATAATAAATAATAATTTTTATGGTTTTTCATCAACTAAAAATACAATTATAAAATATGTTTACGTGGCAATGTTGTATAGGTAATGTTTTTTCATTAGTCTTAGGTAATCTATATGCGCAAACAAATATAAGAACTTTGGTTGAAAACAAAAGTAAACCCCAGGCATCATCTTTCAATATTTCCAAGAAAACGGCAGAGCAGTGTGGCACGTCATTGTGTGTCGGCCAAATCGAAATTAATACGTACTTAATGGCGTAAGCGCGATTCAGTTAGTGCGTAAATCACCGTGGTGCCATGAGATAAATACTGTGCGCCAAGCTTACACTTTGAGTTTGACTGACAAAATCAAGTGAACAAGTCTCTTAAATTACGCAGAAAATATTAGATTTCCGAATATAATTACAACACGAAATTCTGTTTCTTATATTTTAATTTGAGGCATATTTTTAATGCTCTTTTGTCCTGGAATAATTTTATAAAAGTCATGGTTAAAAAGTCTCACTGTTTCTAAATCTAAAACGTTCCAAGAAATATTGACGGCCCTGGACAAGCATGTACGGAGGTCCTACAATGTTTACTCGTCATTCAAAATCATGATAATTGATAGTATATAACCAACCACCAGTGCGTTTGAATCCTAAATGTTTGTATTTATCGTGCATTTGCATACAAAACGTTAATACAACATCAGCCAAATAATATATAATTATGGACACACACCTTTCAGGAAAAATCTCATCGTATTATACGTCCAACTCATGACTTATATAAGTAGGTACTTAAAATATCACGAGTGTGGTAGCAATTTCTCTATAGGTATAGCTCCTACATTTTTTTCCCCTAAATTCTGTAAATTTTAGAAAATGGTCAAGGGTATTGATCATAAAAGTACGAGTGGACTAAATACGAGACTAAAAATGCTCGTATGAGCAGAATTGGTTACAATTTAGATATCAGTACTTTGAGAGACTGAACTTTTTGGAGGAAGTCTTGAACTTGGCCTCTTTTTTACTGTTTAGTTTTTGTCGGGATATCATTCTTTTCTATTAAATTCATCAAATCAAATTCTCGTTGGTTTTTTACGAGGAACTGGTGGAAATCTAAATTTTGTAGAATTGATCTTATGCGACCGTTTGCTACTCTTATGAAGATCTGAGATACCGGTGTCTTGGGCAAAGGTATAATTTTTGTTGATGTTTTAATAAATAATATGTAAAACAATTAATAACTGTTATTATCTACAGCCGTCAACTGCCAATAATCTATAATGCGTATCGATTATAGATATTTTATAGTTCATCTATAAATTATTGTGCTATCCGTTGATTGCCTACGTCGAATAACGGTCTATTTTTGATATAATAATATTGTATAATACAATAAAATTACGAAAACATTTCAACAATGAATATATTAGTGTAATAAACAACAATTGTTAGCAATTAGTACGAATTCTATGACGGCTGGTTGTCGGCACATGAACCGTTTTGTCAATGTTACGACATTGTTCTCTTAATGTTATTAGATCCATACCCTCAATAAAGCGATACTAATTTTGAGAAAATTTCGATTTTCAAATTTTTCCCTTTACTTACGGTGTAAGATCTGTGCCAAATTTCACGATTCTACCTATCCGGGAAGTGCTTTACAATATTGATGATAGCCTGTAACAGAACTTTGAAAATCTCCCTTTTTGAAATGGTTTTGTATAAAGAGTTCAGTGCAGACTCAAACCAATGTGCAAAATTTCATTAGATCGTTTCTTAGAGGAAGCAGAGATACAAGGATTGGTTCGTGTAAACTGGAATTGTTGGAACTCGGTGCGCTCTGATATTTCAAATTAAAAAGATTTTTCGGTGTTTTTTGTATGATATCAAATGAGTTTTTACCCGCATCTTCTCGAACGGTTTGATGCATTTGAATTTACGGGTCGATTTGTATTCATCATCGACACACAAAACGTTAATAAACATATCGTTCTGTCAAATGTTAATGAAACGCAATATATAGTCGACATAATACTTTGACGATAATTACTATCTCGAATGTATATGAGAAACAATATATTTTTTAATACTTCGTCGAAGTATTATAGCAATTCACGTTGAGCCGTGACATTTCTAACATTGAATTTTTTCACGTGAAATATTTCAATTTTAGATACCGAGCGTCAGCGGGGAATTTCGGGGTTTTCACAATGATGCGTTTTTTTTTTCTGTCAACAACTTTTCGTACGAAAGAAACGCTCCGATTTTCAAAGTCAGTTTCGAAAAGGTCTCCAGTGGTATTTCGGTTGAAGCTTTTTTCGAAAAAATTTTTTCGCCCGCTTTTGAGTACTATCCTAAAAACCAAAAAAATAAATAAAATTGGGAATTTTGGAGAATTTTCCGTCGTAAAGTTTGAAACTATAAAATTCGCGGTGAAGTTTTCGTTTGACTGGAATGCCCCAATTTTTAAAATCAGTAACTTTTCTGACGGGTTTATTGACCACGGCGATAATATTTCGGTACTAGGATTTTTTTGAATTTCGCTTACTTTTCGAGTTATATATCTTAAAAGAACCGAACTAAGAGCCGAGAAAATGTCAAATTTTTAGCTTCGTGATGACGTTTTCGTGTAGACAGTGCTCCGATCTTAACTTTGAACACCGTAAAAAGTCGAGGTTTCCGCTCACGCTTATGGCCAAACAACGCGTTGCGCTAAAGAGCCCGCTGGATTCGTCCGATCGAATCGAAACCGGTGATACGAATCGAAATTTGCACGCGTTATTTACATTTTTTCTAAACGCCGATGTATACGACCCTCACCGCGCCGATTTATTGCCGAGTTTAGTTTTTACCCGGGCGTACATGACTAGATAAAACCGAGCTCGCTCAGAATCGTTTTTACAAAAGCAACGGGTGCATTATAACACATATCGTTACGGACCACGATTACCGAACCGGTGACCCACTCCGCTTGCTGCTCCGACATACTACCCACGTGACCCAGACTGATATTCCGGCTTTTTAAAACCCCTGAAGCACACGTATATCGTCGTCACGGCGCGGCGCGGCGGACGGGACGTCGCGGCCGAGCACCGTTCCGGCGGCGGTATTTATTCACTCGGCCGCCGCCGCCGCCGGTCGGCCCCGCGTTGCCAGGGGCGCGCTGCCGTCCGCACCTGCATCACCCTCGTCGTCCCCGGGACCCGCGGGACGGCGGCGGCGCGAGGAAAAGCCGGGAAACGCGCGCGCACGGGGAAAAACCCGCAAGCGTCATCAAGTGTTGCACCTCTTGTGTGTGTGTGTGTACGAGGCGCTACCGTCCCGCGCGACGCCGCAACGGCGCTTTGACTGTCAGTCGCGCGCGTTGTCCGCCCGCGAGCACCAGTCGTCGTCGCCGTCTCCGCGCGTGGTCGCGTTTTCCGACCCACCCCCCGGCCGACCAGAGTTCACGAACGCCGCGGCTTTCGAACTCGACGGCATTTTCGGCGTTCCGTCAAACGGTTCGTTACCTCGACCCCGTTAAACCCGTGTAAGTATATAACGAACCCGTTGTTTAGAATAACCATAGTATTTATACAAAAAAAAATTCAGCGAAAATCGACTGCGGCGATAAGTCTTGGATTCTACATTTTGAAGTTTACGGTTGACGGTGGAAAGAACGACAACGTTTATACGGCGGCTGCGTCTACGCGTCTTTTTAGATTACTCGCGTTTTTTTTTTTACTAGAACTGCGAAAAAAAGTGGAATTATACGATTTTACGCCGTGCACTTACGCGACCGACCCGATGCCGAGAAAAGTCACGTGAAAAAAAAAAAAACGTTATAAAACACCACTATCCCCAACGGTAAAAGAGTACCGAACAAAAACGATGGTCAAAAGATTAAAAGTTAAAAAAAATAATCGTAAACTCTTTAACACTGGTCGCACCTTTGGTTTTTAGCACACTTTTTACCTGCGCTCGCGGCCGAAAAAGGGTCGGGTCGTCAGAGGGTCGAACCCTTCTTCCGCGATTACAACCCTTCCCCGAAATCGATGATGTATTATATGATGATGTATGGCCAATGATAAATTCGTACAATAGTATAGTACAGACGATAAACGTAAATAAACGTCTTATAGAAAGAACGTTACGGTTGGTAAAAATCACCCGATCTCCTTTATTCGTATTTTCATCGTTTTAATGCGTTCCCATAATGTGTAGGTACCTACACAAAGCAACGCAGAATTATTTTTTTCTGTCCGTGTCTTAATATTGTATTGCAAGCTGTTTCTGTAATATAGCTAGATAAACGATTATTTTTTCGCATTAAAACGAATTTCAGAATACAGCTTATTTCGGAATTAAAATTTATAAATAACGACGACAAGTAGGTAAGGTTGGTAGGCGACGTTGAACAGGATTTCATTTTAAAAATCTCTTAAATACAGTCCAAACGCACGAACAAAATCGTAAGAAGAATAGAAACAGAAAATTAATCTGTAAACATAAATTGGCTTAAACGCGTCTACAGTACGTATAAACATTATAACGATTTCGTCTGGAGCGTTACGTGTATTTTTGTTTTTATATTACAGCTTGTTTTTCGCAAAGTGTACTTATTATATTATTACGATCGATAATATAACTTACGAGTATGTAATAATAATCGTTCTACTATAATACGTTTTCCTAATATTTTAGCACGACTTAGTCGCAAGTACTACTTGTATCGAGTCGTTACCACACAATAGTATTTATCATTGATTAGTGATGTTATAATATTGTGACACACGTACGCTTTCATAACACTTAAGATAAAATTATTACCGTTAAGTATTTAGTATTGGTGTATTAAAGTCTGGATAGACACTGACTCGATAAAAATGACACATTTTATCAATGCGTGTAGTCGCACTACTGCATTATTATCATCATTGAAGAATAATGATTTTCGTTTGATGTACAGGAAAACGTGTAAACTCGGACTTTCAAAAAACGCGAATACACATCGTTTGTGAAGTAGAAAAGAATAAATGTCTATTGACAAACGTATATTCGGCACGATAATCCGACGTTTCAGCATCAGCGAGTTCCACAGTTTCATCGATGCATAAAACGTCAGTTTAATCGATACTTTTTAACCACTAATTAGGATCACACGCAGTATTTATCTCAAAGTTTGTCGACGAGTTTCGGAAGCCAGGAAAACGTGCATCGTTTGCAATTTATTAGTGAAAAACTATAATCTACTTTTGACATAATTTCCGTTTACATAGAATTGGATATTACCATTATTTACGCGCGTTCCCCTATAACATACACCGTCACTATTACTTATCGCTAAAAATGAGTAAACTTTATTGTGACATAACATAGCATCTCAAGTTTATGGACATATAACACGAATGCGGAAAATTTAATACTATATAATGTCGAGTAAGTAAAGTGTACAGTCAAGTGTAATATAGGTTGTCGCGATTAATATATCCATGTGCGGTTCGATTATTAGTAAAATCGATCAATGATTTTTGCAGTTTACAAAATTTTTTCTAGCGACTAACCTAACCGCAAAAGCAAGGGCGTATTTGAGGGGGTCGGGGGCGACGGGCCATTTGCCCCTCCCGTAACCATACAATTTACATTTTCAACAATTATAATTTGACGGGTAGGAAAATGTTATTTTTTTATATGCCAGTTTTATAAGTGTATACACTTTGCATCCCCCATAAACTGGGTCTAGATACGCCTCTGCGCAAAAGACGACAATTTAAAAAGTCTCACGCTCGCAGTTTGTGAATTGACAAACGATGTTTTTGAATTTATTTCCCTTTAATAGGATCATTTGACAGAATCGTAAAGTTAATATGCCAGCTTACATTGTCGAGCTTAAACGACAACAAAACTTGGATAATATATCTTGATCGAAATCTGGATAGTGTATTGTAGTATTAATACGGCTCTTCGACTCGAGTTTTGTTATAGGATAACAATAGTTTCATTTTATCCGTAGGTTTATAAATCAAAATCATGTCGACGAATAATCCATGTACCGTTAAGTCCGCCAAGACGAACAATTAGTTTTGTATACCTACGTCAGTCCGTAAACGAACAACTGCAGTAGAGAATAATACGAGTACAATTTTATGTAAACAATTCTTCCCAACGAACTGTATACGTTTTTAATAATTTGAATCCAATTTACAATTTATGATTTATGCCAAACAGTTTTACAGTTTTCGTCTACGCTCTCGAGTACAGTTGATAGAGTAAATGGTTCGTTTAACTACGATACATAGGTAGCGCTAATAATTAGTTTTCAATTAAAAACAAAATATAAATACTTATTCCGTGCCAATCATTAATAGTGTTTTGATGTGTTGTTGTTCGTTCAAAGGATAATGGCAAACGTTAAACTTGTATAGTTCAGGTTTTAAAAATTGATTTTTGAACTTTTTTTTTCGTTAATTGACGCGTCGTTTTTGAAAGTATTGTATTCTGTATAGGTTTATAGTAACAATATACCGTCCAGATTTACATTTGAGATTACTATTTAATCTTTCTTAATTTTTGTTTTGTAGTCTGCAAAAGTTGTGCGTTCGCCGTGCAGCTATCTAAAGTAGTTCGGGTCCTTAACTTATTGTAGGGTCCGGAGAAATTTCGAAACTTACTAATGGTTTTGTAACAAGATATGATGAAATATAGTACGTTATACAATGTATTGGGGATGAATGAGAGGGAGGAAATATCGGTTGATACTTGGAACGGTTGAGCATTATCGGAATTCCTGTTATAAGTTTGGAAATAAATTTTGTGCGCCGTACTACTGCAGTGTTCAAAAGGAGAAACGTGAACGTTAGGATATAATGGGATAAAATTTGGTTGACAAAAACCGTTTGAGTGAATAAAATTCAAATTATCAATGTAAATCGTAACATATAGGTACCCGGAAATCTAAACTCATGTATTCATATTTGATATTTCAGTACCTACCTACATTTCAAGAAGTTAAACCGTGTCCAAAAACAAAAGAAACGATTTTTGTTGTTCATTTTATCAATCAGTATTATCTATTTGTTCAATGTAAATCGATTTGTTTCCAAATTTCAATAGTTACGATTATGTTCAGTTTGGATTTTAACAACGAACAGTAGTTGATTCGTTATAATATAATTTTATCAACTTGGAAAACATTTGAATATTGTATACGTCACATACAAAAATGTAGGTGCGTACGTATCAATAATAACTGTTTGGTTTTTGCTATTTTAATTTGTTGTTTTGTTAGGTAGACAAGGGAAATTAATTTGGTTGGGTGTGGTTATTTTGGTAGAGACGTATTGTACTCGCGCACGTAAATTATTATTATTAATATTCTATTCCGATTAAAGGATTCTATAAAAAATTCTTTTTGCAATTCTGCACTTGAATTGAATTCTAATAAAAACTACAATTTATTCCACGAAAAGCGCATTCGCACTATTAGTAGGCATGTTTTATGTTTGGTTTAATTGACAAGAATATTATATAAAAGTACACTGCGTTTACAGTTCCTTGTCGATGACATCTACTCATATAATATTCGAGTGAAATAATTACGCGAGTTACTAATGAACATTTTCCAAATAGGTCGTGTGCAGTTATTAAAGCAGACGAAGGTGGCTTTTGTAATATTCTGGGTATTCATAACGTCAGCACTTTTAAAGTTCAGCCATACGTGATTCATTATACCATATTAATCATGCAAATATTGCAGTAAACACTTAACCGAGAGCCGCTGAGTTCTCAAGTCTTACCGTGCTCTCGAACGCGAGTTCCACTAGGTAGGTATGTTAGTCCTTGATCAAAACCCTTTTTTATTTATTTTTTTTATTAAAAAACTTTGCAACCAGGAATTTTTGTTTTCATCGCAGATAGTTATTGCGGTTTCGAG
>CM029357.1:34906543-34955911 GCA_017140985.1 Hormaphis cornu
AAAGAATTTGGTAGTCACTAGACAGTTACCGATGAATTATTTGATAAAAGTGAATTACTTTCGGGCGAAATCGTAAATTTTTTCTTTTATTTTACAAGAAATATTTTTGCTGGTAAACGTTTTTGTTTTTCATATTTTTACCTTTTTTTTTTTTTAGAAACAAAGATTTTATTAAAACAACAATCTTAATAGCAAAAATTATGTTTTTAAATATATTCTGTTCAATTGTGTCAAAAAAGAAATAACGATTTTAATAAATCAGTTAAAATTGTTGATCAAATACTAAAAGATTTCGGCTGGTTTTTTTATTAGAATTTTGGTTGAGAGTTGATCAATATTTTTTCGTTGTACAAACTTGTTTAATATGTTCATTTTACTATATATTATGGTTCATAACATTTCGAAGATCTTAAGAATCCTAGTTTTATTGCATTTTAAATTTAAAATGTTTTATTTATCATAAGATCATTAAAAAGAATTTTATGGAATTGATCCCGCATTCCAAAATTTCGACAAAATTGATCAGATGTGGAAGTTGAAAGGACAAAAATTTATGAACTAGTTAAATTAGTGGAAAATTTTTTCTTAGTAGGTATCATTGATACTATTTATTTTTCATTTTGCGAAAATATTTATTTCTTTTTGATAGTTTTGCAACTAGTATCGTGTGTTGTAAAAATTGAATTTTTAAAAATAAATAATTCTGGGCTGCTCAGTTTTTAAAAATTTTCAGTTATAATGTAGGTATGTAATTATCTTTGAATTCCACAATCAATTAGAACGAACTACAGTGTATGCGGGGAAATGTTATTAACGTTTAAATGTTTATGAAGTTAGTAGTTTTTCAAAAATTTCTCATGAATTAAAATATAATACCAATACCCCATACCTAATAAATATTAACAATACAAGTTGCTATAGTATGATGAATATAGCTAAAGTACTTAAACTTTTGAAAAAAAAAAGAAATTGACATGACGTATTGGTAAATGTACAACGTTTAAATTTTTCACGTACAATTCACTTTAATGTACTTACAATTCATAAATTTTACAAAATTCAATTGAAAGGCTGTATGAAACGGTAAGAAACTTTATGGGATGATCAAACATTTATTTCGTATGATGTTGGTGTTAGTTATAATAATCAAACCATTCCTCCCGGGCATTGTCTAGGTATTATTTGCTTTGTAAGCTATAGTAGCTTTTGTTACCCATCATTGTCTGTGTGTTACGATTTGTCTGTGTGTGATTTACATAATATTAATACTTGCTATTTTTGAACAATTAAATTTATCGTAATCCGTTTTCCATTCACCGTTTTAATTTTTTTCCCTTGTGGACTCTTTACTACGGGTTAAATTTTGGAAAATTCGCTGAAAAAAATTTCATTATTTTTATTACAGAACATGTATGCCAAGTTTCAAATAAATCCTACCGAAATAAAAAAGAAATACCCCCGTTTTTCGTTCTTACCTCTTCCCCCTTTTTACCCCTTTCAACTCCTTAACTAGTTGAATTTTTGGAAAATGTGGTACGCTAAACAAATCATGTATGCTAAATTTCAAAAAATTTCGACAAAACAAACCGTATTTCATATTTACCTATATTTCACTCCTTTTGACCCCCTTGGTAGTTAAATTTTGGAAAACGCTGGGAAATATAATTTATTTATACATGTATTACTGAGTGTATGTATACAAAGTTTTAAAAGAATTTGACCAAAATATAACGTTTCCCTTTTTAACCTCTTTAGATGTCGATTATAGCTAGTTCTTTCTAAGTGCTCACCTAGGCCGTATAAGAAACCTTGGTGTGAAGTTTAAAGTTTATATATATATATATATATATATATATATATATATATATATATATATGTATACATAATACATGTATAGATAAAACATAGTGTACCCATAGCTATATATATTGAGCTTTCTGATTAATTTATGGTGTACAATATATTATTTTACATTTTTACCTCAGTGCTGCTAACCTCTGTCCCCGCCAGCTGTCGGTTTTCACATTCTCGCTAAGCTCCGTTACACGTTTACTATATAAATTATTGGTCTAATAACATGCTTGTTGTTAACTTTGAATAGCTTATTTTTAAACAACCATTATTTATAAAAACAAGGATATGAACGATAAAAAAGAAATGAAATCATTGACCTACGGAATATTTTATTGGAATGGACATATTAGAGATGTTGTTAAAATCTATACAATTTGATAAATACCTATAATTTTCGAGTATGCGGATGGCAAAAAGTAAACAGCCAAACATTTAAGTTAATGTACAACAATACGTTGAACGTCACACATATGAAGCAAATATGTGGCAAAAGGATTAATTCCAGTTTATTTAGGTACAGTACAACTTTTCTCCCTCGGATAAGCTTATTATTCGCAAATGTTTTTCATAAAATGTTTGTGCGATAAATCACCAGTGTAATATTTTAAACGGAAAATTATGTAGTGTTATTATGATATTCCATCATATATGTGTCACGTTCGTGTTTTTACAGTCGGTACTTATTGTTTTTTTTTTTTTTTATGTAAAAAAAGGGGTTACTCTAATCATGTGAGTATCGAAGTAGAGTAGATGTACCATTAAATCTATAATATAAATAAAAATGGTAATGGTAATTGCATAAAAAATGAATTAAAAATTTTATGGGCCTACAAAAAAATTGCGTTTTTGTCATTACAGTTCTTTTATTTTGATCTAGATTCTATTCTAGGGTATACTATTAAAAAATGTAAAAAACCATAGAAATCGTCAAAAACTGTTTGTTGTTGTTAATTTCTATGGTTTGAGAAAATCATACTATACGTATTACTAAAATCACGAAAAAAAAAGTATATTTTATTTCTAGAATATTACTTGAAATTATTAAAAAATTCCAAAATTTTTACACTCATCTGAAGAATATAATGTAACAAACTATCAGGAGCAAAGTTCGGTGGTTAAATTATTTGAATCATTTATGACGCTTGTATTTAATTAATACGTGTTAAAAACTTGTTATGATTTTGCGAAAGTAAAATTGATGTGTAATAGTTATTACAACATTAGAACAATTATTATATTTAACCGTTTTGTAAAAATTCAATACAATTATTACGCATTGTACAGAAATAATACAATTTTACCAATACTTTATTGCATAGTTTTGGAAATTATATTGGATGTTTTCAAAATTTCAAAGTTGTTGAATACAGATTACAGGTAGCCAACTTGTTGTTTTACAAAACATATTAAATTTTAAAATCTTGAATTATAAAATTGTCTAAGCTTGAATTTTATTTTTGAAGACCAATTTTTGTCGATTCTCCAAATTTAAATGACCGTATAAAAAAATTTTGACTATTGATTTTTGATTTTTTCTATTATACACGGAAATTTATGTTATTATCTTGTATTGAACTTGTGTACCTTTTTGCGCAACATTTGAATTTTAATTGGAACACAACCACGTGAAAACAAAATTGTTTTAAAATTTTCCGTTCTATAAATTCCCAATTTTTTTTTTTTAATGAAAACTTTAGAATTCGTACAAAACATCCAATATATTTGATTTGTGAGTTCATAGTACACTCAAGTTAAATTCTGGTATTGTTTGGATCCACTAGGTTTATCTGAGTCATACAAATATTTAATGCAGGTCATAAATTACAATAATTCGTAATTTGAAACAGATTTTATTTTACTTGCATATGTTTTTGTGATTTATATTCACTGAAATGTACATGTTTGCAATAGTACATTTTGTATTTTTCGTTTACAGTAAAGTTAAGATTTATATGCACGTACTCGTATGAAAATTACACAAAACACCATAAACATCACTTACCAATACCCAAAGGTACATAAAGTCGTTCAGATTTTCTGAATGTTTGTTCCTTTATTTACAATGAAGTTCCGTATTGTGTGTACTCAACGGTCGTTGGCACGTTCACCGCTATAATTTTGATAAAAACATTAATGCCATCTTTCGAAAAATACTATAAAAAAAAAATTAAAATTGATTGATTTTAATGATTTTATGATAATCCTACAGTGATTTGCATTGAAATAACTAGAAAGTCTTTACCTAATAAACTACCCTCTCAAAAAAAAAAAAAAAAAAAAATGAAATATTAAATATCAGCTCTCAGTTAAAACATATAAAAATATTAATTGTAACATGTTATGTGTTCGTTGTTTAGGTAGAATTGTATTCGATTTAATGTCAGAACTTAAACTGAAACTATTTATGCTTTCGCCAATCATGATCCCTAGACCCCGAAACCAACCCTTGTTGAAAAATGTGGGCTTATATTCACTAATTATACCTATGTAAGTAAAATTACTAGTTTTTTTGACACGACACATCGAAAACTATTTGATTTCTGTTTTTGAAAAAATAATATGTTAAGTACATATATTCGATGTATCGTCAATTTTTTCTCAGAACCGATCGAGTATTTTTTGTTAAAATTTAGTCTAAAATTTTCTCTTATTGATCGTGTTTTTTCAAAATTTTCAATTCCAAAAAGTTTTTCAGGAAAAACAAAAAAAAATTTAAGAAAAACGGAAAAAAGTACAGATAACGAATTTTTGATTAAATCAATTTTGTTAATTGGTCATTACTCCCAAAATAATGATTGAAAAGACTTGATATTTTCACACAATATTAAAATTGGTAATGTACAGGTGATCACTTTTTTTAGTAGAAAAAATGCTCCAATTTTAACGTACTGTACCTCAAAAGATAGATAGATAATCTGAAATGGTACTTATTTAAAACGTTGATTATTTTTTGGTTATGAGGAAAAAACGAAAACGGTCAAATTCCTAAAAGTGTTCCGTTTGACTTGAAATTTATATGTGTCATTGAAAAGGGTTTAACGAGTTAACTGCTTAGTTTTCAAACTATTTTGATCATTTTTAAGGGAGTAATGGAACTTGGGGGAATCAAATAATTACGGGAAACGTGTTTTTTCAAATCGAATTAGATGTTTTCGATCATAACATCTAAATTAAAGATTGGAATAAGCTGAAACTATTATACAATACCAAAATAAGAAAGATACAGATTTGACAAGAGTATTTATTGTTAAATTTGTTTTCATCACGACGTATACTAGACAACTGAACTCACTCAGAATCGTATTTTCGAAGGCAATGATTTATCATTGCTTTCAGAAATTAAATAATGCGTTTAAACCACAACGTCTAAGCTAGTGAGTAGTGACCCATCTAAAGCGTAGTCGCTACCCTGTCAAACTACCCACGCAACCTAGACTGATCCCGGCGCTTAATTTTTTTTTTTTTTTTAATTTTCTTCTAAGTAATACTTATTCTTTTCTTTTAAAATCTTTCAAAGAATGTTCAATTATATCAGATGAACTTAAAGTTAAATCGTTAAATTTAAAAAAATTTAGTTAATTAAAATTAACTTAATTTTTTAACTGAATTTTTACTTGTAACGAGTTAATGCCCAGTCTTGGTAATCATCACTCAAAAATTTTTATATATTTTAATGCTAATTCACGGATGATTTGTTTTAAAAATTTAACTAATGCATTTGGCAATGTCAGCGTTCCGTCAACTTCTGTAGGAGAAATTGACATACAAATGGATTTCCTCTGGAAACACGCATAACAATTCTAATTTACAAATCTGAACCTTATAAAAA
Organism: Hormaphis cornu; assembly: GCA_017140985.1. Taxonomy (NCBI): domain Eukaryota; kingdom Metazoa; phylum Arthropoda; class Insecta; order Hemiptera; family Hormaphididae; genus Hormaphis; species Hormaphis cornu. The sequence goes on from CM029357.1 coordinate 34,912,227, forward strand.
TGAGCAAATTGTTTTATATTATGACGTGAATGTAAAAAGAGTCGTTATCGTGTTTATTGTGTGAGTTCGGTGAACAAATGTTTTTCCCTACATCGGTTCAAATTATTATTTACACTGACTTCCATTTTTTATCACGAAGGATTTCTTTTTCAGTTACACGATACGATACGGTTGTTTGCTAGTCAAAATGACTAATAATATGTTATTTAAATCCTTTTTAAAAGGTCTACATCGTGTAAACTATAATATTTAAAAAGAAAACCTCATATTTTTAATATTTAATATTATACTTTATGTTTTTACCTCATAAAAAAAGGTTTCCTCGTTCTAAATTGTATACGAAGCTTGAAAAAAATATCAATCCAATGGGCAGAGAAAAAAATGTTAAAATAATAATTGTGTAAAATCTGAAAGTTTTTTTATTGGGTAGTTATGTAAATGTATAAATAAAAACAGGATACATACTTTATTTTGAACCAAACATACTTTTTAGCTTGTTTTTCATTACTTGTGTCTACGGAATATGGGACCAATGAAAACGATACAAATGGTTCAAAACAAACACCGTTCAAAAACGACGAAAAATCATATTGAAATCATAACTTTTTGTATCTTTTAGTGCGTTTTTTATTTTGGAATGATTCCAATTCCATTCCAATAACGTGTGAAAATGTTAATAAATTCATTCTAATAACGTTTGTATGTTCATTTTATTCATTCTAACGACGTGTGAAAATTTCAAGTCGTTCGGGGATGATGTTTGAAATGTTTTTGACATTTGCGACGTATGGCACAAAAATTAATCAAAATGTAAGAAAAAGAGTTATTTTTTAAATATCTTGTAAGGCCTGTTAACCAATATCTTTTTTGTTGTGTTTTTTGTCAAGTTTGGTGCATTTTTAATTCAATAAATGTGTTAAAAAAAAAAAAAAAAAACACCATTGTAAAAACAAATATATTGATCGTTGCGTTGGAAATCTGACATATTTTTTTGTAAGCAAAACCTTAAAATAAATATAGGTAATTGAGATTTGAAGAAATAGTACATATACAGGTAGAAAATCAAAGCTTAGAATATTTTTGTAAAAAAAAGTATTTTAAGTTGTATATGGATACAAACAAAGTATTCAAACACTTATATTTTAATACATTCATTTGAATTTCTCATATGACTCTTTAATAATTATATTAATAACTATGAAAAATTCTTCATTAAAATTTACATATATGTATTTTGTTCTTCATAACTATAGTTACTTTGATATTCTGAATGTAAAAATATTCGAGAAGGTGTAACCAGTTGTTGATTATGTAACCTATTTAGCGTTTTTACACTTTTCTACTTCACTAATATATTTTAAAATGTATACTTATATTATTTTCATTATCCGATCTACAAGATTATCAAAATTTTAACTAGGTATTTAAATTTTAAATATTATAATTTATAGTAGAAGGTTAGTTTTTACTATTTTTTTTTTTTTTTTTTAGAGTATTAGGTAATGCAGCGTTTTGCACTTAATAACTGAAACATACATTATATAATAAACATTTAAAAAATTTAATGTTAATCGTTTATAGGCATTTAATTTATTTCTAACAAGATAGAACTTTAATGTTAAGAATAATTTAGTTTACAATGCAAAAGGTAACAAATAATTGTACTCTAATGACATTTATATTTATAAACTTAAGTCTAAAAGCAAAAAGCACTATTTAATATCAAACGAATACAAACGGCGTCGGAGTACAAATTAAATGTCAAAAGTAATATCCAAGTGCAATTATTTTGAAATGATTGTATCGGCTCAGTAAAGTTTTCGCCTTTTTGAATTAATTCAATTTTCTCGACGAAATATCTTCTTGCGAAAACACTTGCACTTTTTAATTTTGTACCTAGGCTTGTTGTCAGCGAGTTCTTATTTCATTTAAATTACGAAGCTAAAATATATTATACTCAATATGTTTCTTTGAGTGGTACTGATGGAACTCGGTTAACTTGGTTTTGATGAAATTTGCAAACGAATAATGCGACGACATACAAACTGCATGAAAGAAAATATTTTTACGTTATACTTTCTGCTCTCTGTTCAAATTTAATTTATCTCGTGACTCTTAACGAGATTCAACAACGAAACAATAAAGTCAGTTTTATATTATTCTGTTCACGAAAAAAAAAATATTTGAGTGCATTTTGAAGAATATATTCAAAATTCGTTTTCTGAACAATTTTTACCTCAACTTGTGTGATTATTTTTACTTAAGAACATACTTTTCTTTTGATATAGGCAAAGTTGGGCAAATAAGCAACTTTTTTCAACTCGTCATGTAAAGACAATTGAAAAAACAAAATGTTGAGTAAAATTATAAGTTAAATTCTTAATTTAATAATTTATAAGTTAACTAACAAAAAAAAAAAAAAAAATTAAACTAACTTAAAATAAAGATATAAGCCTAGTTTTTAAAATATATTTTTAATTCACATTGGTTTTGTGCCTAGTATATGACACTATTACCTTCTTTACAAAACAATTTTTTCGCATTTTTTTTTATAAAATTTAAACTTTCTAAGTTAAAAGCTAACAAAAGAAATTAATTAACGAGTCAATTAACTTAACTAAAATTAAGTTAATTTCACAACTTAATTTAAATTTTTATTGCCCTGCCTTGCATATGGTACAGGATACGTAAAAATAATTTATATTTATTGAGAAGAAAATGTATTAGCAAAGTTTTTCTTTTAAATAAAACTATGGTTATACTGATAATGATGATAGTTGTTATAATTATTATATAAGTTCCTGTTAATCATAAGAATAATAAATAGTTAAAGATAATAATTTCAAAAAAATGAACAAAATAAAAATTCAATGTTATAGTATGAATATTGTTTAACGACCAAGAGACGAATACATTTGTGTTTAAACAATATGAATATAATTGTATTTGTTTAGTATTGATTAGACACAAAATAAGGATTTAAATTGGAATATTTTTTTAAATAAATATTGGAATAAGTTTTGGAGAGTAAAAATCAAGTATTTTTTTTAATCGCTAATGAGTAAAAACAGTATAATAGACAAAGTTATAGCTACAGATATCGTAACAATAATATTGGAAATCTACTACGTAATAGATACCACAACTGTAATCGTGATAAACTATACAAATATAAATAAATATTTACAAAATATATCTTGTTTTAAAGAAAACAATTCACACACAAAATGTTTTACCAATTTGTAAGATAGAGTTTGCTTAGGAAATAAAATAGTTTCTCTTCTGCAATCATTTTTTTTTAGCATTTTAATATTTGAGTATTGTTATGAGTTGTATATTACGTCAATTGAACTTATAGTGTTATGAATACATTTTTTGATTTTGATAAATTTTTTGGAATACTTTTATTAAAGATTAACATATTAACTGCAACGTTGTCTAACAATTTATTTTTATAGAATATACTATTTTTAGTATCGTGTTCACTGGTCATATTTGATGACATCATGATAAAAGTACTAAAACATTTACGAGTACAGGAGATTTTATGTGTTTCACAAAAATATAAAAAAACTGTTTAATCAAATTATTCCCTAACTAGTATGCAGAAGTGATCTCGATGATATTTTTGTTAATCTAGTAATGCTAATTCTAATCTACTAATGCTCATTCAAGTGTGCGTCGTTAACCAGATAAAAAAAAAAAAAAAAGTTTGAAAATACATAAAATAATAATTATGCATTTTATATTATATATTTGTAATTCAGGTCATATTAGAACGGTCGAAATTCATGGTTCATTGCAAGGTTTACAAGACGCGTGGGATTTTTAATTTAAAACATTAGATGTTTTGATGTTATTCAGAGGATTTATTTCGTAATAATGTTAACTATTACTAAACAACGGTCAAAGTATTTCAATTACCGATCATAATAAATTACTATTGTGTATAAAGTAAAACAAATATTGTAAAAAGTTTATAGGGGTATTAATGTCGTGTTATTTTCGCAGTAAATCAATTAATTCTAATGTTTTATGTTCGTTTCGACCATTAAATGACAGAAATTTCAGAATTATAAAAATTAAAATTTAGTGAGATAATGCTAAATTGTTATCCTATGGTGTTTTTTAATTTATGATATTATTGTGAACTTAAGACTTAAGCATTAATTCCTCACACAATTGATGAATATTTCAGATTTCGGCTACAGAATACTAGTACCGAAATTTTGTGTTTTATTTATATTCTGTATTTGTAAAAGACTTGGAAAGAAAAAACTAACAAATATATGTATTTCATGTAGTAATTAAATATAATACATTTTTCCAATCAAATTATTTACTGAACAGAAATTTTTTCGTCTCTTTGACACTAAATACCTCAATTTCAACAATTCTCTAGGTTTGTTTGTAATCGCATACGCTACGTACTGTGTATCGCATGATATTTATTTTGTTCTTTAAAATATTTGTTATGACGTATTATTTGTATAAGGTAATTGTTATTTTGTTTAAGAGCCCTTCTATAAAATAAAATTTGTTTCCATTTTCATAATTTTCTTTTTAACAGATTTATGAAATGTAAAAAAAAAAAAGTACCCGCAGTTATATCTAAACTAGCCATAACCGTTTCGTGCGCTGAGTCGTTGATACAAGTAGAGAAGTGCAGTTTGTGTACTTGTCAAACTCTCTCATCGGTTTCTTTCTATAGATTTTCGTGGTTTAGGATGATTCTTCTGCGAAACAATATAGTTGACCACAAACAAACGGATTTCGCTCATTGTTCTTCTACGGGGTGTGTCACAGGAAACAGATTTCACCCGATCCGAATGTTACGTTGTCCGTATTTTGGAATACGTCCAAAACAATTCGGTCACAATGATTATACCTATATAACTGTCTAGTAGTTTTAAATCCAAACTAAGTAATTCAAACGCGTTGATCGGTAACTGTGCGGAAAATCGTAAAACAATATACTGTTTACGGTTCGTACTCGTTACCGATTTATTTTTCGAAGCAATCAAAATCATGAACATCGAAAACTTCTAATTTTGTTTTTAATTTAAGTTAGGAACATCGTTGTTGGCGTTTCGAGACTTTAATTTTTGAACACTTTTCACACTTTACTCTAGTTGCTTTTAGCTTTTGATTTTGGACTGTGATTGTAGAGGAACCAAAAACTTTTACACAACTTCGAAGAAAAATAATGAGAATTGTTTTTCAAAATACGTACGTACACAATGCAGTGTCACGCTATTACAACAATGGTTGTAAAAAACTTAAGTGCGCTATACTATTATATTATTATTTGTCTGCCCTGACGTTTTTAAACGGGTACGGTAAAAACATTTTATTTATTTAAAATATTGAACAACGTAGGTAACAGTTTTATCGTAAATGTTATATAATAGTTATTGTATATTTTAGTTGGCATCCTGTGTTAACATTTCCAAATAATAATTAGTTTTCTAATGCAGTATTCTGTTTCAACATAGCGTTGTACCTGCGCTCAGCGGCGTATGTCGTCCCTTTTTAAGGGGTGGCCGAATGTATAGATTTGTATTGTAAATAATCTGTAATAGTTAAAATATTTTTTTTTTAAATAGTGTTTATAAACAGTTTCACAATAAATTACGAAAACAATTTTTTGAAGCGGAGGAACTATAGGTACAAAACCACGTGAATTAAAAATATGAACTATAATTTTTATTTTAAGTTAAGTTATTTTTTTTTTTTTATAGAAAACTTTTAATTTAATAAATTAAAAAAATTACGTTTAACTTAACTGTTTGTTTTCTAAATTGACTTAATGAGTTAAAAAAAATAGTTGCCAACTTGCCCCGTATTCTCGACGATTTCACACAAAGCCGTTTAGCTGTTTTTCTACGAAATTTCTAAGGCGTCCACCGATATAATATAAGCTTGATACCGACTCTGACGGATGGACCGAACGATTACAATAATAAATTCGAGGGCACTTGCGGTCCGCGTGGGAGTTTACCTTTAAATGTATATTATACACATAGGTTTACAATATATATATTTATGTAGTTTACAAAGAAACGCGTCTGACAAACGATTTCGTCTTTAAACGATCAGCGAGATTGTGTGCGGCCAAACGAGATATTTTGACCGTAAAAAACCCGTCTTTTGATAATAATTTGCCCTTTTTTTTATCATTTTCGCAGTTTTTGCCGGTTCTTTTTCTCTTGTATTTCGATCGTCACTCTCTCTCTCTCGTGCTCTCCAGATCGATACGGTTCGATGGCGTTCTGCAGTGGCCGCCATTTTTTTATGGATTCTCGTGCTCGTCATCCGTTGTAGTCATCTTCTGTAGAAAACGTAGGAATATAAAGACATGTAAATAGTTTGAAATGTAAAACAATTTTGTTCGAATTAAAAAATATAGTTGATCTTTGTGTTCATAACTTATGACGATATTAATCGCAGCAGCACCATTAAACTCCTACAAAAAATAATGTTTCTAGACTGTAGACATAAATTGTTGATTAGTTATAAATGTTTAGCTGAATTGTTTTTATTTAAAGTTTAAACCACTGACTACATTATACTGACACAAATTTAGCGCATAGATGGCGATAAAAAGAATACGTGACCAAAATATTTAAGGTCTATACTGATAAAACCCTCGGTTCCATTCCTGTGGTTGAAGCTGGCAAAATGTTGATAATATTAGAGATAATAATTATACTGAGTCTATAGTATTTGATTTACCGATTTTTTAAAAACTTGGCAACAGTTGGGCCTACTGTGTGATTTTATTAAAATACTTTTTTAATGCGATGGATATAGGAATCAAAAATGCAATATTTATTTTGCTTCACACAATAATTGTTTATTATAATTTAAAGCAGTTATATGATTGAAGACGTAGGTAGTAGGTATAATGTTGTTTTTTTTCTGATTTCTCTTATATCGAGGTAGGTACAGCTTCATTTAATAAAAGTGTTTCGGTATTTAAATTGTAATTCATCTTTTTTAAAGTTTTCCAGATACGTGTGGTGGTTAGTAACAATTTGATTTGGTTTAACCAGCTCATTAAAAATTAATAAAAGATATTTGAAATCAACGTAGATAAGTTGAAAATATTTTAGTTTATGTTATCGTGAACAACTATATTAGTTTATTCCTCGTGCTTATTACATACAAATCAACCATATTGTATTTGCTAGAGTACCATGTGTAGGCCTATATAAATTTTCGACATTCGAATCATAAACCGATCAATATTTTACCATCGTATATTATTTCTCGCAAAGTTTTGTTATATTTTTCCACTTAAAAGCATAATTTATACACGGGATTGAAACGATTAAATTTTTAAGTTGAATGCATTTCATTAAAACTTGGCTCATCTCAAACTCTGCCACATATTTATTTAGATGACTACCAAATAAATACAAATTATTATACAATTTATACAAAATAATAAATGTAAAGTCATTTTTGAACAGTTTAGTCGTAAATAATCACCAATGGATCATTTCGTCAAGAACAATAAGATCCGTAGATAATGCTGAAGGAAATAGTTTTCTATTATTTAATATCGATAACTGACATGTTCAAAATATAATTTGAGGTTCAAACGTATAAATAACGTAATTTAAGGTATAAAGTATAACAGTATATTGTTAAAAAACCATTTTTTTCTTCCGAATTTTTCGGATTTGAACCATGATAAGTTAGTCTAGTTGTTGCACGTTCTTCCATTATCGCGATTTCTCGGTTAGCTAGCACGTGACTAAACCACCAAAAATGAGACGGTTTGCAGCAGTAGATTATAGTTGGAGATTAAACGCACGAACAGCTAAAGAACTATACATTTTATCGTGGTTAAAATTGTATTTAGGTGACTGTCTTGAATATAAAATAAGATAATATTAAAATTGTACGAGGTAGAAGACTTTTTCAGTTTGTACAATGCGATGGCTATTAGTGTAATTGTTTTAACTATGGTTGAAAAATGAAATATTGGGCTACCGTCCTTTGGGAAATAAAAAAAAATACGAGAAAGCAAAAAAAAAAAAAAAAAAATGGTGTATCTTATTACTCATATTATCTACTCTTGTTTTCTTTAATAAATTGGTAACTCCAAATTTAATATTCAAAATGAATTTTTTTTTTTTTTAATATGTTCAAGAATCACGAACGGGAGTTCATACTAAATATACTCAGTATTTCCATCCGCAAACATATTCCTTTAATATTTCTTTAAGAGAAACCTGCAACGGATCAGATACGTCGAGAAAATACCGAAAACATCCCAAAAAAACGCAATAACTAACAAATCCATCAAAATTTTATCCAAATTAAAAATGTGTTAGTTTATAAACAACTTTGAAGAGAATTTGGTGGTTTATTGTAAATGTTGTTGTATTAAAATCACACGATTAAAATGTTTTAAACAATTGCTGAAAATTATTGAAGTGCATTATAATGAATATTGCTGAGTGCAAGAGTGCAAAAATGTGCAGTCCGTATAAATGTATGCGTTTAATAATTTTTTACGCAAATAAGATCAAAATTCAAACATATTTGACATCATATTTATATTTCGTACTTGTAATTTTTAGGGAACTACTTTAAATATTAGAAAGAATATCGAAAACTTAGATCTCTTTGCGATAAAATATGAACCATTTTATTAGTGGTATTGTAAAAAAACTAAAATGTAGTTGTCTACGTATTCTAAGTGAAATCATATCAGTAAGTAACATGAAATACAATTGAATTTGTAATTAACTTCTAAACAAAGTAATACGAAAACTATTGAGATATCATAGTGGTTATGCGTGGTAGTGAATTTTCTAAATTATTTCACGAATTCATTACGTTTATTTTAATTCATTGAAAATAAGACGAATTTCTACCGTGTGGCCGTATTTTTGATTATTTGGTAAAACAAAACCGAGTTGCCATCGTGGTTTTGCGAGACCCTTGAAGAAATTTTTGATTTTTTTATTCCGCCTAAGCAAGAACATTCGTGAAGGAAATAAGTACTTAAAATAGTATGGCGGGTGCAATTTAGTGATTTTTCACATACAGTATTTAGCTGCTCCCGGTTCTCCATATCCGCCGTAAATACTTTCCAGTAGCTTCTATAGTGGCGACTGCCGTACATATTATATGGTGTAAAACTTTTTTCCATAAACCATCTAAGCACGCATTCCGCTGAATTTGTGTTTACGATATGGAGTTTAAACAAACGTTAAAACCTAAAACCACGACGATATAGGGAAACTTTGGAACTTAAAAACGGCACAAATACTGAGAATAGTTTATGTATTTTGATCCCGGGTTACTTTTAACTATAAAAAAACTCTGCTTAAACAAATTTTGAAAATTATGGTAGCACGGCCCCGTTGATAAAACTTTGATTGATATTACCACTCAAATTATGACAAGATAGTATAAAAACAATAAAGATAGACGCTTTACATATTTTTTGTTAGCTATTTAATTGTTAACCTTAAACAGGTGGCTTTGGTTTTGCGAGTAACAAATTTAAGATAGAATATCCTATCATTTTTTTGCTTTTGCTTAAATTGATTGATTGAGGATACCTATGGTTGATAATTGGTTTACGACGATTCTAAAAAAAACTTCATTTATTTTTCAGTCAGTTTCCTACTACAGTTTAAAAATCGAAATTTTGCATTTTAAGTATTTCACTGCTGGTTTAAGTTTTGTAGTTAGAAATCTTTAACGTTTGAGTATAAAATACATACGTATATCGCTTGATATACTGTCATTGGCCAATTTCTAAAAATCTATTTTATTTTTTTTTAAAATTATTAAGGTTTTAAATTGACCTCGTAATTGAAGATTAAATTTCACGAATACTTTTTTTAATAATTAAAATTTCCAAAAAAACTCAACGTTAGTATAACCATCCTGAATGCTAATAGGTCTTAAAGACAAAAAATATTATAGAAAAAATCTATAGTATAGATTTCTATAGCCTACTGCTATAGAAATACAGTAAAGAACGCGATTTGGCGGAATTTGATAATTGATAGTAACTTTATCGGATATGTGATTTAAACACACTCTATAAACATAATACTCAATGTATCTTTATATTTTATTTTAATGAATAAAAATTGTATACAAACTGTAAAATGAATCCATAGGTTTAACGATCTATTGATTAAGCACCAATTTTTACTAATAGCTTTTTACTTATAGCTCATTGACGTGGACAATTTTGCGACGGTTGTTATTATTATACTATACGTTTTTTTGCAATATTGTCTGATCGTTGTTTGATTATCGGAGCATACCATTTTACCGTTGAATGCTTATTGCTGTTGAATTTACAAACGAATGCATTTATGCAAAAAACGTCATACATTTGTTCGTTTTTGTTTACATGGAAATAAATTTATGAACAGAAATTCTGAGAACCTCATTTTTTTATTTATCGTATTTTGAAACTTAACCTGCAAACTATTTTGATTAATTTGCAGTTTGGAATAATCGTAGAAACTTTTGTGTTAGCTAGATTACAGTGAATGAAATAATTAATAAAATATTATAAATGGGATGGTAAATTATTTCGTTGATTGGAATTTTTAAGGAATTTTTACAAGAGCACGCGAGAAACGAGGCAACGGCTTATAAAAATGTGATAACAGTTCTAAGAAAGAGATTGATAGCAGTAATAAATGGTGGTACCATAACAGAAATATTTTGGGTCTATGTAAAACAAAATATTTTTATAATCAAAAACTTTTACGGTAAAATGACGCAACAAACACATCCTGGTAAATCACGAATTCGATAACACAAAACAAATTTAGGAACAAAGTTTGATAGTTGTCGGAACAAAAGTCATAGGTAGTTTTTAATTTTTGGCATGGTCTGAAAGGTATGTTTTCTTTATTTTTGTTGAACATTAAATTTTGATAAATAATAAGAGTTTTAATAGATGCGCAAGCAGTATTCAAAAACGTCATTCATTTAATTGTATATTATTATTTTTCGTAAAGTTGTAAAAGTTCTAGATTTTTTCTATCTATATATACACGCAGTTAGTGCACTGTTCACAAAAGTAATTATACTTGGTAGTTCGAATAAAACAATTTTTCGCTACTTTTAATACCTCAAAGGGTTTTTATAATGATAGTATGAGATACGTTTGTAAAGGAATAAATTATTTAATTAACTAAATGAGTAACTTTTCATATTTTCCATCGTTGTTTTACGTAAATACAGAACATTCCTAGAGAGGTATCTGATGTCATAAGATCGAAGTGCGTATTCTCGCAATAAGTCGTGCTTAAAAGTTTGCGAAATAGATACATAAGGAATTATAGAGTTAAAGAAGTAATACAGTTATACCTTATTACCACGCGCCAAAAGCAAACTTCTTGTTTGATCTATCATATGGTTACGCATTACTTTATGTAAACATAACATATTTTTACATTTTCTACCAAATTTAGCGATACAAATTTACTACGAAATTAAAATATTAGTTTGTATGTAAAAGTTTTAAGTAAGTATAATTTTATTTAACGACAGTTTTAAGATTATCTAGTTTAGTATTATTATTATTCAATATGGATCTTTATATATAAATTAATCAAATCAAGTAAAGATTATACAAAAATATCGTTTGTTTTACGTAAATATTTACTTGAGAACCACTAAATGCAATTCAGATATCAATATATTCTTATATATAAGATGAACAGAATATTTAACTTCTAGCATTCCTTTTCTGTTTACCACTAAGGGTTATGCGTGTTTGTTACAATTAACTAGTACTATTGAAATTTTCACGTATTATATTGGAATGAATGAAATTTAAGCACCGTTAAAATTTCAAAAAACTATTCAATCATCATAAGATGTATCAGCTTTTGAAATTTATTATTTTTACGAGTTGAATGATTGAGCTGGCACAAAATAAAAATTTTCCCAAGCAATTATTTATTTATTTACTTGGCGAGAAATTCAATTATAAACGCAAATTGCGCTTTCCAAACCCAGTAACCCACCAAAAATATGCAGTGTATTTGGTCTTCAATCGTATGTTCAAATACGTAATCGTAACTTCAAATTACTGTAAATTGTAAGTTTAAATTGATTATGTTCTAAATAAATTGCTTAAGTATAATATTGCGTTTTGAAATTGCGTTTTAACCTCAGAAATTTTGCTTCATTCTTTTACACGCCGATGGTAAAAGTAAATAAATTCTAAACGAAAAATAATCAAACCGGCAGTCTGGTTATTAAATGAGACAACAGTGTTTGTTTTTAAATCCTCCAGGTGTGTAAGCGACGGTTGCAACTTGTGTAGCAAAATTTAATCAACCGACCGATTACACGGCATTAAGCGTTTGTTTTTATAGTGTTCTATAATCCGTTTAAAACGCTGCGATATTTTTACGTTTATATTTGTACAAAAACACACGGACACCTTAAAATAATATTGTCAACGGAAAAATCCCCGCGGAAAATTATAAAAATATCCTGAGAACCCGTAAAACAAACAAAATGTATATTAAATTGTTTATCTATCTATACAAAATAATACGATAAAGATAAAAATATTGCAAGAAAAAAGCAGAAAACAAATAATGAAAGCGTACACCAGTCGTATCATAATATTTTATCTGCAAAATTCGATTTTCCACGGAAAAGCAATCAGTTAAATGTTAAAAAATATTGAACTTCCTACCGGTGTATAGAGATTATTATGAAGTAAATCGGTAAATAATTCGGGGAACAAGCTTACTATCGTTTTTTTTTTTTTTTTTTTTAATTCTGCGTGGAGCAAAGAAGCTATAAATCGATACATTTGGTACATAGTGTGTTTTTCCACCCAATGTATACACATGCAAATTAAAAATATAAAATATTATCTTTTTTCAAGTTAAATTAACTTTTTCTTGTTAACGGTTAATTTGATAAATTAACTTTTAACTTTATTTAACTTTTTGTTACCGCTTGCCCAGCCTTGCGGTATTCACATTGCTTAAATGAGCTGAAACATGTACGCGTTATTAAAATGCAGCACCGCAGAAAAGTGTATCCTTAAAGTTAAATGTCATAGAACTTTGATGCTTTTTGAGAACTAATTTCTAAATATTGATTAAATTACGAGCACATGAATACGTAACTTTTAGTCACCTAATGTTTTATTGCTAATGCGATTTATAAACTAACCTAATACTAAAATACTTTAGAAGCAGTCATACCTAGTTTTGTTAAAACAAAATTTACAATACGTGATTTCGTCACTGCTTCTGTATTCAGTTTCTTCTTTTGCGTGTTCAAAACTCGTTAAATGTCAGTTTGCCCGTTCCATTTTAGTGTACCCATCTTTCTCTCTTAAAACCCTGCAGTCCCTGACTTTCCTGCTCTTAATTTCATTTATCCTCGTTTTCGTCTCACAACGGAGCAGCCACATACAATCAGTGCACGCACGCCGATGCCGCGCACGTACAAACATTACACTATTCTGCTTTAGATTTCCAAAAGGCTGATTTACGATGTGGTCGTGTGCCCACTATATTTGATAGGTATACGAGAACAACTCTGTGGTTTGACTAATGTTCCGAAAAGGTCGGCCGTACCTACAACGAGTGTTTTGCGATCACAGCAATATTATATATTTCGCTTTCGCTCGAAAATAGGTTTGTTTTATCATATTTTTGTGCAAGATATACACGAATATAGTAAATGCGTGTTATATTCGAGAGTTTCTTGAACGAAAACGTTGGCGTAACTAGAAAATCGTACGCAGATCTGTATTTGTGGGTGTGTTGAATTGCAAGTACATATAAAGGTAACCAAGCGGGATATTTGCCCATCACAAAAAAATTTGAAAAAAAGCCGAAAATCCTAACTCTAGACTCTGATCTGAAGTAGGTCACAGCTAGTATTATACTATTCTAATATTTAATAAATTATAAGTGGTTTGAATTTTTTTTAACCGTCGTGATTTTAGTTTATCCATTCTAACGATGTGTGATTATTTCAAGGGATAAACTTCAATAGCATTTGTAGGTACCTATGTTAGTTATATCCATTCAAACGACTCGTAGAAATTTTGAAGTCTTTTGGAGAGTTTACGACATTTTTCATATCGTTTATGATCATAATTAAAAAAAAGTACAATCTAGTACCTATTTTTTATTTTTTTTATTTATGATTTAAAGATCAAAGCACTACTTCTTCCTGAAAATGTGATCACAGAAAACAAATTCTAATTTGTTCAGAACAAACACGTCTTGAAAATGTTTCGATCTTATAAGATCACGACTCAAACAATAATTCAAAGTTAGAAAAACGCTTAATCATCATTTGAGTCCACTTTTCAAACTATTTTTTGGTGGGTATGACATTTAAGAGACTAATAATTTTTCTACACGAAAAAATAAATTATAAAATCGATTTACATACTTATAAAGACCACCACTCAGCAGTCACCCTTGTATTAGGCCAACTCCCCTAGAAATTTAGCGCCCTCTTATTCTGGCCCCATTTGACTTCGTCCTCTTAAATACATCGACGTATTGAAAAACATATTTTGCCAGTGTCAAGCAATAAAGATCGATTAAATAACAATAATTAAACAATCGCCGTTTGAATTTTTTTTTGTAATACTGTAGTATTCCACTTTCCGTAGCCTTGGTAAAAATGTCAAAGATAAAAAAACTATCCTCCGTCAGCTGAGGAAATCATTACTAAAACATAAACCGGTATGATGCCACAACCAGCCGGCTTCTCCACCGCAGAAACGAATCGTTTTTATCGCTGGTGAAAAAAGCTTGTTATTGTTATTTTCCGTGCGCAAACGCAATATAAAGTAAAGTCGAATTCTGTTTACTCGCAAAAGCTTTGTCTATAATATGACGACCGTCCGCTCTTATGATATTTTGTTTCCGAATAAAGGTTTCTGAGGACCGGCGGTTTTTTTCAAAGGCGGCCGGGTAGACGTATGTTCGTCGTAGGTAATTCGGTTTAAAATTTATGATAAAACGGGCCCTCGAAAACCGTATTTGCACCCTTTGTAAACGCGTTTTTGCTGCAGTGCCGTGCGTCAGGTACCTACGAGGAGACGTAAAGGGACCCTTCGGTACGGTCCCTTGAATATTGCATGACAACCGTGGGTCAATATTAATGACGAGGCCTCGTGGGCGGCTGCGGAAAACGTCGAGACGTCGAGAAACCGTCACCGTATAGTGGAGGATATCGCGTTCTCTTTTTAACAAAAATAAAAAAATGAAATTTATAACGAGCCTTCGTGTCGAGGGTTGTAGAGCTCGACGGACGGAAAAGGGTAAAATAGCGCCACGTGCGTTCGTATAATTTTATTTGCGAAAACTTTTGGCTCGTCCAAACTCTGTTTGCGATCCGTCGCCTGTACACAATATATATATATATATATGTATATTATATATATATATATATCGGAATGGTTGCAAACAATATAACGATTGACGGAACGCGCGGGAAAAACTTTACCGACGCGAATCATCTATGATATAAATCAATAGACAGTGAACATTATAATACGGATGGTATAATGACGGTATAGTAACCGAAAACCTTGATCATTCCATGCACACGTTTTTAAAACATCATCATATAGGTACCTATTGATGTGAATCGAGAATATTCTCACGGCGATTAACTGAAATGATTGATCAACACACTAAAATACAAAATATATATTTATTATTTAAAACACAGTTCTATAAATGAATTAAATGTTTTATAAAACCCGTCTGTTTATTAATATCGTTATTTAATTTTGATTATTTGACCTTATGTGTCACGAATCATACCGGAAAAATTTTAACTAAATATGTCAAACACTGCCGCATTGGTGAAAAAATGATGGGTCGAAGAGAGAATCGGGTACCGAATATTCTCCGTTTTCGAGAATACTCTCCAAAAATGGTATTAAAAAAAGGATAAAAATAAGAATGTGATGTTTCCTATATTATTATATATTGCCCGAATCGCAGATGTACTGATGCCGCAAAATGGACGCGCTGTGGTGCCGCAATTAGTGCAGCCCAATGGCCTAATGCAATGCAAAATTCGGCGTTGTCATTTCGGGACAAAATACAAATTTTTGAATTATTTTAAATCATTATTTTGTTCCGAAATTCGTTTTTTTAACAAGTCAATAAATCATATTTTCAATTTTGACTCGATAAAATGACATTTGAATCAGTGGTTTTAAAAATGGAAATTGCGAGAGCGAGATGCTCAAAGTAGCGTCAACAACGACGGGTTATAATTAATAGGATAGTTAAATTTCTAAAGTTTGATTTTTTGATTTATGAAATTTACAATTGTAGATATTCTCTTTTTTTATTATCGTTCCCCTAACATTTATCCTTTTAGTCTAATATCGAGCTATTAGACCTATGTAAAAAACAATATAATATATAGGTAATTAGCCTCAAAATATTATACATAAGGTTTTTTTTTTTATTAATTTTTCTTCGTGTTGAGAATCAATTTAATTAAGTTTACAACTGTATGATGTTGAACTCTATCGTTTATAGTTTATACGATAGAACAGCTTTACGACTCTTAAAAGTGATTCGGATCACTGGAGTGCCAAAATAACCAAGTTTAAGAATACAG
The DNA here is from genome assembly GCA_017140985.1 of Hormaphis cornu. Classification (NCBI taxonomy): domain Eukaryota; kingdom Metazoa; phylum Arthropoda; class Insecta; order Hemiptera; family Hormaphididae; genus Hormaphis; species Hormaphis cornu. The sequence continues at coordinate 34,928,865 of CM029357.1, forward strand.
CCATTTCAAATTTGATTACTGCTCCATAAAAATTGTATAGCACCAACTCAAATAATTGTATTAAAACTATGGTCAGTACTTATTCATTATTTTATTCTTCCACTTGAATAAAATAATTCGCGACAAGAGTAATAGTTCTCATAAACTATAGTATAGTGAAACTAAGAATAGTCTGATATTTTTTTTTTTTTTTAAAATACACGTTTGTACAATTCTTTTTCTGCATCGTTAACTAATTAAACTAACGTATAATATTAGATTGGTGTTTTTTTTTTTTAATATTTCAAAATATGACCGGAATTAAATTTTAATCGATTTATTCATTTACGCACGATTCGTTTAACACTTGCCGTTATGATTTTAATATTTGTATGCTATTCTGTTCAAAATATGCATACCTATCAAAGAAGTATATGAATTCAATAGATTCTAAAACAAAACGAATGGATTCACCATGTAGCCGTAAAAAATAATTTTACGAATTCAAATTGATTTACAAAATTCATACAACTTCTAAAAGTCTACAATCTAAAAGCACTTGAACATAAACGTTCTTCACGACTTTTATTTTATTTCGTGTCTACGATTTATTTATTTCAATTTTATTTCATTGCAAATATTTCACAGATAATAATCATTAAAACACCCTGGATTACTTATTAGTAATTATAGGTTCCAAAAAAAGTAAAATTCAAAATATAAAGTCAACAAACTATGAAATTGTACGATATATGTTTGATAAAGCATACAGTTTAAATTGTGTGCACAAATATAAAATAGATTCAATGGACTGTTAAGAAGAACAAATTAAGAATATAATACGTTTATTTTTAAATTCATTCATTATAGAGATATTCTATACTTATTAAAATCACTGTTTATTTACCGCTGTTTTGGATGAATACAATATATTTTAAGTCTTACAATTCAAAAATTAATTAAACTTTGGTTCTGAAAATAAAAATCACTGACGTTAGTTATTTTAAGCCCTGCCTTGACTGAACTTAAGAGTATTAAATACTCTATAAATACAAAATTTTATGATTTTACTAGTAAATTAATAAATGTTATTATCTAATAAAGTCTCGTGTAAACTTAGATACCTACAATCGTCTTCCAAGTAATAGACAACTAAATTACGTTTTATAATTTTCAATTTTCAATTTTAATACGCATCTTGTACCTACGTTGTTTTAAGTTTTAAATTGTAATACATTTTTACCGTGTAGGTAATCAATCTGTCTACTTTAATGTGAGATGGAAGAAATATTTTACTTTTTTTAAATTTTTTCATGTTTTTCGTATGACATTTTACACGTTGAACACACCATTGACTTGTGTATGTACAAATATCCATTGTCGTAAAACTTTTGTACACGCAATAGCGAGATGCGCGTAGTTTTCATTATTTTCACAGACAGTAATATATACTGCAATCTGTATAGTTTTCATAAGCGCGTTTCGCTCCCATCGGAAATTTCGTTTTAAAATCGCTGACAAAAACAGATAATAACATAAAAAAGCACCGAGCTTAACACATTTAATCGACGAGTTTTGGGCAATTTATTTATTCTTAAAATAAATAAAATTACGACCTTTAAAGTTTTAAATTAGAATTTTTCTGAAACTTATTACGGTAAATATTTTTATTAAAAAATAACTGAAAAATCATTTTTCAACAATACTGACAATCTTTTAAAACCATAGAAGCGCAGACTTGAATTTTATGTTCTAGCGTAAACTAATAGCTCATTTATCAGTGTTGGAAGCTATTAAAATTTGAATACAAATTAAGAACAACTAATTTATGTAAAGAGTTGAAGGACCAAAAGATTGCTCGCTTTTGCGTGGTTTGTCTTACAAGTACGTGTCATTTTCATATTATAAATTCTAATCTTAAAAAAGATTCCATCTTAGGTAGTATAGGTATAGCAATATAATGCTGATATTTTTTGGTAAATTAGGTTTTTTTCCAGCACGTAATAGATTACCGAGCTCGCTCAGAATCGTTTTTTCTAACGGCAATGCTATATTGCTTTTAGACACTAAATAATACATCGATATAGTACATCGACCACCTAAAGAAGTGACTTATACCGAAGCGTAGTCGTTACTTCAACCTACTTTTTACTAGTCCTAGAATTTACTCTTATTTTCTTTCTTTTCATTCTTTTTAAGTTTGAATGAATAAAAATTATTTTAACATATTTTATTTTACTTTATAGATGTATGCTGTGTATACAATTATTATTATATGTAAAAACCAGAAATTCAGCTTTTGTAAAATGGAATTCTTTTAATTAATAATTTATTTCAGTTGTTATGTTATAGAGTAAGTGGTTACGTTATAATATTATTATTATAATCAAAATTGAATGCTTTAGGAGCTATAAATATTGTATACAAAATTGAAGTATTACTGTAGACGCCCGAATTTATTTTTTGTCACTAAAAAATTTTTAATTTCAATAGATAACGTAAAAATTATACGAGACACAATTGAGACAAAATGGTTGGTATTTCTAATAGACAATTTATTGATTTTTTCTTATTGTTTCAATTATATAATTTAATAAAAGCGAAGAATTCTGTGCGTATAATATATATACATATATATATAATATATTATGAAACAAACGTTTGACCTTTTCAATAAAGGAAACCTATTGATCTACAAACAAATAAAAGCATACTTCAAAATATACCTACTTATTATATTAATTTATAAAGGATGTATAATACATTTGGTGTACTGACAGGAGTAAATGTATAATGTAAGTAGTCACTTGAATACGAACATAATCGATAAGAACACTTAAGATGATTGCAATATGGTTTTGATCGTCACCAAATAATATTCATAATATTATGTTATAGGTATTTTTTTGATGAAATGTGGTATTCATTTTAATTATATTGATTCTTTGTACTGATGTTGTACAACATACTAAAATAATAAACGCCTTTAATATACTTAACTGCTGTAGGTAGTATACTTCTATTATTATTTTATTTCTAAGGAATTTGTGGGATGCCATAAATCCCTTGTCTTGCCCCTCCCCCCTTAGACGCCACTGATTATAATGTCAAAGTAATTAATTATGTGAATGTAAATATATTTAGGTATATAAGGTATATATTATACTTAGGTAGTATAATATGGCTAAGCATATGTTGAATAATACGTTTTGGAACCCTATTAGGAACACATTTTCCTGAGTTGTACATAATTTTGTGATAAAACAGTAAAATATATTGTATATTTATACCTTAAAACTCCTTAAAATGACTGCTTTTTTAACGTTGATTATTACACTGCCAGTCGTAGGAACAAGACTACGTAGAACGTGAATATAGTTACAACACAGAAAAATTAATTTGATTACTATATAGTATAGTGTAAATAATTGATTTTTTTATTTAAAAATAAAATTACTACGGGGTAGCGAAAATCGTTAAAAAGTTGTAAGGAGTTTAAAAGCGAACTATGTAGGTACGTAGGTGCGAGTTTAATTTTCATACTGAGAAGTTTAAAACAATTAATTGAGATCTCACGTAAAGTCTCAACAGTCGTTAAATAAATTACTTTCAAACACGTTTTGTTAATGATGCTTTTTAAGTTTGAAATAAGTACCTACCTATAGATACACAATACGGTAACGATTTCCGATTGCCCGGATCCACTTAGGACACGAACTCGAAGTTCGTAGAAGAGTATTCATTTTTTTTTAAATTTTCCATGGAAAATTCAAGTTTTGTTCTTGTTTTAAGATCCAACAAAAGAAAAAGCTTTGTTTGACTTCCAGGGGGCAAAACGTATCAAAACCGGTCAATGGAACAAGCTTTAGTTTAAATATTGTTTAATCAGTGTTTAGACAATGAGTTGTATGCTTTTAATTAATTTCTTATGTACAATAATAAATAAATTATGTTAATTTTGATCGTTTCGACAATGGATTTGTATATAGGGACCACTATTTAAAAAAAAAAAAAAAAAAAAAAGTTGGAATGAAGAACTTTGAAATTTAAACCCCGCTGTAGGGGATGGTCTAGAGTGCTTCATTTGGGAGCGGGGGGGTGGAGTCCCTCTTTTTTTTAAAAATATTTTAACGTATTCCTTCTAATTTGGTGCACTTGACGGTCTAGACCAGTCGATACGAATTAAATTTTTCATAATACTATTTTTTATCCGAGCACTGACGGCCTACAGAAAAAGTCTTCCCGACGGTGCCGAAACACGGTAAACGCACGACTTTGAGCCACGTCGAAATCAGCTGCACACACGAGTAGTTTAAAGCTTGTAAATTATGATACACGAAAGTAATGTAATGGTCACTATTATACGAGTGGAATCACGCACGTGTTCCAATTTTGCACTTAAAAGGACTGCAGTCATAAACAATCCGACGAGGTATCTTTTGGCAATGCGAAACGGACTTACAGACTCGTGGAAGTTAAAACCATGTTGCGAGAGTGAGAATAGTTTGTACATATATAGGTATGTACAATGTATAGGTGCAGTATATAATTTATGGTTATGGTCCGGTCACTGGTTACACGCAATTTTCCACGTTTCCCTGGCCTATTCGTAAACTTTGAAACGTGTACGGGCACTAAAAGATGCGCTGTTCCGTTCGGGAGGGTATTTTCACCACGTCTCGCGGGTACGGGGTAAAAGTAATTATACTCTTGTTGAATTATAACGCCATGGTTTCTGTATGTACACACACACGCACAAGGGATCCTTATTTACTTATGAGGGGCGTGATACCGTCCCGTTGGAAAAACTTCTGTCCGTCCAGTGGGTGGCAGGTTTAAATATGACTTTGTGGGGAGGCGGGTAGATTGAGGGCTTTCGAATGCCAAACGATGGAAAAAACAAAATTTTAAATCTTTTCGTATAACACATTTTTGCTATCTTCTTAAAATAGGAGATTTTATTTTGATTTAGAATGTGTTCTATCAGTAGTTGATCTGTACAGGTACCTATGATTTAAAAAAAAATGTCGATTGGCGTTAGCAGTCAGTTATCATGAAAAAAGGGCGCTGAACCGAACAAAGATTACCGCTGAAGGCCGCCTAATCTGACCATTTGGTGACCGTCGAAAATTAATGTTGTTCATTAAAAATCCATAAAAAATGTCTTCTTAGTACGCTAATAAGGGATCTGTGTAACAATTAACCATCATAATATCTGTCAATTTTACGGTTATACCGCAATAAACTCGTAATAAAAACCGTTTTGATTTTTCATTAGTCGCAAAACCCTTTTCGTAATTCGAACGTGGTTTTTGGCGGAATAATAACTGTAGAAAAATAAACAATACAGAAAAAGTAAAAACCGGAGAATTTGCTCTAATTTTTAACGTCATTGTGTGCTGGTATGTGGTCACTTATTCATGTGACATGTTGAATGATTCAAACGACCGTTGAAACCAACGGTTTTTGCTTAGGATCTTTCTTAAACCCCAACGGACGGACTGACGGCAAACCAAAATTATTAAGTATCTTTAAAAACGCAACTGGTTAATTAACGCTAATGAACGTCAATGACTCGTGAAAACATTTTCTAGGATTTGTTTTTAATTTATCAAACAAACAATTGACACCTGTCTTTTGTTATAAAATGTATTACTACGAGTATAATACTGTGATAAATTGTTTTTTCAATGCGTTTTATTTTATCAAGCACGTTCAGCGAGCATCATTCTTCATCAAATGTATAAATAAATATATTATTCAATCTTAACTAAATTATTTTTTCATCAAAGTTGTTTACATCGGTTTTTTATGAATATTTATTATATTGTTTTCGAGCACCCCGTACGTAAATAATAGTTTATAATAATAAATTATAATGTGCGTAATATGACTCGGGTAGGTAAAATGTTGGTTATTTGAATTAGAATAAGAATTTTTTTTTTTTTTTAATTTTCCCGACACAAAAATTCAAATTCAAAATCAATACTTCATGTTTATTTGAACATATTGTACACGCGTATCGTTAAGTACTTGTACGCATTTTAAATTGTTATACTGAGTTTAGAATTATTATTAGGACGTACACAAAATAAAATTAATATTACCTATTCTTGTGCAAAATTAGTTAATGGAAACTTTGGTACACTTACCGAATCAATAATTGGATACACAATACAGTATTCGACTAGTTTCTTTAAATTTACTGTAAAATTTTTTTTTTTTTTTTGCTCATTTTTAGCTGGAAATTTAATGTAGTTTTTGCAGCGACAGCAATAATTATTATATCTAGTCATCGACACGTTTTCATGTAACTAAGGATAGATCAACTTTTACTTTAATCATCATCTCTCAAGTGTCTTTGTTGTGCTCAATCAACGTGGAACTTGTGCGAGTTTACTTTACCGTTTATTCGGTAATGAGTGGTATCCATTTTCGTTAAAAAAAAAATAAAAATAAAATAAATAATACGTAATCTTTGCTAGAGATTCACAAGTAGTGAGTTTCTTAGTCATTATTGGATAACTGTAACCGTCGGTCGTTCGTATTGGTTTACAGATATGGATTTGCGGAAATGAATAACGAGGACGAGGTGCAAAAAGTTTTCAGAGGTGATTTGGACACCGCGAGTTGGGCCATACCCAGGCTGGTCAAGGTTTTCATCGCGTCCACAAGAAACGGTAAGTTGCAAAATACGGAACGGTTATTATTTTTCGGACATTTTCTTATAACTTATCTTAAAACATTTATAATACAATGTCTATTATTCTTCTACACATTGTTTTTCAACTCTGCACTGCTCTTTATGAAAATTAAAGCAAATTAAGACATCCTTAATTTTAAGATGATGACACCACAAAAATTTAATTCTTGAATACTAATACCCTTTTTAGATTCTGAACCATAAACCTTAAATTAAAAAAAAAAAAATCCTACATTAAAACACGAAGATCAAAATGGTGTCATAAAAATGATAATAAGATATTTTAACTCTGGAACAAATTTTGATCGTTCTAAAACTAATAATAATAAAAAAAATAACTTTTTGGTTATTATTAGACAGTTAAAATGTACAAGACATTAATTAGGTATAATGTAAAACGGTTTTCTTTTTTTTTTTTTCAAAGTAACCATTTAAAAATTTGTAATTGTATCTACTCGAGTCATAGAAAAAAATAATTCACAATTCATGATTCGAATTCCATTGAATAAATCCGTCGAGTTTTTGTGCCAAAAATAGTTATTTTGTGCGTAATTTGTTATTGCTGAAATAAAAACAACTAGCAAAACTAAGTAAAAATTAAAAAAAAAAAAAATGTTAAAACTTTTATTCGCAAATAATCTACCTGTAATATATTATCATAAATAACTATAATATTTTCTATATTTGTTTTTTGTATTTATATATTCCCAAAACTGCAGGAAATCATTGATTAAGATTGTTTTACAGTATCTGAAAAAGAAAAAAAAAATCCTTTAAATTTAAAGTTGGGTTAATTTAAATAGCTCAATGTTAAGCCAAAAATTTTACATTCTAATTCATATTCCATAATTTTTAAATGTTTGATCAATGTTTTTAAAAAATAATTAATTAGATTCTAGGTGTCTGGTAGAACCGGTATGTTTTGAAATTTACACACAAAACTATGAATTTGAAAAAGTACATCGATGTAAAAAACAATACATTCTTACGCAGCGCTCAGAATCTATAAAGCTTAAAATATTTTACCAAATAGAACATTATTCACATCTACTGGGAAAGTTTTAGTCAAATAAATAATTATTACTTTGAAGTTTATTAACTGACGAAAAATATTTGTAATTACACAAACATAAAATTCCAACCATAAACACACATCATTAAAATTTAAAACACATTTAAAACTTCTTACAGTAACTAACATGATCATCGTCATTAATCTACTAACGGTCTCTTGAGCGATGAAATTTTAAATAGTTATTTACACTGTACACTTGTAAATACACAGTACACTTCAAATTATTTTGTTGTTTTCGGTTGTTTTCTGATTAAAAGTACTAAAGTTTGTTATTTGAACGTTTCATCTTTAGAAATTAATTATTAAAAAAAAAAAAGCCGGGATCACTCTAGGTTAGGTGGGTAGTTAGACGGAGTAGCGACTGCTTTGGGTGGGCAACTGGTTTGGAAGTTGTGGTTCAAGCGTATTATTTAGAAAGCAATCGTATTAATCATCGTTTTCAAAAAAACGATTCTGAGCGAGCTCAATCATCTCGTATATTTCCTGATAAAAATCGAATTTAACAAAATCGAAGTTACAGTGTTTTATTAATATCTATTTTATTAGATTCTTTTCGGAAAATGATCTAAACATTCCAATACACTATACAGAAAATATTAATTTAAATAACGTGTAAAAATAGCATACGATTTGGACCATTATTAGAAGAGTGATTACGGTTTTAGTATCGATTGCACAACAGTGCGTAATTTCATTGTTATAATCAAAGTAACACCGTTTTTCAATGCTTTTTTTATACGCTTTCAGAATCTACTAGGTGGATTTTTTTTTAAATCTTTTTATTCAGGTAGCAATCATTGATTTTCTGACTTTAAAAATCAGAGCATTTCCTTCGCTGTACTCAGAGTAGAAAAAACTGGGATCAATGTTACACCGGAGTCCATACTTATTCCATATTAGAAGAGATACTGACTTTAAAAATAGGAGCATTTTTACTACCCTTTAAGTTGTTGATAGAAAAAGAAGAAAACATCATTGTAAAAACAATACAATTTTTGCAGCACTCGGAATCCAAAATCGTACCTAATAATATTTTTGAACGATCGTGAAAAAACACACATGATTATTTAACGGTTACGAGTTATCGATAATTTGACTTCACTCGTAAATTTACCGTACCACAGAAAGCGTTACGTCTACGAATGCATCTAGAATTGTTTTTTATACTTTGAAAACATGACAAGTGTTTTTTGTTTCAACTTTGTTCGGTAAAAAATTTAAAACGAATGGTCCAATATGTAAAGGATTCTGGGTTGGTAAGTACTAGTATTAATCCACGTCACGTATACATATACAGTACGGTGTTAAACGCGTTTTTTTTATCGTGACATTTTTTTGTCATTTCTAACACTTTCTGCAGCAGCCTATAAAGCACATCATTTTTATTTACACTTACGGTGTGTGTTTTTGTGTTTTACACAAATGCCCTCTTGTCAAAGCGTTACAATCCCTCTACGCGTTATGAATATTTTATTACGATAACACACAATTTAAACAGGTGTAGAAAAACTATTCGAGACGCGTCAAACACACTGCAGTGATAAGTATGTTCACAATACATGAATATTATACGATCATTACTATACTTAATACAATGATTTATACTGAAATGTTTCACTCGAGTAAATCCCAGTTTACTCTCAAGTGCATTATAATACGAAATATATACAACCGCCTACAGTGGCGTATTTAGAAGAGTTAATGATTTTGAGAAATTTATTTTCAAACCAAAGAGCCGCGGAGGCTTTCGTAGGGGGTACTCAAAATTTAAAAGTCATCATGAAAATACATTGAATAAACGTTTTGAAACTGTATTTGTACTGTATAATATATTGTTTAAGCAATTTTGTGATGAGGTGGGAGAAAATATTGTCAAAAGAAAATGAGCCAACTTTTTCCACATTGGTCCAATAAGTACTTTTTCTTCTTTGCCTTTCTCCCAACTATAGATCACCTTCGTCCTATTCCTCCACTTATCACGTTCATTCACATCCCCAACACACACATAAACAACCCTCATATATTTTTCAATTGTTTCCATCCATCTCGTTTTTGGTCTTTCTCTACCTCATTTTCTTCCAACTGCTCTTACTGCTTCAGTTTCTTCTCTCCTCACAACGCATCCAAACCATCTCAGTCTATTTTCACTTATCTTATCCACTATTGATGCAACATCAATACAACCTCATACATATTCGTTTCTTATTCCGTCTTCTCTTGTTACTCCACTCATCCATCTAAGCATTCTTTGCGTTTCCGCTACACTCGTACTCTGCTCTATTTTCCTGTCAACGGATAAAAACTCCGAACCCAACAACATGGTTGGTCTCACCACACTCCAGTAAAACTTACATTTTAGTCGTATTGGAATTCTTTTATCACATAAAACACCTGACGTTTCTCTCTATTTCATCCAACACAGTACCTGGTCCAATAAATACACGAAAAATAATATTGAGAAAACAAAAACATTCCCAACAGTTATTTATTTGCTTGATTTAAATTTATACACGACAAATAAATTAACCTATTATGTACATAGGTATTGACATGAAATTTACAGTGCTCATAAAAAGCTCGTTGGGAGTTCAAACACCGTCGACCCTCTCCGTAAATACGCCTCTGAGTTCTGACCTCATGTATTTTGAGAACATATTTTAAATGGTATTTTCGTCGTAATTTTTAATTTTTAACGAATATACGTTATGTATATTTTTCGTATGACCAGTTTTTTTCTCGTATATAATTTTCGTTAGGCGTTACGGCTTGGAGAATTATGGTTAAAAAAATATACAGTGTAAAATATGCGATTTTTTTTTTTTTTGTTTCAACGTTTCTGGTCATATAAGTGGTTATTAATATTGTGCTCAAAATTATATAATAGTCGTATACAGAACACAATAACATTATTATTTCAAATATTTATTCAATGTTCACGACACACTTATTTTATGATCTTCAAACGTTGTGAAAACATCAAATATCTTGACGCACTACAATAAAATATTATGACAGAGTCATACTTATTGATTATCAAACACAAAAAGGTCATTCTTTCGAGTAAAATTTAATTACAAAAAAAAACTTCACCGAAACGTTTTATGTTTAATCAATATTGGGGGTGGTTCGTGACCTCGATATTATATGAATATATAAATATTATCGGAACAATAATTCGATTATGTTGAAACCAGTATTAGAAATATTTGGAACTATTAATTGTAAAAACATATTGGTGTCACGTTAAATGCACCTCTATCACTGAACCCTTAATACGATTGAATCTCGTTTCCTAAATGCCAGGAACCTAATTATTGGTGATCGTTTACAGAAAAGTGAATTTTGCACGCAGAGTGCACGTCATGTGAAAATAGTAACCACCTGTTTATAGCTCAGACCGGGTAGTGATGAACTATACTTCCCAGAGGAAATTAATTTTTGATTATAATCGATCGGCAGGGGAAAAAAAAAGGATTATGTCAATAAAGTGTTCTATTAGGGTATTTATTTTTCTCCATACAGTGTGTCGGTCCAAACAAAGTGTTTTTTTTTTTTTTAAATAATGAAATAAGAAAATATCGGAATGGATACGTGTGTGTTTAAATTTGATTTTTGCCGTCTTTAGACTTCAGGTCGCCGTGGCGTTAACCGTTATGGCGAACTTCTCAGCGTTCTTTGTCGCGCCGATCGAAACAAAAAAGTAGACCATAGCGACAAAATTCCTTCTTTCCTGAACAGGTCGTGATACTAAGAATCGAACAATGCTATCAGGGCTAGATTTAGACGTTCGGATGCCCTAGACAAATATTTTTTTGAGGCCGTTATAAGAGGGAAAAAACTACAAACACCCAATGTATACAAACAGTTAAAGTAAAAAAAAAACTACAAACTTGCACATAATAGCTGCAAACATCATGAATTCCAAAATTCATTTAAAGACGTGATGTCGTCAAGCCATAATAGTTACTTTTTGTAGTCCTGCGAACGATAAATCAATATACTTTATTTATTTGTTGGAGTTGATTTTTTTTTTTTCACGAATTTCCCAAACTGAGTGTGAAAATTGTTTATTTATTTTATTCGAATCATAGAGTAAGAATACATAGAGTGGCCCTTTCGTATGTTTTCTAGTAAAAGAAAGTGAAGCAAAAAAAGGTAGAAAATCGGCGTGTACATTGGTTCAAAATGTAAATACCGTAAAAGACCGTGTCTAAGGCAACATTGTTGTGCGCGAATTATAACAAATTAAATGATGGAAAACGAATGTTACCAACGTAACGAGAGGGCATTTTTTTTTTTGCAATTCGGTTAAGCTGGAATTTTGCTCTTTTAAGCTACCTTTTGCTCAGCATCGCTTTTTCACGCTCATGGCCGCCCCTTGATTCGGACGCCCTCCAGACGTCTCTGCTGCCCCGGGGCAAGCGAAAACCTCCGTCAAATCCGAACGCTATATTATGAAACTAGGGATATATGGTTACGCTTGGACAATATCTATCAGTACGTCCACGCGCGACAGCGTTTTGCGCGTTCCACGTCCGAAGCTTTTGAACAACGACTCTTGTAACAGTAATAATTAGCGCCGTGTCAGCATCGCACAATGGCCTCGTGAGCGAGAACGTGCGCGCCGACACAAAACCAGCACGACATCATATATAGGCCACAATAAAATCGACCGGACGCCGAACTCAACGAGCTTCGAGTGTCATTAATCTTATATTATGTGCGCTTTACACATTATATCTGTACACGTGTAATATATATATATATATATATTATGATGTCGACTCAACCGATAATTACTCGATGCCGTTACAGAGTTTAATGAATAGAAGTGTGACCAGACCTGCCACATTAGAGGGCACTGTCCCGTTTTTCGTAGCTGATGGCCAAGGAATAGGATTAATTTTGTTGATTATTTGTTTACAAATTACTGTAATACATAAAAGCGGGTGCGTTTAATTTAAATTCTGCGCCCGTACGTAAAGAACATCATGTATGTACACGGTGACGCGAGCCGATGGTAATATTCCCAAAAGAAAATTCTAGCGGCGATAAACTGAAACGGTTAATTGAAAACGCTAACGGTGAAAATACATAGTTTATCGTTTAAAACACAATTCTATAAACGAGAAATACTATCTTAAATCTGTCTATTCGTCAAAATTTTTAATTGATTCTTTAACCGTGTAGGCGTCACAAATCATACCCGAAAAATGTCAACTAAATAATATATCAAATATTTCACCGGATAGTGTGAAAAAATTTGTTAAAACATTTACCGAATATTCTCCAAAAATATTATTACCGTAACTTTACGTCACCATGAACACACCACAACAATACGTTACACTCATAAAGATTTAACAAAAAATGTAAAACCGTGGTACTTGTTGGCTATATACTAAAAAATGTTCATGTTTATAACATTTTATTATTTATTATTATTTATTACATAACCTACCGGTAAAATTTACAATACTTGTGCGTTTACGTATCATTTTTTTAAGCGCTCCTCCTTTGTCACAAAACGATTATGGTCACACCGTGAATACAATATAATTGCGCGTGGAACGGGCGACACCGCGAAACACTTAGGTTGAGATGTACGGTGCGCTAGGTACGGCCTTTGGGTAACTAAAGCGTTCAAAATACTTCACCGGGCGTACAAATTAAACGTTAAATGCAGTGCAAAATGTACGTACAATACAAATATCGTGTCTACGGATAATAATATTTAAATGCCGTATAGGAGAGGCAAACAATTTATTTCTCATAACTGTAATTTTAGTAAAAAAAAAAAAAACATGTTTTGAAAAAAAAAAGAGAAATTAACCCGACGTTAAATTTGTAACACTATTGTTGAGGTGTGAGTAATTTGCTCACATATTATGAAAAAAAAAAAAATAACAAATTTGGTACTAAAAAAGGACAAAAGGAACAAATGCAATGAACGTGTTTCCTATATTATGTATTGCCCGTTTAGCAGATGTACTGATGCAGTGAGGTAATGACGCCGCGAAACGTTAAAACCGTTTCGTCAATCTTCGTTTTGAATATTTGTATTTTTAAACGTTATAACTACATAGTGATTTTTGACTATCCAATAAAAATTAACAAAATCGTCATTAATATGTTCAATATAGGTACATCTGTTTTTTTCGTCTTCAATAATTGTCAATAACTTTCACCCGCGTTTAAGTATTGTACAGAATAGATTCGGTACTGCATGTTTTGTCTTTGGCGTTAGAACGTTTAATCAGAATGATATTGCTCGACTATAAATAGTTGATCCATGATAAAATTTAGTACCTAAAATTCGTTATAAAAAATGTTTATGTTTTGAACAGTTTTTCAAATTATCGTTTAATATTAATTTAGTATGATACTCGTGTACAAAATCGGATCTCGTTAGACATGTTAACGAACGACTGTCAACGATTCTCGCATATTTATATGTTCTAAATTGCAATATTAATTAAATGTTTAAAATCAAAAATGTAAATGTACAATATGTATGCAGTACCAAAATACACAGATGATACGTTTGTGTTTGTCGGAGGTAAACTTTTTAAATAAAATCTGCTTGTTAAGTACATAATAGTATGTACTAAAGTAAACACTCACAGACCGCTCTACAATTTTGTCGCATTTATTTTTAAAGCATTGAAATTAAATGCAAAATTATACGATCGTTACTAATGCAAATTCAACAGTCAGTATAATGGCTGCTTTTGTAACGGTATCCGGTTAACATGAATATTTGTCGCGGAATAATGTGCGATTTCGTTCAGTAGTGTAATGAAAAAACGTCCAAATGAAACGCCACGAATTCGTTTTAAAAATCAAGCATATAGAAAATCAGAGTCGTATTTACAGAATTTCCTATAAATAATACGCTCGTAATAAACCGGTAGTAAAAACCGTAAATTTTTACTAACGACCTGTACAAAACCCTTTCATTTTCATACGTTTATAGTGCAATCAATATAAAGTAATGGTTTATGAATTAAAGTTTTAACGGTGAATATGTACAGTGAAAGAAAAAAACTCAATGGGGGGTGGGATACATAATATATATCTCCCCCCATCAATACATAAACACGAAGTCAGCATTAAAGATATTATAATAACTTGTCTGCGATTTTCTAGACGTAGGTACTTTCAAAAATCAAGTAAAAGTATACACATTTTAAATTGAGCTGGAATGAAAACACTAATATTGTTACTGTTCAAAACAAACACGAATTGTAATGGCTTAGTTGAAACTGTATTGTTAGAATATAAACCGCCAAAACTGTAATACATCGTTGTTTGCTTTAATTTTTTTTTTTTTTTTTTTATATACTAATTTTTCATAATTTCGTTTTACCTAAGTTTTACCGTCTTATTTTGTAAATTATAACTGTTATGATTGGTATTTCATTTCACAATTATTTCGATTACTAATAACCCACCATGAACCTTCTAAGGTGAAACAAAAATTTACATTCGAAATCGTTCAAATTATTAGCTAATAATTAATATACATGTTTTAAATTGATTCACAACTTTTTGATTGACATAAAGGTGTGCAATTATTAACAATCATCATTTATGTTATAAACAATAGATAGATAATTTACAACATCTAACTCAATACTATTGCGTATATGTAATTTAAGTATTTTTTGTTTTATTTTACTGGAATTTAGGTACCTACTACGTAGGTTACTGCGTTCATCAACATTTTTTTTTTTTCGATTATTTAACTTATTTTCAGTTATGCAGTGTTAAAAATGATTTTCCGGGATCATTTTAATTTCCTTAAGATGTTTGTTCCGTATACAAACATTTTTGACCAAAATCAATAGATTTGTGTGTGTGTGATATATTCATGTTTTCTTATGGCTTTCTTCTTTGACTGCTCAGTCGTGTTTCAATTTTCGCGTCTCCTGTATGCTGCTGATAATCATTTGATCACCGTCAAAGTGTTCGAAAACGGAATATTGTGTTATCTCTCTAGAGTCACTGCCAGTATGTATAATATTGTTGTATTACATTATATGCGCCGTGATGTGAAATACAGAGTAAGTATAAAATGTACTTCGTTTTTGTGCTGTCAGAATACCGTACAGAAAATAAACAACACATGAAAACACAATTGCAGCATAATATAATACGGCATAGGTATCTCAACTTTTCACTTTGTTCAAGCTGAATGTACCCATTGTACCTACGGCTGAATGATTTTGTCCGCATTTTTTTTGGCACGATTGAAATTTAGTTTTTATTTTTGTATCAGTAAAAAAAAAAAAAAAAGAAGTAAGGTTTTTGTATGAAAAAATAAAAATTTAAATCGCTCGCTGTGGCGTACAGCTCATTAATACTACCTGGTCACACGCTAATAATTTATTTACTTTTTTTAATACGTCAACAAAAGTTATAAACACTTAAAACTTTGAAAACGTCGTTACGAATAATTGGAAAGAAACATCACAAGCATATTTTTTTTTTTTATGGGAAACAAACTTCATTAAAAGTTGTTTTTCAAAGTATACTAACATTATAATATATTTATATGATTTTCCAAAAGTGGAAAATAATATTACTGCAGCTTTCGCGGCTCGAGCGTGTAATATTGTAATATTGTAGTGGATAAAATGGTTTTAATTCCTAATTGAAAACTGATCAATATAAAATTAAAATAATGAGAAAAAAAATACAATATATATTATAGACAAAAAAGTTGAGTATTTATATCGATTTGTGATTTCGCAGATTGACACGTATTAAATTGAAAAATTGTTTTTCTTGCGGTATTGCTTTTTTATTTGAAACCGTGCCCAGTTTATGGACATTTTTTTGGATATTTATTGAAAAAATTTCAATAATTTAATACTTATGTTTCTACATTATAAATTATATTATTAACAAAGCAACACAGTTAATTTTTAAATTGATAATAATAAAATCATAAAATAACGGTTTTTTTGCGTACATCATAACATCTTGTTTTCTTTTTTAATTAAGTTAAATCATGTTCATTGTTTTCATCCGAAAAAACAAACAAAAGCTCAATATTTTAATGAGATAAATTCAATTATATAAGCAGCTTTGACAGACAATCAAAGTATAAAAATATTTCATTATATTTTAATCGCCATAATTAATAACACAAAAAATTAACTTTGATACCTTTACGTAGTTACTTGTAGACTTAAAAAAATTAATAAATTTAATCGTCTTTTGGTTTTTCAAAAAAATTTTTTCATTTTTATACTCATCAGCTGCTAGAACTTGAAACTTTAATCAATTTTTCTCAATATCATTAAATAATAATCTATAAAGTAATAACCCTAAACTATTGTAACTGATTCAATTGTTCGGTACAACAAAATAGTGTTTTATTTGTATTTGCGATTTGTATTTGGTGGTTCGCTGGTGTAATTTACCCGATCGGTACAGTTTCACTGTAAAGCGACTAGTTTTAGACGTTCAGTGATTGACAAGTGAACATCGATGTAAATAAAAATATTATATCCAAGTTTAGCAAATTTTTTTTTATAATTGTAATACTAATGTTTTTTTCTCTGCGCAAAAGAATTGTCGTAAGCGCACGTAAAACAGTAAATTTTAGAAATAACCTTATAGATAATGTGTTCACAAAATTGTCTACACAACATTTCACAAATATAATTACATATTTTTTTTAGCCAACTAATGAATATGCGTGTTTCATTTGAAATTAGTTGTAAGCAACAAATTTACACAGCATATTAAATAGATCAAACATATTATCATATCATTAAAGATGAGTGTAAACAGTTTGCGAATTACACACGGTAGTTGACACGTATGTTTATGGTTTTACGTTCTCACGTGTGTTCATTGAATTTTAATGCGTACAATAAATTATCAATGATCATACTTGAAGTGTTCAGGTACCTATGTAAAAAGTCGTTTGTTGTTAAGTAACATTTGAAACTGGATCATAAACTTTATAAAATGCTAAACTTTTTCAAAGTAGTGCGTCGGGCGTTTTGTAATTTATCAGTTCGTATTTTAATCAATTATCTCATGGTTCGTTTATACGGACATTTAAAGTTAAAATTATTCATTCAACTTTGTAAGATTACAAAACGTATCGACGATACATTAATATTCTACTGGCGTTTCATCATCGTAAATAATATAACGCGATATGGAAATATTAATATTGAATTATTATTTATAGAGTTTAATGTTTATTACCTTTGATACGTTGAAAAAGTGTTTATAATAAAATAAAAGTTTGAAAATTTCTTTTAATCAATTATATCCAACTTCAAATGTTGTATAAAATATAAGACAACGTTTTAATCAATACCAATTCGAAATTGAACACGTTTTGATTTTTGATCGTGAAATTAACGATATTATGTTTTATTGAATCGATTGGATACTATATTTTTATGTCGCTTCAATCATGGTTACTGTTTTATATAATTTTACAGTTATTTGTTAAATTAAACTGTATATTCAACGTACAAATATTTTCACATTTTTGTGACTTTATATTTATTTTTATAAACACTAAATATTTGAAAAGGTCTGGGATATGATTGATGAAGGATGAGAAGCAAATACGAAATAAAAAGTTGTTTTTTATACTTTGGCGTACGCACGCATATTTAAATGTGTTAATTTTGTTTCCTTTGATTGGTGATGCTCACATTCAGGTACATTAAGATCGTATAATACGCTCGTCATAATACTATAACTTTAAGATAAGTTTGTCAACTCAAACGTTATTCAATAAACAATAATTTTGAAAGATATCAATTTAATGTAATCTACCAACACAAGCGTTTAGTATAGTTTTTATGAAAAAAAAATTATCCAAATTCTATAAAGGTATGTTAAAAATAAAATAAAATAATTTTTTTTAAAAAAAAACAATAAAAAATTGACCTTGGCTATAACAGTTACTTATCAAATAGTAAAATATATAACGTGAGAATAATATAACATTTAATGTCGATTATAAATGGTTCAATTCATAATTTATTTACAAACAGCTTAAACTGCAAAAATGCTGAACGTTGGTTATGAACACGTTTTTACATGGAAAAAATAACAGTTTTGTTTAATTTTTACTGAAAGTATAGAATTTATATTGGTTGAGAACTTGTAGAGAATCCTATTAAAAAATGACAATGAATATTCAGGGCTGTAATAATTTCCACTAGACAATAAGAGGCGATATAGTGGTAAGAACCTATTGATAATTAATCATAATTCTACAACCGTCAACCATAATAATATGGTCATTATTATGTTATGTATTGTGCATAAAAAATTGTTTGTTTGTTTGAAAGCGCTAATCTCTGGAACTCTTAGTACGAGTAACTCTCGTATGATATGAACAATTATTTTTTCCATTCGATAGGCAAATTTATGAAGAATGTTTTAGACCTCACGCTATGAAACGTTTACAAGTTTTGTATTTTCCAGCTGTTACAGTATGGCGAATCATTCATCTTCCATTTTTGAGGATGTTATTTGCATTAACTCTGCTCTGTATTTATTTGAATTAGACAAATTAAATTTATATTAAATCATATAACTATTTTTTCCAAATGGCATTTAATATTATAATAATTTAAATCTTGGTTAGAAAATTCGATTACGCATAGTGGACAAGATTTAAATCTGCTTTACAATATGAGGTTTCATATGTTTTATATGTTTTATCTATATATATATAAGCCAAATACCACTGACTCACTCACTCACTCACTGACTAAACAACGCACAGCCAAAACTACCGAACGAATTTATTTGAAATTTTCAAGAAATGTACTTATTACTATGTGTAGGCGCACTAAGAAAGGATTTTTCGAAATTCGCATTTTAAAGGGTAAAAAGAGCTTAAAATAGTTAAGCGTACGGCAGCGTATGGGTCCGCAAATACGGACATTTTAGCCCACCGCGGTACCAGGGACCCATGATCCGCATGACGCGGCACGCAACACGTGTTTGTGGCCACGTGGTGCACTTGAAACGCAAACGTCGGCTTCATGGGACCCTGGTACCAAAAATTGATAATTTTGCGGAGCGATGTGCTATATTTATTAATTAAATTATAATATTCTATAATATTATAATATTCTATGGTTATAAATATACTGTATATATATGGTAGGGTTTAGGATGCGGCCGGATTTACTGACGAACGAACATGCTGTCGACATAAAATTTCACCCATCGGCGGCATTCGGTGTTAAATTTCATTTCATTTCTATTGGCCACTTTCGACGGGACGGCGGGGTGACAGTGCACATGTAATTTGAAAGATTTTTTCCCCCGAGTCACTGTTGTGGTCGCCCTAAATCCGGCCCTGCGCACGTACCCATGTTTCACTAATTATATATATACAATATTTGTGTGTATAAAGGAGAGTGTACTTTACCCGGGGACCTTTTTTCGATGTAATAGTGTATAATAGATACGCAGTATTGTCGTTACTGGTTATAGGAGAAACAATTATATAGTAGAAATTAGTACTTAATTATTATTGGTTGCCACCGGTTGTTCGGGCAGACCAGGTACAAAAACTTGCGTCAAATCGAATTTTTGAACACGGCCTACCGAGGTGGTACTTTGTCCGCGAACCAGGGTGGCCGAGTCGCGCTTACTGCAGCGATTACACCCAAAATACTCGAACAAACACGATTTTTTTTTTTTACGAATTATCATTTTTTACGGGCAACGAAGTGCGCGGGATCAGCTAGTACCTTATATATAAAACGTTTTCTTTTTTTTTCACATTTTTATCATATACAAATGAATTAATATGACATAAGAGATTATTTTAAAAAGAATGTTATACTAAAATAATCAATATTATAATGTTAATAATAGTGTGTACTAGTTGAAATTCAGAGGATGAACATATATTTTGAACCGTCGAATATACATTCGACCAAGAAACGAACTTGAATAAAATAAAATTTTTAGAATTTTTTTATCGTATAAAAACCACCATCAATAAACAAAAAACTTAACTCTTCGTATACAATTTGTATTGTAAAAGTGTTGATGGAAAACCGGTGAAAAAAAATTACTGTAGATGCAATAATGTTTTCTATAAAATGTATTTTTTAAATTTTTACAAAGGAATAAATTATAAACCATTATAAAACTCAAAAAATATTTCTTTCAACGCATCAACGTCAATGTACCTACATCATTTTATAATGTTAGAGAAATTATTTAAAACCAAACTTGAATCGTCGACTATCTCTGATTATAAATTTTAAAACTTTTTTACACGAGAACATACGGTACATGAGTTAATTATAGTTTATTCATAACTTCGGACAAAATGGTTACATGGTCATGTTTGCTGACGTTGCTGGTTTATTATTTATTTATACAAACTATAAAATCGCAGTTACAGTGAATTAGTTTCGAAAATAACTCTCCGTTGACTGCAATAGCATAAAATATACTGATATACGTAGAGTGTTTTGTAGAAAAATAATTTGAATGACATTTGAAGAAATTTTTTTTTCCTCTGAAATACAGAGAATTAACAATTTAATTTCAAATACAACTGTTTTTTTGGTAATATTGCAGTATTATATTGTTTTCTTCGTCTTCTTCTGACAGTTTGTAAAAATAAATTGGTTCTTTTGTTTTTAAACAAATGGGGAAATATTGGTTAGTTGACAATATTCTTGCTACCTCTTACTCCCGAGAGGATATTAATGATAAATTATTTTTATGATTGCATTCATAAATAAAACTCTGAATGGATTTATTTCTAGTGTTGGGTAAATACAAAATTTTAAAGAATATTTATGTTTTCTCTTTATACAAGCCCTTTGTAAATAGTAAAAAAAAAATGTTTGTAGAACTTTAAGTAACAATACCAAGTTTAACATGCATTGAATCTGTATGGCAACTTTTCAGTTAAAATTATTATATTGTTTGAATAAATTTGAAATGAATACTGAACGTTTCGTAAACATATCACTTTAAAGTTTTCATAAAAAACTTTTTGAGGTACACGTACGCTCAAATATTTATGGCAACGTACATTTGAATCGATACCACATTAATAGGTTTGAAACTAACACATTTAAACAATTAAAAATAAAATTTGGCCATTTTTTCGATGCGAAAATCGTATAGTAGATTTTACCAATTTTGAAATAATTATTGTGTGTCTACAATATTGTTGATATAACCTACGATAGTACGTCGGGTCTATGTTGGTTAGTCACCAAACTTGCAAAACTTAAAGTGTCTAACCGAACATGAAAAGGGAAGATTTCATCGCGGAAAATTTCACGTTAACATAATTCATGTAGGTACAACTGTCGAAGACAAAAGAAATAAAAAATGGCCGTGTTACCATCTGTGCCAATTTTTATTGAAGAGGGTGTTTTACGAAAGGCTATTCATATTTTAGTGTCGTGAAAAATGTTCACAGACAATGTTGGCGTAAAAGCAAATATATATTATATTGCTGTAGGTAAGTACTCGGAATCTAAAGCAGTATAGGTATTAACGAACTCTGAGAAATCGTAAATTAAATTGAATCTTTTTACCGAACTAGTAAAAGTTTTTCTTTTGCCGGTTTCTCGAATTCAATACAGTTTCAGTACCGACGACACATGAATTACACATTGTACGCGTATATAATATGATCTTACTCGCATCCGACGTCGAATATTCGTCTTTTCAGAATAATTTAAAATATAAATTTCGTGTTAACATTATTACTATAAATTCCGATTCTTTGTGCTGTTCCGTGAACCATATATCCAACTATATACCGTGGGATGAAAATGAACACGAACGAACCAGGCGCGAGCGTGGTGACTACTTATATTATATTATACACTACGTCGATAGTATATAATATAATTTCATATACATTATACATGTACAATGGATATGGTTATTTTTACGAGTGAAAAATAATTGTGCGAAACGCTGTCAGAATGTTATTTTTCTGAAATGATTTATCCGTTTACTCGTTATGGTTTGTGATGTAATAAAGTACCTAGTAACCCTTCTAAGCACTCGAATTCTCGTTTTTCGATCAAGTTTTGCGCACTGTATGATATATGGACGAAACGGCTCAAAATTGAGTGTATGAATTCGATATTTACAAAATATACAGCTAGATAAACACCTCATAGCCGACCGTGCTGATTGTAGATTATACAAAATTGAAAAAACTAAAAAAGATTTGACTTTTTTATTTACTGACATTAAAATTTCTTTGAAAAAAACCACAAATTTTACCAAAATAAATTTTTTAGAGTAATCATAATACTGAATTGAAAAAAAATTGAATTTGTTTACTAAGCGGGCTAATTCTTATAAATAACGTCTCTCAAATGTTTCGATTAATAATAACAAACAAACACGACAAAGTCAATAAAATTTTTTAAGAAAATCATGTTACGATAAATATGTAGGTATAATGAGAGCTACAATAGTGAATATAATATTTTGTTTGATAAGATCAGTTAATTTTAGATATGGATGTACTTTGACGGAGTTTAATATTAATTGACTATACCATAGATACATGGAGAAAACTCGATTTGTTCTATTTTAGACGTTTCTTATATTCTGACAAATTTTTCTTCTTTTTCCTCTGTTTCGCAGCGCGTGTGCTCCTTTGTCGCAGAACATAAATCGATTTTCTATCACAAAAAAGAAAATTCAATTTCGAACGTTCGTAAGTCGTTTTACGATATTTAAACGGTTTTTAGTTGGTACGCGAATACATAATATATATTCGGCTATTCCCGAAACGTATTATGACACGTTATTTCGTTTCATATAATGGCCACGATAGAAAATGATTTTTCGACAAATGCGTACTTAAGTTTTCGAAATCGCTATTGGTGGTGAATAACAATGACTATGAAATCAGTAAACAAAATTTAGTGTACAGTAAATTCCATGAAAAGAACAACAATAAAACTTACAAAACGAGTATAAATCAATAGGTAGATATTAAATTAGATTATAGCTTAGATATTTAAAAGTTTCGAAAAAAATATTTTCTACATTTGTTTAAATGACGATTATCCTTCGTCATACATACATGTATAAATGCGGTAAAAATGTCTAAAAACACAAAATATTATCGCAAAATTTCGTATGATATTGAAAAAATATTTGTTTTTGCTTGATAGTGACGAATGGTTCAATTAAAAATGAAGTAAAGTAAGTATCTCATATAATAAAATACATTTTTATTATAAAATAAACAGATTCTCAAGTTTATAAGCCTTATTACATAACTATAACTATATATATATATATATATTTATTGATATTCGTTTGAATAATAATATAATGAGAAAAAAGTATGATAAATGTTTTATTAAGATAACGTATATTATACAATCTACAAGAAGAAGAGAAAAGTATACATTATATGGTGAGGTTTTACGTTTGATATACATTACTCGTTCAGTTGCAACCCTAGGATTTGGCTGTGACAAATGTCATAACTCACATTTTACATGTAACGTAATCGTGAATGGATGAAATGAGAGTTGAATCTGGTAGAGATTAGGATGTTCTTCAAAAGCCGAGAAAAGTGGGTCATCAAACAAAAAAAAACAAAAAGGTAGTTTTACTCATAAGTTAATTCTTATTAATATAAAATAAAATATAATATTATTTAGATTAAATCATTTAGATTATTAAATTATTTAATCATTAAATTATTTAGATTAATTTGGTAATAAATTTTATTACCATATATCATATCGAATTACTATGTTTACAATAATCAAAACAATGAAGCATTTTGTGTATAAAAACCCGGTTGTGTTCAGTATATTATGTTCGTGAGTGATTCGGTATTCAAAAAATATAAAATTTAAAGGGCATGGGCTCGCCATTAAATACTACCGAAAACCCGTTACGGGGGATAAAACTATCGAGGTTTCAAACTTTGATATTTTTAGAATCTATTTTTTTTTATCATATAAAAAGTGACCATTTCGTAGGGCTCGACGATGAAACTTTTTTAAATTTCGGCTACATTTTTTTAGTTACATATTTACAGTTCAACATTTAGGCGAATGGTTCGCTTTTATGGTCATTTTACAGAAGACCAACACGTACCTACATGTAAAACGCAAAATTTCGATCCCGTCGCCTCCCATAAAGTGTTGTAATTTTTACAATAAACAAAAAAAACTCATATAAAACATTTTACAAATAAAATACGTAAAAGTTTTTCCCGGGTTTAGTACGATATTTACATCTACGATCAATGTTGTTGACATGAAGGTGGCACAATTTTGGGTGGCGAGTAAAGAAACAAAGAAACGCACGTTAACGACTATTTTTTTACTTCATCACAAAAACCCACATAAAATGTGAATGCGATAAGATTTGCCTATACAAAACTCCTTGATAAAAGTTCGTGCCCCTCGTAAGCTCATTAGCAGTATTAATTTGTGTACAGGGAAAGCGATCGGAGATGAGCGCGAATCATTAATTCTAAATGGTTAAAAATTAAAATCTTCATGATTGTATTTAAGTCCATTTACAAAATTTAAGATTTATTACATTTTTTGCTATTTCGGTAAAGCACTGCGTTTCTATTACGTGTACGTGGCGGGCTTACAAAAACAAAAAAACCGTTTTAATTCTTACAATCAATGATATGAAGTTTAAATATCTTGATATTTGGAATCAATTTTGCAAAAATATCTACTGAAAGAAACATAAAAACGAGTGTCTTGTGAGCTTATACACCAGTCTATAAAGAGTTTGTGTTTTTTTTTTTTTTTATGTTTT
The DNA here is from genome assembly GCA_017140985.1 of Hormaphis cornu. Taxonomy (NCBI): domain Eukaryota; kingdom Metazoa; phylum Arthropoda; class Insecta; order Hemiptera; family Hormaphididae; genus Hormaphis; species Hormaphis cornu. Next base: position 34,954,430 of record CM029357.1, read on the forward strand.
TCTTGCGCAAAATCGTAAAGTCCGGACGACATTCGGACCTGTTATTACACGAGTAATGGCCTGTTACCCGACGACGACATTGGTAAATCCTGAATTTAACGACAACGGTCGCGAATGTAAAAAAAGAAAAATTATGAGAGTTTTTTTGACTCTAAACGTGCGCGAAACGCCGAACGGAAACGACTAAAAAACAAAAAAAAAGAAAAATGGGGGAAAAAAACCACTCGGATGTGTTTCGCATTGGTCCGTTCGCGCGGAATACTAAACTGCAGCACGAGTGTCGTTTATCGTGAGCGACGTAGCGTAACGAGCTCGCATCGATTATTCGGGCGCACGGTGGCGCGCCGATTTCAAATTTGGCCGGACGAAAAGTAAAAATTTCAATAAATTTCTATGGACTTTATAATATTCTATAAGCATACACGTTAATGTAATATATTAGTAAAAGTACTTTTCGTATAATTTTGATCATTTGTCATACCTATGAGTAGAGAACAGTTTGGTTATTGTGTTCCTAAAAAATACAAGTGTTTTCTGCAACTGTTTTCAAGTACGAATTGTATTTACGCAGTATAACACGATGCGATACGTCATTAAAAAAAATAATTGTATGGACATGTCTCTTACTGAATTGAAGGTAAAATCTTAAAAAATAACCAATAATAATATCTTGTGAGGGAAAAACACATTTTTGTTTTTAGTTGTACCAAGGAAAAAATGTAGGACGTGCTAGACCTTTAAAGTATACGTTTGCACGCCGTTGAACATGTTACATAAATACTCAATATACTCTATCTGCCCTAAAAATATCACTATACTCAAATTAAAGTCGATAGATTTATGTTTTTAATCCGACCGTTTTTGTAGTCTGAAAAAAAATCAATTTACTTTTAACATTTTGTTTTTTAACAGTCTAATTTTTAAAAAGTGTGTTTTGAATTTTTATATTGAAATGTTACAATAATACTATCAGCAAATACGCTGATAACAATAAACTAAAAAACATCGTTGTGAAGTGGCTAAAAGATTTTGACCTCAAACTATAATTACTATACCATTCTACCATGCTATTGTTTGTTTCAAATCTATTCATCTGGTAATTATATTAATTTATGATATCGTATCTTCGTACTTCTGTTTTACCAATTAGTCATTTATTGTTTGATTCACTATTAATCTTATATATAAATATATATATATATTCTGTAATAACTATACATATGTCACACAATTAAATAAACAAATTGTACAAATTAACTTATATTTTACGAGAAAACAAAAATATCTTCTTAACTTAATCGTAATCAGAAACAAATTCACGATTGATCATGACGTTTAATAATGTTAATTTATGGTTACACGTATACTAACTAAACGTAACGATTGACTTACGATTAAAAACGCTATGATGAGGACGTTTATAAAAGAATAAACAAAAAAAAAATTGATTTTCGTCATCTATTTCTAACATTTCACTCATAA
>CM029357.1:34967652-35079847 GCA_017140985.1 Hormaphis cornu
GAATTATCATTTTTTACGGGCAACGAAGTGCGCGGGATCAGCTAGTAATAGTATATAGTTATAATTAACTATGTATATCATGTCGTGTATCGGTGGCGTCATTTGGGAAAGAACTCATATGTTTGCCCCAGTCTAGTACTTAGGCTTGTTGAAAGTCGAAATTTTTATCGTTGAAATGTTTTACTTTTGAAGTCGGCGATAACGTGGCGATGTGTTTTTGTGAGTCGGAAAAATTTGTAAGTCGCTAGAAAATACTGAAAATAAGCCACTGTAGTGTACCAGGGCTGGGATCTTATAGCATTTGCACATTTTTAATAAAGACCTCAAAAAATAGCTTAAAATTCGTTTCAGGGATCTCATTTAAAAAAAAATTTGTTTCGCATATACTGCGATTTCAATGTTACTTTTGGATTTTTATAGATATTTTTACATTTTCACCCGTTTTTTATTTGAAAATTGGTCACGTCCTATTACGAGGGCTGGGATTTTATATAGTTTGCATATTTTTTTACGAACTCTTTGAACAACAGCTCAAATTTCGTTTCGTGGTTCGGAGATCCCATTTTAAAAATTATATTTTCCGTGTAATAGTGATTTTTTTCGTTTTTAACGCTATTTTCGCATTTTTAAAGATGTTCGCCCGTTGTTTTTTCGTTTGAAAATTAGTAATATTTATGCAATTTCAAGCGCTCTAAAATCCCAACTGGCACTGCCCACATTGTCTCCGTCAATTTTCAACTAGCACGATTCCATTCGATTACACACGTACGTAACGCAGTAACGCGCACGTATACGATATTGTTTTCCATTCAAACGTAATAATTATTAATGGATATTAACGGGAAGCTGCGGACGTCAAATGAATAATGAGGCCGGAAAACCGCAGCGCTCGGGGATCGCGTTGTTCTATATATGTATATAATACGCCGACACGACCCGGCGCGTACGTATTATTATGACGCGTGATCCGCCCGACATGATACGCCGCGACTGTTGCAGAATCAGCGAGGTCGTAAATAACGATTCGAAAATTTCGATCTCGAGCTGGATAGACTGCCGCGCCTAAGGGGGAATATCACAACATTTTTCGTTATGTTTGCTCGAGTTGTTCGCTTGAGTTTACCCATAGTCGGTATTCACCAGGCTCTGAATAGAATTTAAAAAAATATTTTTGTTTGTTTTTTAGCCAGGTAAAAAAGAAAAAAAAAAAATCGAAATTTTGCGATTTAAGTTCTTTCACGCTGGTTAAAGTTTTGCAGTTTAACGTGTGTAACTTTAACTATATATTATACAATCTATACGTATGTCTCGATCTACTGTTGTCGGTCGATTTGTAAAAAATTAAATTCTTTCAAAGATAATTTTATTGTTTGACCTCGAGTCGAAGGAATTTGAATTTCGTGATTCATATCCATACTCAGGTACCTATAGTTTAAAACATTACGTACCTATCTCAAGAGTACGATAATCGTACGCCACTCGCAGTTTATATTTGTAAGGCTATAAAATGTCGAGAAGGAACTAAATGTCGTTTAGTAAAACAAGTCATTGCCCTATTCAAACTGAAAAATATACATAGTTTCTGGTAACAAATTTGGTGATACTTTTTTTCTAAAAATATTAATTTACAATTTGTGTTTTTGCATAACCACAATCAATAAATGCATATTTATGTTGTTTTTACAAAGTGCTATAGAACAAAAATGTGTATCAATACCGAATGATGTGAGATCGGCGATGAAAATTTTTTTTTTTTTTAGACAAATTTAAATAATTTTTCATTTGACGAATGCGTTTATAAGTAAATTTTTTTTTTTTCAATATCGTACACAATATTATGCAAAAAAAAAAACGTCCGTTTTATGCTGGAAATAAATAGTATAATCATAATTTAAAATTTTAATAGTTTCAACTGTAAATTTTATATGCATGATGAATGATCAAAATTAAAAAAATACAAAAGCACTTATCGAAATCGTGTGAAAATATATACTTATCAATTAAAAAAACATTGCTTTAGAGTTTTAAACTTAAAAGAAAAACAAAATTTCAATCATTTATCATACCTTTTGTTTTGTGCAGAACAACATATTATAATGTAACACAAATTTTTAATTCAAACAAAATCTATATATTCTCATATTTCTGTAAATTTCTATCAAATTTTTTTTAGCATTATAGCTGTAATTTAAATTCATAAATCAAATCTATTTGTATATACGAGATCCGTGTACTACCTGATACTTTTAATACAGCTATTGTTTGGATAAGGATATATTTATTTTTGTTCTGATTGTTTAAGCCAATAGATTGGTTAAATGTTCAATACGAGAAGAGATAATATTGTTTTAAAAAAATAAATAAACAAGTTTATCGCGTATACTACTCTTTATTCATATTCTTAACTGAAAAAAACCGCGATGGTGGTCCTTGAACAATGCTATCTTGAATTAGTATGAACCGTCTTCAAAGATTTTCTTGACTTTTATTATTGATTTTATTGCTCCTTTGATCCCTGGAATGAATAATTTTCTACACAGAACGTTTCAATAACGTGTGTGTTACGACCAAGTTAGAGCAATACCTAAAAACACTTACGGGTTGTCTTCGGTCGTAGCAAAGAATAAGGATAGACTAACGAGGGCGTAAAATGAATAAAAATACTATTAAGTGAGCGATTTGTCAGTGTTTACAGACACGCAGTTTGAAGTGCAAAGTAAGACTTCGGCGCAGACATTGTGGATTTGTAAGGGCGTTGTCAATCTAAGTCAATACTCGTATGTTTCCGACCCATAGCTTTCCGTAGCCGATTTGGCAGAAAATAAAACAAAACTTTCCAGAAGAAAACTATATTTTATTTCTGATAACATTTTGTAATTTTTGAAAACCCTTGGAATTCGGATGGGTGCTTATCTAAATTTTAGCTAAATTTGTTTTGTTTCAATACAATTCTACCTACAAAAACCTTATAGGTGTAAGTTATACGCAATGACTGAAACCAAAAACTGTTTGTACTCTTGTTTGCTGTATTCATACTGTAAACGTGTACTAAATTTACACAGTTCCACTTTTTATTTTTTTATTATTTTTAAAATTTGAACAAAATATTTAAAACATAAACATTTCGTCCTTACCAAAAGTTCTTTGATAAAGTTTTAAATAAATCCTACCGACGGATCACATAAACCATCTTACTTCTTCGATATCTAAATTAACTTATGTAATGTTTTCCTGTCGAATATGGGAAATCGCATTTAATTCAATTTCAAAAGCACCAATATTTTCTTCCTTTGGTGAACATTTGAGAGGGCTTGAGTCAGCCTCATTCATTATTCATTCCACTATTTAAAGTTAATAAAAATAAAAATAAAAAAAAAAAAAATATAGGTTTTCGGCGCTTTGTTTTTAAAGTTTAACGCAAAAAAAAAGAAAATCAATAATTTCATTCGTCGTGCTTGACCAGGCGGACTGAAATAATATTCGAAACAAACTATTCCTATAAAAGTAAAAAGTATATAATAAAAACTTCGAAATGGTTTTTACGCTTATCGCATATTTTTTTTTAAGTTATTTTGTATTTTGATTATTGACCTGCACATGAATTATTCTGAAGTGGTTTGAAACCATTCTCGTTATTGCGTTAAACTGACAATTGTCACGGAATGTCAGCTTGGAACAGTGAGAATATTCAGAAATCGTATTGGTCCGTAACCACAAGGATTGGTATGCGTGTTGAGTTTGTTATTTTAGGTAAACTAGCAATATTATTGGCTTTTAATATATGTAAGGGTTACGGATACTATTGTATTCCAACGGTGACAATATGGTAACATCACATCAGGGACGGTTCCGTGTAGGGAAACGGGGGCCATAGCCTTTCCAGACTAAAGAAAACCTATAAACCATATAATGGGTATACAAAATAATAATTTTTTTTTATAGATAACCACAATAATGTTGTACATGTCTGTGTGGTTACTTTTTTCATAACCAAATAATAGAAGGATTCAACATATAGTGTTAAAATATATTTTTTTTTAAACTTTCACATTTTTCTGAAGACTGAAAGTGAACTATCGCCTCCTAAGCGTATCCCTAGAGCCACCCCCGCACGCCATACAGTCACGGAAAATACGAATTGTTGAAACCTTATTTTACAGGATGGATCTAAAAACGTGATTAAATACGCCACTTAAATTTCAGAATTCAGGAAAATAAATATTTTTTTTTACATATTATGTGGACGAACACGTTTTAAAGGGCTACAAAGAGTGATTATTTTTGTTTGCCTAAACCCATTTTGTACTAAATATAGCATACCGCAGTCGTTTTATTTCCACAGTATAATAATATTGGTTTTTCAAAAGAGAATTTCTACTAAAACCACATTGTTTTTATGTTTGTTGAAATCAACAGACGATGATATAATAGCTTAAGATTAATAAATTGGCTTAAATATCACAATAAAAGTTTTAATGTGTTTAGATTTTTTGGAAGAAAGAAGATGTATTCTGGAAAATGTTGGCCCAGATCTACAGAATCTGTACGATTCGACCGGTTTAGAGGTAAGAACATCATTTGTTTAAAAATTTTAAATCGATTTCTAAATGGCAAAAACCTTTTTGCTGTACAATTAATAAATTAGTATAATAAGTGTCTAATATTGTGTTCTTTACTTAATATCAAGTCGGTTTATTCTGATGTTCAAGAAATATGAATAATTAATTATTATACACCGCATAGTAAGTGTATTTATTTCAATTCTTTGCTTTCACAAATTTTTCTTAAAAAAAAAAAAAAAAAAAAAGAAGGAAAAGAAATATCAATTTTAATTTACAATTTTACTAGATAATTAAAAATATTTAATATCGTTTAAAATTATAAAGATTCGTATAATTTCCTACTTTAACTGTCTTGCCATTCGATAGGTGATGTGTACAACTTATGAGAAATCATACGAATCAAATGTTATAATAAAAACTGCTGTAATTTATGTTTTATAGTAATAAAAGCATAGAAGATATCTAGACAAAAATAGTGGACAATTAAGCAGAAAACCCTAAACAAATTTTGATGATTTTTGTACATCTGTTATGGTGTCAGTGTACCTTACGAAAAAATATAAAAAACAGATATGATTTAATTATTTTTTATGTTTTTATCATTAAAAAATCATATACGTTGAGGATTATCTTGAAATAAAATGTAGGTAAATACTTATAAATGTATGATTATAAAACAATATATCTGGGATTCAGGTAATCGCGCAAAACATAAAAATAAAAAGCGTTCTGTCAATGTTTCCCTAATGTAGCCCGAGCTTAGACATTTGGTCATCCAAGCATGATTCCGGTATTCGTATTGTTCCGGATTCACAAAAACAGATTTTCAAGTAAAACATTTACAAGAATTGAGCGATTTATCCTTACGAGTTGTATAATCTAGAAACTGACTGTTTTAAGAATGTTATGTTCCTTGCGTAACATCAATAGATCAAAAGAACCAAAGTACGACTATATTTTCGATTAAGACATAGGTCTGATTTAGTGTATAACATAAGTCCGGTTAAATGGAAATCAAAAAACCATACGATGTGATGATGCGAAAACACAGCATCTAAAAATAGATCCGTTTGGCCGGTTCCTAAAAAACTTAATTGAATTAAAATATAGGTGAAATAAAGTTTGGTGTCGGTCTGCATGGACGACGTCATGGGTTCGGCACATTTCATATTGTACACTTTTTAACGTATCGGGAACATTTCAGAACGATATATTTTTTTGTGCTAAAATGTCTGTTTATGAAATATAGTTTTCCGAAACGTTACTAAACCGCGGTTCACAAATTACGGTAGCTGGTACGTATTTAACAATTACGTAGATTACTGTACAATACGATATGTTTCAACTACCCAACAGTATCTGCTCGCAAACTGTAACAAACTATAACTCGTGTACGATTCTAAAATACAAATAATCGTAAGCCTCAACCGCGTACCGTATACAATACGTGCGTGCATTGAAATATTGAACATAGGTACGTTTATAGATTGTATGTTTGTTATTACGTTCCATAGGTAGGTGGTATCTACTCCATGTAAACATTATCGATGCATTTGAATAGACCGGTACAGGTGCGTGGGTTTTGTTGTGTTTTTCCTCTTATTTGATTTTCGGCTTAAATATAATAATATATAGGTACCGTGTTCAATTATTAACGAGAAACAGCGCCCTTTCTCCATTGCTATTCTAGAAGCGAATTTCGCCCTCCACTTTCCCTGCCGTTTTTGATGGCGTCGATTGTGTTTCCGCCCGATGTATAATTTATTTACCGTCGGGTATCGCATCGCACACATTTTTAATAAAGTTTAATTTTGTCCTTGGATTGAATGCGAGCGCCACGGGAGACATTTAATTTGCCGAAAAAAAAAAAATAAATAAAAAATTGAAGAAATAATAATTTCACACACGTGGGGAACGCGAGGAAAACATCGGTTTCCGAGTAACCGAGGAACGTAGAAAATGTTTTGAAAATAACGTGATCGTAATGTTTGTTCCTGATGCAGTGACTATAGAGGCAAAGCCAGTCTGAAACCCGTAAATTTTCAGAAAACGAGTACGCGGTATGAACGATTCGGGAGGGAGCTATTTATACAAACTATAGCCACCACAAAATGTTGATTTTACCTCTCCAAATTGCTTCTACATTATGCTCCTGAAATATGATATCGTGTCGAAAAATTGTCCGTTTTTTTTTTTTTAACCGAAAAATCGGTATAAACGTCACACGCGTTACCTTTTTATTTTTCACGTTTTCGATATTACGTGGGGAGTCTCTCACACAATGTAAAACTACACACAAAGGCAATACGGATTTATATTTTTTAAACCGAAAACACGTTCTGGTTTAAAAGACGTATTTTTCGTTTTCAACATTCATTTTGTGAACACAAATAGTAGGTATGTTATAGGTATGTCATATACCTTATGTTATGTACCTTAAGTTATGTACCTTAGGTATGTTATATAATATATTTGTTGTGTCTGAAATCAAACATAAAAAAATATATAACGTTACATTTGTAAACTGTAAATCAATAAGTCGCAACAGCTTGAAAAAAATTGTTTTCTTTATATTTTATAGTTTGATAAATCAATATTTTGTTTTTTTCTCAATCACGGATATTACTACGAAGACATCTCATAGTTAGTTCAATTACTTTAAAATAACTAAATTCTAATTTTGATCTGTTTTCAAAATCGTTTTTATAAATTTTAATTTAAGGAATGGGTTACAACCTGGAAGTTACAACCTGGGCTTTAAAAGTGAAAAGCGCATCGGCGCTTTTGCGATTTCGTAATTAAATTTTTAAAATAAAATCTCAATCATTTTTCTGCGGTGGATAAATTGTGACTTTATTTGATCCAAATTATACAACAACATCTTAGATCGTTTTCTTACATCAATCTAGGTATCTAAATATCTATCAAAGAGTTCATTCCAATCTCTTACGAGATTTGATGAAACCATTTTTTTTTTTTTTTTTTTTTATAGTTTTAACGTTTAAAAACGAGTCCGTTTTTACCCGTTTTTAGAATATCGATTACCGCGGTTACGCAAAGGAAATTAATTAATGGTCATAAATAATAGATTTACCCTTAACTCTATTAATAACGAGTTGACTGTTGTTTAAGTGGAGGAAATTAGTGAACACGGGATGGCTTTCAACCGTGCGGGTCATTCGAGTCTAGAATATTCAAGTCTCTCCCGTATTAGACTCAGCGTCACTCGGACACACCCACGGTCGAACTTAATCCACTGGTCTCATTTACTAATTAATTTTGAGAAGTCTGACTTAGTAACAAGTACAGGATTGGATGAAATGAAGCTAGAATCGTCGGGTGTTTTATGTGATCAAATATTTCCATTATGGCTAAAAGGTAAGTTTTAAAGGAATTTGGTGACACCAACTATGTAGTATTAAATGGTTCAGAGTATTGAGCGGTTGATACAGGAGAGTAGAACAAATCATGATTGTGATGGAAATGAGAACGCTTGGACGGACGAGTGGAGTAACAAGAGAAGATAAGAGAATAAGAAACAAATATGGAAGAGGTATATAGTATTATTGATGTCTTACCGATAGTGAGTTGAGATGAGTGAAAACAGACTGTGATTGTTTGGCCATGTGATAAGGAGAGAGGTAACGGAAGCAATAAGAGCCGTTTTGGAAACGATAACGATGAAAGAAAAAGAGGAATAATACCGAAGAAGAGATGAGAATGGAAACAGTGGAAAATTATATGAGATCTGTTAGTTTGTGTATAGGGAATGAAATAATGACCGACTAGTGGAAGTATAGGACAAGGGTGGCCGACAAATGCATTAATTTTTTTATTTCAATGGAGTGCTCGTTTTGTTTTAAAAACAATCTTAAAAGTTGGACCAGTTTGACTGTGCCCTCAAGTTTTGCAAATCCCGCGAAATATGTGTGACGTAAAGAAATAATAAATTAAGGATTATTCTTTACAACAAATTTATTGGTAAGAGACTTTATTTTTGGATAACCATGTATACAACTCGTTCGTTTTACGTCTTTTAAATTTGAAACTGATTGCCCTGCTAATTTAGCCAATTTCCGGGTGAAGTTTGCATGTTATTGAATATATACAATACAGTAGGTGCAGTATACGTCTTGTGCACTTATGTTTGTATAAAAGATACATCCATTTATATAATTAAATTTTAAATTTTTCCGAAAATCCAATAAAATATGCACACTATACAGAATTCTCAAAGGAGAGTATTTGAAAATTATGTTTATAAGCTAGGTATTATTAAATAAAAAAAAGTTTTACGTGAGTAAGCGACACAAGAATTCTATATTAATGTGCACAAAATTCATATTTTAGATTCCGTGTAGCGAAGAGTGTGTTGATTTTAAGTGACGTGATTTTTTTTTTCAAACTCAGATCACTCGTACCCACTTTCTTGTAGCTCTAGATGTTTGCATGATAATTAGCGAGATTGTTTTATAAAATATATTAGAATAACGTACAAAAACTAATAAGGAACTTAAGAAAAAAACAGTAAAATAAACGGAAAAAGTATTTTTCACAAAATCGATTTTGTTACTTGTTCATAATTTTAAAATAGCAAATTTTGTAAAACAATGTCTTGACCGATTTTGGTGAAAATTATCGAAATTTTCATAAAATATTTAATCACTTAAGTAAAATACCGATCCGAACAGTAGTTTTGTTTTTGACTAAACGATTGAAAAAATAATAGAAGTATAAATCTTTGATCATTATAAAACAATTTGTTATAAAATCTTAAATTATTAGTTTTTAAGCTTCAAAAATTTTGACGTAATCTTGAAAACATAGTTATATGTAAAACTGAAGGTTTTAGAAAATTGTTTGTGGTTCTGAAAATTATAACTGTGTATAACTAAAGAAGAATATCAGTAATATCTCAGTAAATTATTTACCTAATTACGCCAGTTTGTTTTTAACGAAATTTGGTTCCTGTTCATTGAACTGACGTAGACAGTTAGCAAACACGAGGGTAATATTATTTATTATACGTCTTCTAAATAAAAACTGGTAACTCTTAAACTATAATTATTAAAATTAAACCTGTCACTTGAATAACTTAGTATTTTTAGGAAAATGAGGCGTTTCAAGTTGCCCAAAGCACTCGAGATTCTTTTATTATTTAATTACTTAACGCCAAAATGTTTTACATTCATAAAAATATTAAAATACGGTATAAAAGCGGGGAAAAAGCCAAAAGGTATACGTTTATTAAAAAGCACTCGTAAACATAAAGCTCTTTCATGAAGACTTTTAGTAATTTTATTAAAAATATAAATTATAAACATCAGTAAGAAATAGTTCCATAATATGAAGTCGCTGAGTTACAGTTGTTCATATAAAACTCTATAAAAAGGAAATTTCATTACTTTGAAAGAGTAAAACACATCTCAAATAAACTGTGCAAGTTATCGTCATTAAATTAATCTTATTGCTAAAAAAAAAAAATTAAACTTTGTTTGAACATCGATGGCTAATAACTTTTTTAAGTTACACATATTAATCTGTGTTGTGAATTGTGTTACAAAATTATTTTTATAAAGAATAAAATAATTTAGAAATAAAACATCGAAAAACATTGTTTTTACGTCATTATTAAATTTTATTATTTTGGATCAAAACTAATTGAAAGGTTAAGATAAAATCCTAAGACTATAAGTATACGATCTTACGCGGACAACACAAAAACGGTCATTAATTTATACAAATGAAAATATAATTTTAGCTTACTAATTCGTTATGTAAACTATATACACCCATGTCCTATTCTGTTATATCTTATTCCAACACAATTGTTTGAATTGAATAAAGAGTACACGGGTATATTAACAATTTTATGGATTGTAACGCATACAAGTTGTACGACAACTAAAATAATTCTGTTAAAAAAAAAAAAAATGACCCGTTGGGGACATTCAGAAGTGTCGTCCAGGCAAGATTTTCCGGAGATAACATATTTTATTACATTTTAAAATTATCCCAGATTAAATGGGATTTAATTCAAGGTGGATAATATTAGAGTGCCTTGAAATAGGAGGCAATCCGTAAATTAAATATGATAAATTCATAGGTTTTATTACCTGTTGATTTTATATAAAAATTCAAAAGACCTAACCATACACATAATAGAATTCATTTTTATTTAAAATGCTTAAAAACTAAAAAGTAAAGTTTTCGTGATAAAAAATTACATAACTTTAATTGCAAAATCGTGTGTAGATTTTGTACTGCTCTATGCAACCACACATATGAAATGTCTAATCGGTATTTGCATTGTCATATTATATATTGGTAATCAATACTGCATTACACTTTATCGGTTATTCGTAATTATTAATCTATTGTGTCAAAAAACACGTTTACCGTGATTTTTAACGTTTCTGGTCAAATTTGACCCACTTTTTCGGTTGCGACTTTTCAATTTTGAACTATCGAATTCAAAGTACAATAATTAGAGTCTCAAGACCTTTCGTTAGAAGTGATCAACGTGAAATTCGGGGATATCTTTACACTCTAAACATGTTGTTAAAAACCTTAAAGCCGATATGGGTGGATTAAAAAATTGTGCGATTTTCAAAATGCATCTGACGCCGTGTTCAATTTTCGAGTAAAAAAAACCTAAAATCGACCCGAATGTAAAACGTGGATATCCGAAAATGGCTATAAACAGCATAAAATTAAACGAAACTTTTTGAAATTTTTTTTTTCAAGTTGAACGGCACGAAAATAGATTATTTTCTAGATTTCAAGATTCCTCTTTCGAAACCATTTCAGGTACGACCGTTATCGGCGAAACGCTGTTTTTAGCGGAGTCGCGTTAAAAAATAAAAAAAACTATTGCGAGAACCGAAAAACGACCTCTCTCCGTTAGGAGGTTAGGTCCGTCTTGATCGAATTCGCTAAGTATAATAGGTGTCGCGTGCGGAAATCGTCGGTGCACATCTTTCTCGCTGAAATCTCGCGAACAGTATAAAAAATCATGTTGTAAAACACAACCGGCGGAATCTAATAAAATAAAAAACCGTCCGGTTACCTAAACGCGGTATGATAACAGTCGGGACACCGGGCCCCCGTTTAAGCGATGTCGCGAGAATTTCCCCGAGGGGCCGAGTTCGGTCTTTTCGGAGATCGATTCGTTATTGCTTTTCTACCTTTTCGCCGGCGGTGGAGGCGCCGGCGGTGGAGGTGGCGGCGGTGGAGGTGGCGGCGGAGCGAACATTCCATTAGTCACGTGGAATTTGGCAGCAAAACGCTCGTATTCCCCCGCGGCGCGCGCTAAAAACGGCATAGAGCGGCGGAGCGTCGCAGCGGAAACACATTTCGGCCGTTCGTTTTACACACACACACACATATGGGTAACCATTAGCGCACGAATTATTCGGATCCTATATCGTTGTTTACGCTAACAACTGTTGAAATTCGCAAACTGAACTCGCGAAAACTAACGATATTATAAATCCCCGCCGAATCGCCGCCGCCGTCAGAAATCGCAATAACAATATGTACTGTAATGACGATTATTGTTACCGCGGATATAACGTTTTAAACGATCAGCCGTATGATATTTAATTATCGGCGCAACGTCCGACGACCGAAACAACGACGACGGCGTGTGAGAATAGGTGAAGACCAGACGCCGTAGTAGGAACGAGTTCTCCTCGGCCGAAGCGACCGGTCCAGACGGAACATCGATATTTGGGGAGGGACGAGAACCGTTTCAATACACGTTATCAATACTATAAAGGGACGCGTGAATTGATTTCATATTTTCCGGAATAAGAACGCGATATTTGGAATTCCAATTTTTTTTTTTTATCGATTTATAAGACTCTTATTTTTCACGGTTTCGATTATAAATTTTGTAATACAAACCAAACCGCGTGTACATAAATTATTCGGCTAAAAAATTTACGGTTTATCCATTGCCAAATAATAATTCGCACAAGTTATTTTTCATTTTTTGTCGTAACTTTAGTGTTTCTGGCCGTAACACTGTACATATTAAATCTTTTACAGTTTGTTGTTTATTTTGCTCGATCAGAGTCGTAGTTTTCGGTAAAAAATGTTTAAGAGCGTTTTTTGAAATTCGAATTTAAATCACTCGCCCAAAGATGTTTTATCCACTTCATCGGTGTGTTTTCTATACGTGTGTCTCAAACTGTGCGCATAATATCATAATATTATGGCACAATATTTTTCCCAACAGTTCATAGAGTTAGAAAAAATATCTACCGTAGCTATATTCTGTCGTGCTCAAAACTATCTTAGTAAACGTAGGCTGTAACATATTTTATTTGTTCTTGCATCCAATCGTAGTTAGGATTTATTTTATTTTTTTTTATACTTGTTTAGTTTTAACGTGATAAATCGAATATTTAGACTTTCAAATTTCGAAATTTCTCGATTTATTACACAACATAAATTTAATGGGAACTGACTAATGGAATGCGTTCTTACTGTTTATTCGTGTAAGGAGCCAGTAGAATACTGTGTTCTATAAACAAACGAATTCAATAACACAAGTACACAACCACTAGCTGGCGTCATCTAGAGGTTCCCCCAGAATAACTGTGGAGTAGTTTTTAATTTTGAGAGTATCACTCGAATGAAATTCGTACTTTATGGACTTCTCACTTGCATTATAATTGTAAGGTACTCAAAAACAAAATTGTCCCTGCGTTTCCATTATACTCCTATTAATAAAGCTAAATGAAACACTCTCGCATATCCAAGATTTTTACCCTATTAATCTGCATAGTATCATGAAATTAATTGTGTAAATATCAAGAACCATAGCAACAATCATTATCCTTAAACTTTCATTTCGTTTAATGACTTCCAATAATAATACGTGATTTGGTACAAACTCGTCTATAAATATAGGTACCTAAGTGTTTAAAAATCAAACTTTGAAATTTAAGGTGACGGTTGTAAAATTAAAGTTATCGATTTATAGAGTAGTGTCTTGAGAAATAAAAAGGAAAATAAAAAAAATACATTTGTTGTCAACCTGTGCGAGTAGGGGGCAGTTATTTTGTTCGATGAATGTTTCCCAGCAACCACTCCAAAATAATAGTTATGTTCGTTCAATTCGTTTGAAGAAAAAAAAAAACAAAAGAATCGTGTTTTGTTTTATGTTTTTCATATTTTGTGACAAGAAAGACTTATTCTGTAGACTGTTACTGCTATCTCATTTCGACGTGACAAAACGTTCGCCGTCGAGAAGAGTAGGTACGCGTAACACATCCATTGAAATAATATTATAAACCTTGTGTTTTCTGATTATTTTGAAAACCCGCAAATGTCATGATACATAACAACAAACATTTCACGTTATGGTTTTCAAATAATGTCGATATCTCTTTTTTTATACACTCCCCGACACCGTTTTTATGGAACATATACTCAGTTTTTGGACAATCAAAATGCTAGACTTCAAAATGCGCTCAACGCCAGTATTGAATATATTAACATAAACAAAATCGCAACTACGAAAATGTTTAATTTTGATACTCTAATATTTAATTAACATAATAAGTCACTATCTACTTTATTTTCTAAATGTGAGTCACCAGCACAAAACGATTTTGCTAGTTTATACATTTCACATGTTTAAAAAAAAAAAATTGTGCTTAGCGATATCCTATAGTACTTAATCAAGAATAAAACTGTAAGTTTATTTAAGCTATGGTACGAAATGTTTTTAAAAAATTTACTATAAATTATAGTTTTATTGCACGAAAATAACAAAAAATAATTACAAACTATCGAAATTGTCACTACGTTTTATTCAAAATGAGTTAAATTTTTTCACATACTTATATTGTAAAATTTCTAGAACATTCACGTTCTTTTAATCATTATTTGGCTATGAGTTATGACTAAATAATCAAATTGATTTTATTCAAAACACAATTACCATAATTGATACCCGTTTTGATTTTAACATTTTAAGTATAGAAAACGATGGTGGTAAAATGTACAAGCGATGTTTCAAGGGTTACCGAAAATAGCTCTATAAGTTAAAATCTGAGAATTTCCCTAGAAGATAAACGTGAAAAAAAAAAAAAACACATGTTTTGTAAAATTAATTGTTTCCTTGCTTTGCACAAAATTTAAAATAAAACTACATTACGTGTAAACACTTTATGATTGATAACTTTCCAGGGAATCCAAAAAAAATATTTGGACGAATAAATAAGTAAGATTTTGTGGATTTATGTTGGTTAAGTATAAATACCCAAATATATTTTATTATATAATATTTAGGTGCCATAAAGTTTATAAAGTGCTATTTTTACTGTCATATTTATAACATTTATTTGTTGGTTCGCTACTCGTTTTATCATACCTCAAAAATATAAATATTTTATTGGTATGTGACAGTTTAGGACCAGAGAATACAAACACCACTTAGCATTTACTTAAAAACATATAAAAGATGTTTTTTTAGAATCTAATATTATATTTATAACAATATACTCTACAATATTAATTTGACTTGTAAAGAATAATACATCTATTTTCACTCTATATTCGTATATCAACAGAATATTATTAGAAATCGGTGAATCAAATACCTTCACAAACATTGTATGTACAAAATATATTGTGTTCTTGAAGCGTTCAAAACGTAACAATTATTGATAAAAAGGAAAAACATTTAACACTAATGCATTCATACTTATTTCAAAAAAATATTTTCATTACAGTAATTTTATGAATACGTCGATTATTTGCCAATCACGCGTGTTTGGTAATAAATAAAAATTTAATTTTGCTTTTTTGTATAAATAGTTTGATTCCAACGAGCGATCACTTGTTCACAAAAACATTTATTATCACCAATTTATATTTATTACATTTTAAACTGAAGCAATCTTTAATAGTTAGATCGTGAATAAAAATAGTACATTTTTACAATCAAAATTTCAAACACTCTACAAGCACTCTTACCGAAGAAATCGTAGACAAAATGATGTATTGCTTATTATATTTTTCACTTTCTTTTCTTTAAGTATTGCTACTTTACATTGTTTACTATAATGTTCTGTTAATTTTGTTTTATCATTTTTTTTGATTTCTTCGAAAAGATAATGGGCCCCGCTGCAGAACAAATGCGTGTTTTACACTATGGACACGTAAAGTGTAGTTCAATTATTCTACCCATCCATCAACCCATATTTTACTTCAACCCTGTTGCATTATGGGTTTTGGTTTTTATTTCAGTATGCTTTGAACTCTTCTCCACAACCTGGGTTATTGTGTTATACCCCCATCATTTATCATCCTCTGGAATTTTCGATTATATGCTCCTCTTCAAAATATCAAACAAAATCAGCTGTTTGTATTATTTTTTGTTTCAGTGTTTGCCAACGGTTTCTTCAATGTTGACTATAAATTATAAAAATGTATGTGAAATTATATTTACTTATAAACTTACTGTTGTACAGCTGTGAATTATATAGAAGCCAAAAATGATATTAAAACGTGTATGGAAATATTACTTAGAGATAATAGTTTTACTCGATTATTTGTAAAATTACAGTAAAACAAAGTAAAATTTATTAAAATTTAATTTTTGATTTATTGTAACATGGCATCTCAAACGTAGATTACCTAAATAATAAAAATTTTGTTTTTTTAAGGCCGTTTTATGACAATAATAATTATTATTATGAGTAAAACTACCAAAAAATTTAATTTTCTGGAAGTTCTTTCGGCATCTAGGTATTAAATTAATAAAATGGCTACTAAAACAAATTAAAATTTAGTAAAAGTGAAAAGTTATTCAGTACAACTCAGTAGTACCTTTACAATTTAAAAATATTTACAAAGCAAAAAATAAGTTGGGCGTTACCATAAAATTTGAACATAAGACCTGACGTATACTCGTTGCACCAAGTTTAAAGTGAAAACAATACAATGTTAATCAACAACTCTTTGAAAACAGTATACGAATCAAACAATTTATTTATACGCAGAAAAATATTCTTTATCGATTGAAAAATTCCTAGATTAAACTAAATCTAATAACTTTTTTTTCATTTTATTAGTAATATTATTCAACTTAAAGGTCTTTTACTTTGATAATATTATTTTTGTTTTAGCTTGTTTTATTACTATAGACAGTCAATATATACATATAAGTGTTCACAAAGTGTAACTTGATTTGGCTTTCGTTAGTATATTAGAACATTAGTACATATTAGTATACTCAAATAATTGTATTTTAATTGTGAGTCGAATGCCAAATCTTGAACGGTTATTACGTTTAATTTCAAAAACTTTATCAACATTATTTTCTTCAGGAAAAAGTTTCTATATCTAATTTGGTTGTTTTAATTTATTTTAACAAACGTCGAACTTATATGGATTTTAACGGATTTTTGCATTATTTATTAGTTGATAAGTACCGGCATAGGCCTAGGTAAATAAAATTTAAATCTATTTAAATATATATAAAGTTAATGTTGATTTCAATAAGGTGAATAAAACAAAATTCATACTTAGTACAATTTTATTTTTGTGTAACCAATCTATTTGATACTTCGGAAGTTCTGAATTATTCAGCACTCTTGATCACCATTGTGTGTCGGTATTTATCAGAAATAAATAAAAAAAATTCCATTAAAAGTTTTAAGTTATTTTTGATTAGTGAAAAAAGTATTTTTTTTATGGTTCATCAAATTCGTAATTTATTAGTTTTTATGAAACTTATTGGATATAATTTTAGTTAGATTTCATTATACAAAAAATTCAAAATCCTAAATAAAAAATCGTTACACTAACCAACTGATGCTAGCAAAACTTGACTTTTGGGTAGGGGGGGACGCAATACCCCATCGTTTTATAATAATTTTATTATAAATCTTTATATTTTGTAACTCTTAGTGGCTTAAAAAGTTATTTTTTTCCAAGTAAAGTTTTGGATATGTTACTTCTTAGGGCTTAGGTTATTTTTTTGATATAATCTATCTATAAACAAACAACTGTTACACCAAAGCTGGTACCTGTTGTTTTCCACTAGTTGGTCTTATTAAAATTTCAAGTGCGATCATTTTCATATAAATATAATATCATTTCAACGTATATTTTCAACTACCAACGTGATTTGAAAAACAAGTCTCAGTTGACTCAACTATTATATACTATCCAATTTGTTTTCGTTTGTTTAAAAACGTTATGTCTCGACAAATATTTCAAATCTTTTTCCCGTTCAATGGTGAATTTAGATCTAATTTTTGAGATTTTCCTATATATGGTTGAACGATTATATTGATGAGTCGTTTTAGGTTATCCGTTTGGATTAACGCTTCAAAGCCATTTAATAACAATGGAAACATTCAGTCAACTCTTATAAACTCGATAGCAAAGTGTACGGGTCACTCCGATGTCAATAAAATTAAATTTATCCAGAACAAAGTTTGTTGCTGAACTCCTTGTTCGTCTCGTTGATTCGCCAAGAAGTTTAATAATAAATACAAACAGTGTTGTGGAAATGTTACTTTGGGACAATCATTATCTTGACTTATTATATTAAAAACTTCTATACCAGAATATCTTTTAGTTAGGGTTTATTATATTTATTTATATAATATATCATATATTCCTATACCATTAAATTCTGCTCTTTTAGAAATAATTAGAACTGTCAACTGAACGCTTTCAACATTGGTCTCATTGGACTAATCACTAAATGCTGTTATGGTTTAAAAGTTATACTGATGTAGTTTCTCGTAGTATTATTAATTATACTTGCTGTACTATACTATGCTTTAATTATAATGTGCAAATTCTACGTAAAATGGATTGTAGAAATTCGTTTGAATACCATATCGATTTCAATCGACTAGTTACTATTTACTCTTATGGCAATTGTTGGAAAACATAATAATTCTAATTCGTTTTTTCAACGGTTTTCCTTCTTCAACATTTTTCAACATTTTAAATAAATCCTTAGGTTCATCAATCATCCATCCATTTTCTCAAAATAAATAACAATTTTATTATTTATTGGTTCCCGATAGTTTTGGAACGTTACATATTAATATGCATATTATGCCCAGTGTTTAAAATAAGTTCTAGAAACTGTATGATGTAGGCAGATATTGGTTTTGACACGCGTTTGATAAAAATATACTAGTTTATTGCGTACTTATCAATACAGATTAAATTTAATTAGGTATATGTTATACATTTTAACGATTGATCAAAAAACTTTTGAACCCTATGATTCAAGAACAATCGTTCTTGATAAAACTGCAAATCGCAATCTGTTATTGTTCTTTTATTTACAAAGTATAGACATTTGATAAATAATTGTGCACTGTACAATGTTAATGACAAATAGCACTGTGATCAATTCTGAATATTGTCAAAGCGTTATATTTTAAAAATTATATTTTATAACGAGTTGCAGTGAATAATGAAATTTCCATCAAAAACTAAATTGGACATCACGTTGATTTCATCCTTTTGAACCATTATACATACCATATACAACTTGTTTTATATTATGCTAATATTTGAAAACTTTCAAACTAGTTATCATGACGTTTCAGTAATTATTACTGTATGAATGTATTACGCACGTCCAATGTCGACGATATTATATAACTTACAGTATTTTATGCTTCATTTATTATCTTGCTTCTAACAGTACATATAGTTACTATTCTAGCTTAAGGGTCTTTGTCACTTATGGATTTTAAAATGGAACTAAGGTTATATTTTTTCAATTTCCGTTTTGAAAATTTTTTTGAACTCATGATCATAGTATTAAGAAACAGCATGTATAGGACTTTTGGGAGCAAATAATCATTATTTTAACAACATAAGTGCATTTAGAGTCGTTCCAATAAATTCAATTTTTATAAACATCATTTTGTATTTCATTGATTTCTTTGTTAAAAGCCAACACCGATGAGTTAAATTAAAGCTAATAACCGAAACACTGTTTTTATATGATGATTTCACAAATAAATAAGATTTTTCATAATATTATGCAGCCGTATGAAATTTATCAAACCATTTCAATATTTAAATGTATTCAATTTCTTTGAAACTAACGATTTTCAAAAATTATCTTGTGAAAACATAATAGACATTATCACGTGTTCAGAACAATTTTAAGAATGACAATTGGATAACTCTAGTAATTTATGAAACTGCTGAGGTCATAATAAAGCTTTAAGTTTTTTTACGAGTGATGAGATATATTTTACTTACTTATAGTTATTGTACAACTGGTAAGTACATTGGAAACTTATAAACGACAAAATAACATATACAATATTATTATACGTAAATAATGACAGAACAAATAAAAGAATTCAGCATAAAATCTAAACAATGTTTACTAACTTTCCTAAACTCATGCCGTGACAAGGCCTTAGTATCCAAAATGTGGAAAAAGGCAAAATTAGTGGCACTACCCAAACCAGGCAAAGATTACAAAAACCCAAAAAATTACCGACCAATATTTTTGTTATGTCATATCTTCAAACTGTATGAACGTATGATCATGAGCCGTATCAAGTGCCATGTCGAAAGAAAACTTATTCCTGAGCAGGTTGGTTTTAGGCCAGGAAAAAACTGTACAGGATAGTTATTAAACTTGTGCCAATATATAGAGGACGGCTACGAGAGTAAAAAAGTAACAGAGGTGGTCTTTGTAGACCTATCAGCAGCGTACGATACGGTCAACCAACCATAATCTTCTACTTGAAAAGATTTACGAATGACTGGCACTTCGTCCGAATAATATCCTCCATGTTACACAACCGGCGTTCTACAGTCACACTAAACAGCAAATGGAGCAGATGGAGAAACCAGCAAAACGGCTTACCTCAAGGTAGTGTATTAGCGCCCATGTTATTTAATATATACACCATCGACCAACCCATCATTAAAGAAACAGAACATTTCTTATATGCAGTAACTTAGCCCTAGCAGCGCAGGACACAACCTTCCAAATAGTCGAACGTAAACTTACCAGATCACTTCAAAAATTAACAAAGTATTACGTAAAAAAACCAACTAAGACCTAATCCAGATAAGACTCAGATCCAAAATCGAGTGGCAAAAATGGAACTAAAAGTTGAATGACTAGGAAAACCATTGGAAAATACAGAACACCCAGTTTACCTAGAGGTTACACTGGACAGAACTCTCACGTTCAAAGTACAGTGCAAGAAAACTAAAGTGAGAGTTGAAGTAAGAAACAACTTAATACGGAAACTAGCAGGGAGAAAATTGGGTGCCACTCCAAATACGATCCGCACTACTGGACTAGCACTTTGCTTCTCCGCTGGGGAGTATGCTAGCCCAGCATGGAACCAATCTAAACATACAAAACATGTGGACACGGCTCCTAATGAGACTTGTAGGGTGATTACCGGATGCCTTAGACCAACGCCACTTATATATATATATATATCCATTGGTAGGGATAGCTCCACCAAGAATACGGAGATATGTGGCCATACGCGTAGAGAAAACTAAACAAACAATGGACCAAAGACACTTCATGCATGGATACTCAGAACCCCAAAGAAGACTTAAATTCCGAAGAAGTTTTATTGCCAACTCAACCACAATCCAAGACCCACCGGAACAACACAGAATACAAAAATGGATAGAAGAGCTACAATGTGAAATACCTGTCCCTCCCTCTGAGCATTTACCATGTGGAGGAAACCAACCATGGATTATATGGAAGACATTAAATAGGCTAAGATCAGGTGTAGCTAAGACAAAAATGAACATGATGAAATGGGGGTACTAGAAAGAAACGGGCATAATATGCGAATGTGGTAAAGACCAATCAGATAACCCACTTACTACTGTGCGCCTTAGTCCCGCCAGAATGCACGACTGACGACTTGGCTTTAGCCAACGAAAAGGCAATATCAATTGCCACTAACTGGTCAAAAAAAAATATCTAAACATTTATTTTATTTTATTTTATATTCTATATTTTAACCAAATTTCTTTTAGATTATTTTATGTATTTATTAATTTAATAGAACCGGACACGATAAGAAGAAAATTATACGTAGCAAAATTGTAAGACTGAGTCAAAACTTAAATTGGCTCTTTCTACGTGTATATAATTTTTTTTTTTTTTTAAAAACCTTAACGTAATCGCCTATTTTTAGAAAAGTTTAATCGATTTCAATTATATCCAGTGCCATGACGTTTTAACTTGCCACTTGTTTGATGCTGCATGGTACAGGTCTAATAATAGGCGTTTCTTTTTACATCTTTCACGCGTTTTGTCGCATTTTTATTATGTTAGACGTAACACTGCTGGTTTCTGAAAAATGAGCGAGCCGAACGAGAAAACCGGCCGATTAAACTTATATAACGTTGTCGTTGTCAGTTTAGCAGTCGGTGGTCGCGGAGATGGTTGCTTGTCATCTGTCTTTGCTTCCATATTATTAATGATCAGCCGCGACAAAACCATATTTTTCCATAATATGGACATAAAGCAAGCAATAGCGAGATTGTGGCCTCACTGTTTTCGGGTATGGAAATTCGTATAAAACAAAAATGAATAAATTCGGTTAGGAGTAAAGATTATATTATATGGTGTATCATTTTGTTTGTGTTGAACAAAGGTATCCAGGTACTATTTTGATTTGAACAATTTTTAATTTTGAACAACTTATAGGTACAAACTTTCAGTGTTTGAATTGAAAGAAATTATAGTAGTAGTGGAACGCTGCTGTTGAGCAAACAGTTACAAACGTTCTGATTTCCCTATTCTAGACCACACTAGGGGAAGTAAAATTGAAGGAGTATGATAAAATATTTTATAAAAATGAAAGGGTACACCCCGCGTCAACCCTCAATTCGAGCACAGGATTGACTGTGTCCGGTCAATATAATTATTCGTTTTTGAATTCGTCAAATTATTATTTTCACTGTTATCTGAGAATAAATCGTATTTTTTTCAAAGTTTTTAGTTTGCAAAAACCGTTGACAACTCGTTGTTATGGTTACCGGATATTGATATTTCTAATCTATACATATAAAAGCCAAATACCACTGACTGACTCACTCACTCACTCACTCACTCACTGACTAAACAACGCACAGCCAAAACTACCGAACGGATTTATTTGAAATTTTCAGGAAATGTACTTATTACTATGTGTAGGCGCACTAAGAAAGGATTTTTCGAATTTCGCATTTTAAAGGGTAAAAAGAGCTTAAAATAGTTAAGCGTACGGCAGCGTACGGGTCCGCAAATACGGACATTTTAGCCCACCGCGGTACCAGGGACCCATGATCCGCATGACGCGGCACGCAACACGTGTTTGTGGCCACGTGGTGCACTTGAAACGCAAACGTCGGCTTCATGGGACCCTGGTACCAAAAATTGATAATTTTGCGGAGCGATGGGCTATATTTATTGATTAAATTATAATATTCTATAATATTATAATATTCTATGGTTATAAATATACTGTATATATATGGTAGGGTTTAGGATGCGGCCGGATTTACTGACGAACGAACATGCTGTCGACATAAAATTTCACCCATCGGCGGCATTCGGTGTTAAATTTCATTTCAATCCTATTGGCCACTTTCGACGGGACGGCGGGGTGACAGTGCACATGTAATTTGAAAGATTTTTTCCCCCGAGTCACTGTTGTGGTCGCCCTAAATCCGGCCCTGCGCACGTATCCATGTTTCACTAATTATATATATATATACAATATTTGTGTGTATAAAGGAGAGTGTACTTTACCCGGGGACCTTTTTTCGATGTAATAGTGTATAATAGATACGCAGTATTGTCGTTACTGGTTATAGGAGAAACAATTATATAGTAGAAATTAGTACTTAATTATTATTGGTTGCCACCGGTTGTTCGGGCAGACCAGGTACAAAAACTTGCGTCAAATCGATTTTTTGAACACGGCCTACCGAGGTGGTACTTTTTACACCCAAAAGTACTCGAACAAACACGATTTTTTTTTTTTTACGAATTATCATTTTTTACGGGCAACGAAGTGCGCGGGATCAGCTAGTACGATTAAAAATTTTAATGTTTTTTTTTTTCCATCCGTTAAACCATGTATTTACATTGTAATCTATTTTTAATTGTTTTTAATATGTATAGAAACCTAAAATTCAGATAGCGCTATGAGATCACTATACATTACTTATATCAATTTAACTAAGAAAATTAAATAGTAATAGTTTAAATATTTGGTGTACCAATATTTTATAAAACAACGCTTCATAATATTACTATTTAATATTAATTGAATATTATTGTTCTCAATGGCATTTATATTTTATATCTAATTTACAAGTATAAAGATATAATTTGATAAACTAAATAAAAAAAATATTAGAAATTGAATGGATCTCTGTAAGTATTTAATTCTAAATAATCGATAATGAATCCTACATTTTCTTAAATACAATTTCACTCGCTAATAGTACCTTACTAAACCCGAGTAATTTATGTTTGATTTACAAGAAGCTGGTACATTTCTACAAATCGCCATCCGGTGGTTAATTATTATTACTAGGATTATGGAGTACCTCGAAATTCGAATTCATTATAGAAATTATTATTAACGGACTGCCTTATAAGTAATATAATTACGCAAGTATAATAGTACGAAACTTTTTCAATACATTTTCATTATGATACCACTTTTAACAAAAGTTTGAACAGGTTAGGAAAATATTTGTTCAAAAACTGCTATTTACTTTAAGATACATATTATTATTATTATGATTTACAACTAAGGATAACAACATATTTTTGTACATGATTGATCCCATTATACGTACGTGCTTACTTTATTCGCGTGACCAGCTGCTTTTTTGTTAGTGGGGTCGCTATTTATATTCGAAAACCATAACAATTTTCTTCTATAAAGGTTATAAATTCTGTACCACGAGCGAAGAATGTATTGTTTTAACAATGATGTTTTTATTTTATTATTTCAACAACTTTTTGTGTGGACGAAATTCTCCGATTTTCAAAGTCAATTACTTTTCTAAAACGGTTAATGGACTCTGGTTGTACTTTGGTAAAAGGTTTTTTTTTTTTTAATTTTGCTTAAATTTTTTTAGTTTTACTCCAAAAAAACGAAACAAAAATCGAGAATTTAATGGCGAAAATTTTTCTATAAACAATATTTAAAAAAAAATTAGATCGACAGTAGTAGTGCTATCTATTAGCGTGCCCTAACCACCGAGTGTAGAAATTGCAAACTATGCCACTGAATAAAAATACCCGTTCCCCTTAATTTGTCCGAATTTTAACGAGCGCTATAATGGTGTAGAGTAAAAAGTTTTAAAACTCGCTCGGATTTCAAAAATATCATTTATCAAGCGATCGCGACGAAACTTTTTCGGGCGCGCCAATTACGCGAAGTGCAGCAACATCGTAAGCCGACGCGGCCCGCTGACGCGTGAGAACGGTTGACACACGTCCTTTATTACCGGCCTTTTCGGGTCCCTATATTTTCGGTCCCGTTCTCGTGATGCTCGACCCGTTCACCAGCTGCAGCTTTGGATCGTCGTCCGATATAGTTAATATGAGAATAATTATTTTTATTGATTTAGATTCTGATTTTAAACGATTACAGAACTGAGCCGAAAATTTACATAGAACATACACAATTATGATGAGTTTAAAAGAACAATAAGTAAAATGAGAAGCCACGACAACAGTACTTGAACAATCGGTTAAATTAGGAAAAGGAGAAGCGGCGGTCCTTGTTCGCAAGCTTCACAGAACGGGTCAAAGGCTCATTTGAAATGTAGTTATTGTGGCTAGGAAAGATTACCAAAAGAGCAGGGTTACGAGAACGACATGTAGGAACTCTGAAATTTATATACTGCAAAAAAAAAAGTCAATTTTACCAGTTTACTTAGAAAGGATAAATCATTAGTGAGGTGATAATCAGATAGAGTTTGGAGGTTTAGTGCATGACGCACAGGGTCATAAACTCTTCTAAAACTCTTTCTCGTATATGGAAGGTAACACCAGCAGTTCCAGACTACCGACCCATATTTAAGAATAGGTCTCACAAAAGCACAGTATACCGATTTAAGTGAAACGCTAAACTTAAACTTATCAGATGTACGTTTTAGAAAACCAAGCATCTTGAATTCTTAGCGCATGATGTAATCAATTTGAGCTGTAGGATTTAAAGAAAGAACGAATAAAAACCCAAGATCTTATATACCATAAATATATAAGGTAAATCCAACACCGTTAATATGCGAGTACCCAATGAGAAAAATTTATCGGTGCTCGACCCCTTGCAATTGTCATTGATTTCGAGACATTAAAACTTAAGCCAAGACAGCATCACCCCAAGTCACAAGAGTTTTAAGATTATATTGGACATTGGCGCAACCAAGTAAACTGTTGATTCTGCAATACACATTCATAGTGTCGGCAAAGCAGAGAATTTCACTGTGAGAGAGGACAGAGTTGACACTATTATGATAATAATATTATTACTACTAAGAGTTTGTGCGGACGTGCAGTGACGGTTCTGGTAGTGACGAACTGGAAGAAAGATTCAAAATAATCCACCGAAAACATCAATAACTATTTATTATGACATAGTGATTAATTTTGATCAAAAACGCGTAACGCGGAGGGACTGACTCGAATTAAATGTGCTCCGATCGAGGATGAAACTACCTCTTCATTTTTACAAAATTCTCTAGCGTTACTTCTCCTTGTGGTCTGGTTTAGGTCAACGTTTGTAAAGATTCGCTCGACAGCCGTGGGCTTCTATGATTGTTCAACTCGAGCACTGTCAATAATTAAAATGTAGTAGATGCAGTAACTGTCAGTGATCCTTACGCGATGGTCATTTCAAATGTGTTCAAATTGTACATTTGCTACGCTAAATATTTCTCACGTGGTTGTTAGGGAAGAAAAGTGAGTTAAGGTAGTTTAAACATAATGCGCATAACGTATACGGCAAAAATTGGGTTTATCAGAAGAAAGTAAAAAATAAAAGATTATCTCCTCACAATTATATTCTTTCCCGTGTTCCCATCAGCCTTTTGAAGATTTTTAAGATGCTCAACAAAAAGAAAAGGAAATTTTTTTTTTCTTGTCCATTTGTTTCATTTCGTACCCTGCAGTATAATTCCAAACTTTGTATTGAATTTTTGTTGTATATCTATAAACATTTTATTTAGGGCATTTTTTAAAATAAAAATTGATTTTTTAAAATATTAAAAATAAATTACAGAAAAATTTAATATCATCATCCTTAACTAATTAGTTTTGAGCATTAATTGGATTTAAAATATTGGTAAATATAACCAATCACTTTTACATTTTCAAGTAAATAGTGACGAATTTTCTCAAAAAATTTTTCGTATAATCCCCATACATGAAAATATGTTCCTTGTCAAATAAACCAAAACGTAATTAGTTTTTCACGTCGAAACTAATGCCCTATTCGTTATAAATTATTACCTATGTTTCGAAGTTGTGTCTGTTTTCTATCTAATCCTATTAGTGACATACATGAACAAAATCTAACTTTTCTTTTAATTTTTGTTCTCAAATGTTTTTCATCATTATTTTCCGTACAATTCATCTCATGTCGTAATTCAATATAGTTTATTTAACTGGAATTGAACTTTTTATACAACAAAACTTTCTTAAGATCGGATTCACATCCTCCACATACAGGCGCACACGTCTTATGTTTGATAATTTAATTCAATTTATAGAACTGAGATAAATTACTTAAGTTTAGCGTATTTGTTAATTCATTTATAGCAGTTACCTAACCTAACCTCTTATGAAATCTATTTTCATTAATCTATACTATGTATAAATCCATTATTCGTTGTTTATCTTTATTAATACGCCTCAGTTCAAACTTCCACTTTTAATGCAGCCACACAAAATAAAATGGCTGCTTACAGGATTAATATTATAAGTTTAAAAATTATAATACGAATTAAAAGAAAATGTTATATTTATTTCTAATGTACTTCTATTAACATCGTAAATAATTTATAGCATTATAATTAAACAAAAATGAACATGCATTTTTATATTTTCAATCACACATTTTCAATCGTGAATTGTATTTAACTAAATAATAAGATGAAATTATGTTAAAGAAAATAATAACACGTCGTTGATGGGCAATGAACTTTATTATTTTCTTATAGATAAATAATTGTACATAGTACTTGAACTACAATTTTACAAACATTAGGTATAGAATATTTTGTCTAAAATAAAAATGTACTCCTCGTTAGTAGTAGTTTCCGATAGGTGTAACTATTAATATTTGCATATTTTACACTATGAAATATACGGTTGGATGAGACGGAGCCAAAATCCTCAGACGTTTTACGTTATAAAAGAATTGGCTGAAAGGTAAATTTAGACGGGTGTGTGGTGAAACCAACAAATTTTTTTTATATTTTATACGTGGTTTGGAGTATTGGGTGGTTGACAGGATAACAGAACAGAGTAAGACTGTGGTGAAAATGAGAATTCTTAGATTCTAAGAATTTTTTTTTTTCAAACTTCGGGGCCTTTAGACTGACTAGAGGTAACCTAAATTTTTCTAACTCAAATCAACTTATGGTTGTAGTTGGTGTTGAAAAACGTGTTTAGGGTAGGATGGCCATTCGTTCCGGATTTGCCGGGACGTTACCAGTTTAGGGATCTACGTCCTGGCGTCCCGAAAAATTTCTCGCGACACAGTTTTGAATTTACCGGAATTGAAGTTTTGTATTACAATGTCCCAGATTTCAATACTGATCACATAAATTTGTTTCCTTTTCTCAGTTTTATTTCAAAAATTTAAACACAAATAATCAACTATTATCACGTTAGGTTAGGTATTATAATAATAAAAAATCACGTCACATTTTAGTAAACAGTTTGCGAACGTCCGTTCGTAATAATTATCGTTGGTACGTTGACGTTCGGACAATTATTATTGTCTCCGTTCTTGACTGCAGAAAATCAACAGCGTCAGACGCTTTCGTGTAATTTTTTTTAGCACTTATTAATCATACAAAACTCAACAAATTTAATTCACTATAGCAAAAGCGAGTAAAAGTTAGTAGTTATTGTACAAATGGTAACAGTAGTTTAAGTGTCCCGGATTTACCCGGCCACCCTAGTTTAGGGAGGGTGCCAAAGTGGGTAAATTTAACAAGGACAACTGCCGAGAGTTGACTAGACAGATTTTTTTGAAGTTCCGTGTTTTGGTGTAGTTTTAGCTTTCAAGGGTAAAAAAGATAAAATTTCTTGATCGGTTAGTAACAGTTAGTAACAGTCTCAATTTGTCCCGATTATTATTTTGGATACAATTGTCAAACGACTAAACCGATAGGTCAAAAACACGTTTGCCATTATTAATGTTCCTCCTTAGTTTCATGACTGTAACTTTTACAATTTTGAACTGTCAACTTTGAGACCACTCAAACAACAATCAAAATTCAAAGAACTTTCATTAGAAATATAAACTGTAAAAATCGAAGCATTTCTTTCACCCCAAGACCCTTGTTCACAGAAAAAATTTAAAAAATAAAACATCATTGCAAAATCAATACGTTCTATACAAAGTTGAATAAATGCATTAAAATGTGTTTAACTGAATAAGCTAATAAATTAAAATTTAAAAAAATTGACTATAGTTAAGTTAAAAAAAAAAATAACTTTTTAACCTAACTTTAACTTTTGGTTGGACCATTGGTTTAGACCACGATTGCGTGAAGAGGGTAAAAAACGTTATTCGTCTGCAGCAGGACATCTCGTACTCGGCCACCAGCCCCTGGACCGGAAGCGTACATTTATTACCCCGGGAGGATCGATGGCGACGGCGACGGCCCCGTCGTTTCCTGAATAATATGATAAATCGTCGGGCGGAATCCTCACGTCATCGCGCCGTTGTCGGTCGCAACATTTATGTGCGTTCGCACATTTGGAGGGAATATTCGATACTTTTTTTTTTTTTTTATGCATAAAAACATTTATTAACACGGTGCATCTACTGTTTTTCGACACGGATCTTGAGCCAAAAAAAAAAAAAAATTTTAATAAAATTGGTCAACGACAGTATATCAAGCGATAATACGTATAAATCGGTATGCGAAAGTCAGACTTCTAACGACAAAACTTAAACTAACGGGAAAGAACTTGAAACGCAAAAAAAAAAAAAAAATACACTTTTTGCCTGCGCTCAGAATATAAAAATGTTTTTCTATTTTAAACGCCTCAATTTTCGCAATTATACAGTTCCACCGCATTGGCGAAGGTGAATTTTTAAATTTTCGAGTATTGAATCTTCGTGAGTTCTTCATAATTTATGAGGCAATGCTATTATAGGTCTAAAAATAAAAAAATTATAATAGTCTCTTAAAATAAATAGTTCCTGCATCTCTGTAACTATGCACAATTCACAACCGCGTAATTTTTTCAGATCTTACTTCAAACAGTGTTTGTTGAGTTATATGGAATGAAACCAAGTTTTGAGTATTTCGTCATTTAGTCAAGCCCGGGGATCGTTTAACGCGCGGTCAGATTACTACGAAAGTCGATCCTGTTCCGTCCTCGGAACGTTAATTGTCGAAAACCATTAATAACGTGGCCGGACGTGTAACCCTCCTCAACGCCGATATCGTTCGCCACCCTCATACCCAAGTTCTTGGGCAAAATTCCTCCCCATGCAAAGTTGTGCGGACAACGCCTTATTTATGGCCGTCAGGTTATTCCGTAGGATCATGCTACGGACCCGTCTACTGTTATTTTGCCGACAATTCCGTGATTTGTACAAAAGTCAGGTCCAGCACAGTTTCCGCGACTCTAGATGTCCGAAAACGTATTGTTTTTTTTCGAACTTATTTAACACTCGTTAATGTATGGCTTTTCGTTTTTTTATTTCTCTGTTAACAACTTTAAGAGTATAAGGAATGCTCCGATTTTTGAAGTCAGTACCTCTAAAGAAACTGACTGTTATTGTCTCCTAAGGGGTTTCAAATTTAAAAGCTTAAAATTTAAAAAAAAAACGATAAAAAAAAAATGAAATTTGTGGAAAAACGTTAAAAACTACGGCTTACGTGTTTTTTGACACATTATCGCTTTAGTTTAACAGCCATTACTCTTAAAATAATAAACGAAACTAGGTAGCTGAAACTTTTACACAATATTGGCATAGTTAAAATACATGTTCGGTTTAAGTTTCGAGTGATTTCAAAAATGTTTGAGCTAAGTACAAAACTTTAAGTGTATTGAAAATTTCAGTTTTCTTTGCGGTTTTTCTTGATAAAAAATTTGATTTTCTACGAAAAGTGTGTATACATTTGCCACTAAAACATTTTTTTTTTTTTTAGGCGTTTAAAGTTGGAAAATGGTCGAAAATTGTTCATACCTTTGACTTATTTCGTAACTAACACAAATTTGGTACTTAAGAATTGAAATTACAATATGTTCCGTATAAAAAAAATTCGCCATCTGATAAAAAATATTTCCAAGAAATCCGTTTTGTAGATTCTGAAAGCGTGAAAAAAAATATTGATAAATGGTGTAAATTGGTTATAACAATAAAATTACGCACTATTGATACTAAAATCGTTTAAACTCCTCAAATAACGGTCTGAAATTTTCACACGGTATTTAAATTAATATTCATTATACGTGGATACGTTTTTCGGAATTTTCGGGCCATTGTTAAATTTGGTTTTTACAAGGATGCATACTAGACAACTCCGTCAAACTATGCCCACGCGACCTAGAGTGATCCAAAATTTTCGTTTTTTTCTGATGAGTTTTCGCACTATCGTGCTACATCAGTGAGTGATATACATACTCGATGTGATTCTATACGTATTTCTATTCATTTTTAAAAAAAACATTAAACATTTTGCGTTAAGACTCTTATCGGATGCACCGCCATGCACGCATTTAAAGTAATGGGTTTATAATATTAGGTACGTTTATTTTATCTTTCCCATACTCGTATTATAACATCAACAAAAATCGTAACCAGGCAACACGCCGTTTTTTGTACACGTATTCAATTTATTTTATTTAGAGAATATAAATTTCGTATGATTATTATTATCATGTATTACGTGTTTTTCTCATGTAGGTATACAGGTATAATATCTACGTGAAAATAATTTGCGATTTGTTAAAAAAAAATTATTTGAGCCCAGGACTAAATACTGATACACACAAGTCGATTCACTTAATAACTATAATGTGTTACGATTTCCATTAAAGCTTATATATTATTATTTAAATGTCTACGAAATTTTGTTCCTCTACTCGCAGTACGTTGATGTGAACGACCACAATCGATGGACTGCGTGGTCTTAGATTTGGTCTAATTTTTAATATTAGTACTTATGATTACACTTTTACTTTCAAACTGCTTACCTCAGTATCTCAAAAAATATTTTTACTAACTGTACATGAAAATTTGTTTGAGATTAGTATGATTTTTTTTTCGTAAACAATTCATTATACTCGTATAGTAATGGTCATTTTTCTTTACCCACTATTATTGAAATTTTATACGTTTTGATTGTAAAATTGTTTTTATTTCATAATGACAAAACAATAATCTTAAAATCGTTATGGTAAATATCCGCGTTGATTATCTATTACTGTCGAATTTCCCGTTAGTGGCTTAAACTTGTTTTAGCAGCTAAGGTAGAAAATCATTTTAGCCAACTCCGTGTACAGATAGTAATTGAATTGAAATGCGTCCGTTTCTAGTAAAGTCGGACGACCATTCTCACGGGAAATAGAAACCGTTCGTGACAAAACGTACAAAAACAACAACAATACACAATTGGCACTACAGGTGGAACTTTTGGGTTCGAATAGTTTTTACGATTTCATAGGCCGAACAACGCAAAACAAATAACAAAGTACGGAAAGATCCATTTTAAAAACAACGCACGTGCAGTTTTCAGTGAACGTATATAATATGTGATTTGTAAAACTTTCATTTTCAAGTATACTATTAAAAATCACGGCAACGGTGATATTTATCTCGATGTATAATTTTCATTGTTTAATAAAAATTAGACAGTAACATTCGGTGCGTCAAAATTTGCATTTTCCAATAATATCAACACGGAATGAAAAGTAATACTATGTTTTTGACGAATTGTGATAAATTGCAGCGTATATTGTGTTACGAGGTTTAAATTTTAATGGAATATAACACGGTGAGTATTTTAGCGAATCGAGATTTATGAACTGTCGTTTCACAGCGCTGTTCATTCTCTAACCGATTGACAGGTGTCAATTCGTATAAAATTTGTATAATTGCCTACCGTAAATAGAGATATATTTCATTTTCTATGTGTAATGGATACTATATTTTCCATCGATAGACAAAATTATTTAACATCAATAATATTTCGTTCCATTTTTATATAGTTTAAAATAAAACACGTCCTGATTGTTAATTCTCAGAACTGTATTTAAAACACGCGATTACTAATATTCGAGTGGAATAAATTCCATATATAATTGCAATCAAAAAATTTTTCGGAACGATGCAAAAGGTTTAAAATACAAAAAATAACTTGTGTTAACTCGTATGAAAATATTTATTTTGTTACTTTACCGTGACTTCATTTCAAAAAAGCATCTGATTATAAATTATACAATTAAAAATATATTTACTAATTTCGATTCGTCATAACAACATTCTTCACGCAAACAACTATGTTTTGATTTTTGCTAACATCTTTTCAATAGTTACATTGTATTGAAGCTTAAGTTTTAAATAAATTATAGTATATGATCTATGGTAAAAATGGAGATGACTTTTAACCGGTGTACAATTTACCAAATAATTATTGGCATTTTAATGTTAGGTATTTTTTTAAGTGTATTGATACATTGTTAAAACAGTTATAAAAATGTTTTGACGTTTATTATTATAATATCATAGTAAACATTTGAGTTTTTTATCTAAAATCTAAACGTATAAACAAATCTAATATTTTGTTTACAAATTTGTATTGTACGAGTAATAAGCTGCATGGAAAAATTCTAAAATTATCTAAGAAAAAAAGAAAAGAGGAAAAAAGTATTGTTGTAAAAGTACACATAATTATTATTTTTTTTTTTTTTGAAATAGTAAAATGTCAAAATTGTAGTAGTCATGACAGCGAAGGATGTTTGTAGCAATAGCGTAGAATAAACAAACTAAACAAATCAGGAAAATGTATTGTGGAAAAATGCATAATATGAAAGAAAGCGTTGGAGTTTTTGGGACGATTTCAACATATTTGAGCCCTAAAATTTCAAACGAGAATGCACAAACAAAAAGTATTCCAAATTTTGTCTAAATAACCGAAAAATCGGCAAATTATTAATTAAAGTGAGTGCAAAAGTACAATACCTACTACTGATCACAACGAAGAAAAAGACGGTATTATACCTAAAGTTAAATTTTTGCTCTCTTTTCTACCAAATATTTTACATTAAATGATAGGACCAAGCACGATGCTATATATCACTTCGACGTACCTACCACATTATTATTTACTGCATTTAGGTTCAGTAAATAGTGTTATGTTTTGCGTGAAAAATCACGTATCGTTTTTTTTTTCTACCCACCAACGATGAAAAATGATTTACGAGATGTTTTTTTTATATCGAAAACTAATTATTTAGACCAACGATTTATTCATAATTGCAAATACAATTTTGACCCTTGTGGTTTTTTTTTTTCTAGTAGTTTTTACACTGCAGTATAAAATTTATCGTAAATGTGCAAAACCCAGAACGAAATAATTATTCGTTAAATTATAACGAGAAAGCTTATACTTGGTGAAACCTAATACTGTCACTTAAAAAATAATTAAAAATTTATAAAAAATAATGAATTTTTTAATGTTGTGAAACGATCGTAATTTCAACTACAATATACACATTATCATTTTAATCAACGAAGATTGGTAGACTAAGTTGAAATTATTTATATGATGATGAAAAATAAAATATAATATAGGTAGAAAAGACCTACAGGGTGATATTTTTACGATGAAACAAAATAGTTTTTGTTTTAAATTCCGATTTTGCATTTTAAATTTTATAATAATCACATAGGTGTAAAGGTAGGTTACTAGGTATAACTGAAAAATCCATATTTTTAATCTACCTAACGAAATAGTTCTTAAATATTCTAAAAAATGGCCGTAATAATTTTGAAAATATTTTACACTATTAGCTAAGTTAAACGAGTTTTCCGGAAGGCGAAAAACTTTTATTTATTTCAAAGATACCATATCAAAATATTTAATCATAACTTTAAAAAGTACTTATATTAAGTTACATAAAACTTTTAATAGAATGTATAAAAAAAACGGGTTAAAACTTAAAATTGTTTTGGCTCTTTTAATTTTCAGTTAACTAAAAAATGTATTTTTTTTTTTTTAATTGATTTAAAATTTATTTGGCAAAAACCTAAAACATCAAAATTTATAACGTAAATATATTGTATAAAACTACTTTGAATTTAAATCAATTTTTTACAAATTAGAATCGTTATGTCATCGTCAGAGAGAGAGAATGCTAGCTTACATAATTATTATACCTGTTGAATGGAATGATAGATCATTAAAATGTAAAATTTTGATGCTATAATTATCACGATTTCACATCTAGAAGATAAAAATTTAAAACTTTTTTTTGATAAGTGAGAAAAAAAACGTTTGTAGGTACTTTTTAAAATAAAAATTAATAATTTTTAAATATATAAAAACACATGTAAGGTTAAGGTATTTTTTCAATTAAAATTACGAATTTTAACTTTCAAATAAAAATCCTCTAAGTTGTCGATTGATTACTGACTAGTATTAAAACAATGCATTTTAATGTTAAACAAATATTTTAGCCACCGTTATTGTTGAGTTTAATTAATTAATAAGTTCTAAAACGCAATGTACTTTTAAAAGCAGATTAAAAAAAACTATTATTATATTACAATAATCTTGATGACAGAAATTACGCGATTTCGTCGTTACTTAATCTTCAAAAATGTATGTTTACAATTAAAAATGAATAATACGCAAAAAGTCACTATGTTTTACATAAACTCGCTGATAGTTTGGTACCTAGCAACTCAACATTTTACCCACACAATTAAATGTGTTCACTTTGGCGTTCTGAGGATTTTGTTAAAATTAACATAGAGCTTAAAAACTATTTGAATTTTAAACTCAACTAAAAATTAGATATTATCTATACATATAAAAGCCAAATACCACTGACTCACTCACTCACTCACTCACTCACTCACTCATTGACTAAACAACGCACAGCCAAAACTACCGAACGGATTTATTTGAAATTTTCAGGAAATGTACTTATTACTATGTGTAGGCGCACTAAGAAAGGATTTTTCGAAATTCGCATTTTAAAGGGTAAAAAGAGCTTAAAATAGTTAAGCGTACGGCAGCGTACGGGTCCGCAAATACGGACATTTTAGCCCACCGCGGTACCAGGGACCCATGATCCGCATGACGCGGCACGCAACACGTGTTTGTGGCCACGTGGTGCACTTGAAACGCAAACGTCGGCTTCATGGGACCCTGGTACCAAAAATTGATAATTTTGCGGAGCGATGGGCTATATTTATTGATTAAATTATAATATTCTATAATATTATAATATTCTATGGTTATAAATATACTGTATATATATGGTAGGGTTTAGGATGCGGCCGGATTTACTGACGAACGAACATGCTGTCGACATAAAATTTCACCCATCGGCGGCATTCGGTGTTAAATTTCATTTCAATCCTATTGGTCACTTTCGACGGGACGGCGGGGTGACAGTGCACATGTAATTTGAAAGATTTTTTCCCCCGAGTCACTGTTGTGGTCGCCCTAAATCCGGCCCTGCGCACGTATCCATGTTTCACTAATTATATATATATATACAATATTTGTGTGTATAAAGGAGAGTGTACTTTACCCGGGGACCTTTTTTCGATGTAATAGTGTATAATAGATACGCAGTATTGTCGTTACTGGTTATAGGAGAAACAATTATATAGTAGAAATTAGTACTTAATTATTATTGGTTGCCACCGGTTGTTCGGGCAGACCAGGTACAAAAACTTGCGTCAAATCGAATTTTTGAACACGGCCTACCGAGGTGGCACTTTGTCCGCGAACCAGGGTGGCCGAGTCGCGCTTACTGCAGCGATTACACCATATTACCAAAAGTACTCGAACAAACACGATTTTTTTTTTTTACGAACTATCATTTTTTACGGGCAACGAAGTGCGCGGGATCAGCTAGTATATATATATATTATATTAAATATATATTTATAAAAAAAGAAAGTGAGTAAAATTTTACGTTTTCCGTTATTTTTACGAAAAAATCTATGGCCCAAGCAGAATTTGGAGCAATAAATACTTTCAAAGTATCGCGATAATGTTGTTAAATTGAATATTTATTCGGATTTCGGGTGTTTAACATGGGTGTTTTGTAAAAAAAATTTTTCGGGTCGTAGGGGTTCCGGGTGTTGAAGTTTTTAAGGGTTTTTATGGATGTAACGGGTTAGGCTTGATTCGGGTGCAAAGCCTTGTTAAAAACGTACCGACTGCGAGTACTGAAAATACTTATATTATATACATTACAGTTATTTTACTAACTTCTGGTAAGGGTTTCGGTTTGGCCACGTGTATACCTCCGATTACACCCAAAAGTACTCGAACAAACACGATTTTTTTTTTTTACGAATTATCATTTTTTACGGGCAACGAAGTGCGCGGGATCAGCTAGTACCATATAATTTAGTTCTAAAGTAAGTTATTATAGTACTTATAATCTGTAATCAAACTAATTAAACATTAAACTCTCTAATAAGTGCGATTAAAACAAATTTCTAGATAATAGGGGTTTTTCATTATAATTCTACAAAATAAATAAAAATAACTGAACAACCTACTTATAATTTGACTAATTCGAAGCTTAATGAACGAATATGAAATTCAATAACTGTTGATTAATAAATCATTTAAATTAAGTTTTATTTACGAATCGATACATTTTGGTACACAAAATATTATATAAATTTATAACGCCATTGAATTATAAATTTTTGAGACAGCCTAGAGAAAAATAGATTCTAAAATTTGAGGTTTGAATTCTACGTTTTTTTCCCATACCTAATATGTAAATAAATAAAAAATACAAGTTCATATATATAAATGAAAATAGGTATGACTACTTTTATTGCTGGGAAAGACAAATTATTTTTCTGTTCAATAAAAAAAAATTTTGTGTTGTATTTTTGTTCTAAGATTGTTGGAAACACTATTGAACTTTTAAAACGCCACAACGATAACCATTTCTGTTTTGAACCGATTTCGCGTACCAGTTTTATAATAATTTTCAAAATTGTGCAGGTTTTGTCCGGAAGTTGTTAACCGCGAAGAACAACCGACAAACGATTCGCGGTGTACAAACGTATTATACAAATAGATAGCGTAAATCAATTAATCAGTGTATATACCACCTAACGCACGATCGATTACGCGCGGTTTGTTCGTCCCTGGACGTTCGCACTTTCGGTAACGTTTCGTCGGCGGCGGGATCGTCGGAAAAAGGATCCGTTAAATCGTCGTTTGAACGTCGTCACGTTTTCAAAACTGTTTCCGACGGTTTGCTCGTGTAAAGTTCCCCCGTTCGTTTTTCAACGCGAACCACCGCGCGCGCTCGTTAAACGAATCCTCGACGTCCGCAAACGAACGAGTGTCTTCAGCACGGGTGTACTCGACAAAGTGTGCGTCGTCGTGAATAAAAAACGAACGATTATCGACCAATTTGGAACACGAGGAACACGAGAATGTGGATCACGCGTACACGACGTGCGCTGCGAATATTTCGTGTGAGTACCCGCCAACAGTATCGAATCTGCGCACGTTTTTATCCCGTGATTTTCAAGAAGAACGACGATCGCTGCTTTCGGATATTAGATGATGCGTTCGAGAACCACAACGCTCGCGTCGTGACCCGCTCAAAGCGCAGCGCACGTCAAATTACCCTCAAGCACGCGACTTTTACCGACTCCGGCTAACTTTTGTTTTTCTATCCAAATATCAGCGGATTGATCGGGTGTGAGGAAAAAATTATACCTCGGTCGTAATATTTGTTAGGTCGCATCGCCGTGTAACTAGCGTTTGGAACGCGCGACGTCCATTGTGCGTTTGAAGCTCGTCCGACCGATAATGCACAATGTGAGCGACGTCTGATTGATGACCGCGGACACGGGGCTTCCTTTGGCGCATAACGGGCCGTTATTAATTTTCCACCGACAAAGCGCCGGAGAGGAGGCGGAAAAAAAAACAGGTCGAGAATCTGTCCTCGGCCGCTACAACTGCAGATCACGCCAGTACGGCGCGCTGCTAGAGAGGATTAATTTTTTAAAGGCGCTTTAATGCAGTTAAAGGCTGTCGGTAAAGGTATCGCGATAGTTTTTTGGTTTTTTACGCGCCCGCACAGAGTGACGGCCGTTAACGGTTATTATTAATGACCTGGCGTGTTTCACCGCGTACCGCGCGACATACCCCGTAACGCGCAGATTTCGATTCGAACAAAACGTTCCTTCTGGCCGACGGACGCTACGACGGACTATTATTACGTTCTGATCGCAGCGACGAGCGATGAACGTATTGTCTGTGACTGTGGCGTTTATATATATTTTTTCCCCCATCAACAACTTTTCGTACATGAGTGATGCTCCAAATTTCAGAGTCGGTAACCTTTCTGAAAGGGTTGTGTGTGGTACTTTGATTGTGGCTTTTTTCGAAATCGAGAAAATTACGGCGAAAAATTTGAAATTTTTCACGTCTGTAATGACGTTTTCGCGTAGAAGGAGCGCTCCGATCGTCGTCGCGTTGAACGCCGCGTAAGATCGCGAGGCTGAGGATTATATTTTATTCGGAGCATTTTTCGATAGTATGAATTATTTTTTCGGTCAGGTGCCGGAAAAACTACGAAATCAGTGCCGAATTCGGCGTCAGAACGGCCTGTTAAACTGTCGTTTTAAAAATTTATTCCTCGTCATTTTTAAACTTTTATGTACTAAATTGATTATTTAATACGTTATTAAAAATTTTAAAAAGTTTTGACCAGGTATAATATGCCATTTTTTTTTTTTTACCTGTATGTATAACAGGAGTAATTCGAGATCTTTTTTATTTTCATACAGGACTTGTTATTAGATTAGATAGCTCGCTCAGAATTGGTTTTTTTTTTTTCGAATGCAGTGATTTATTGTTGCTTTTAGATATTAAAAAATACGTAATTTTGAAACCAACGACCCGCCCAAAGCACAGTCACTACATTTACTATGGTAGCGTTTTTTTTTTTTTTGTTTAACATGATTAAATATTAGTACCTATTTTAAAAGGGGATACACCATCATTTATTTTTTTTTGATTGATTACGTAACCTATATAGATGTAACACTCACGATGACCCTAAAAAATATTTTCAAAATTTCATTTGATTTTTTTAACCGGTTGATACAGTTTAAAAATCGAAATTTTGCATTTTACGTTTTTTACGCAATTAAAAGTCTAACTTTAAGTATAAAATCTATACATACTTCTCGATCTACTATCATTGGCCGATTTTTCTAAGTCAATTTTTTTTTCAATGCTAATAATGTTTAAATTTGACCTCGTTGTTGAAAACTGACATTCATGATAATTTTTTATTTTTTAAATTATTTATTTTTTTTTTTTTTTAGTAGAATGTGTAACACGTGAAATACCTACATGTTGTTTTCTTTCAAACATACCAATCCATTTGTTTGTTTACTGTGACGGGAGATTTTATATATTCTTCATTTATATTCTAAATCATTCTTAATAAAATTGTCAATAACTAGTGTATTGTTCTAAGACAAATAGCGTGTGGTAACAATATTTACGATTTGTTACTTTCACGTTTTAACAACGAATGTTGGCTTAGTTCGATAATATATTATGATTTAAAAAAATCTTTTTTTTTCTGATTACAGGTAGAATTTGTCGATATGCACTATGGCAGCGAAATGGATCCATTGAAAAATTCCTATCTGTTCGCGGAACATTTGGATGAAATACGTAACTGTCAAGCAGTGTCTCGAGGATGCTTCTTTTTGGTAACTACATTCTATAAAATGTCTTATGAAATATTTGATAATACTTTTAAAATTTCTCCCGGCTCAAAACTTTTTTCATTTAAAAATTTAATTTTAATTCGTTTTTATACGAATTTGTCATTTATAGTATGATTTGATCCCAAAGAGACTGTACATTATTATTATTGTTATTTTTTTTTTTTTAAGTTTACTTTTGTAAACATTCAAATGATTTGTTTATGCAACTACGCAACTACTAGTTTTTTAAGTATTTTTTCACTTGGTTTTATTTCATTTTCCTCTTATCTCGTTGTGGTCTTTGTACACTCGGATTTGCATATGAAATACCTAGTCTCGGTACTTCGGTGGTCCCGATAACTTGAGTTACGTGAAACACTTACAGGAATGTTTAGATGTTTATACACAAAACTTGAAATTACGATTACCACAACAATAACGATTTCCGAAAGTCGTATAAAAAAAAAAGCATTTTTATTCTGTAATTGTGTAATGTGAGTAAGTTTTTAGGAGTACGTACATTGTTTTTTTTTTTTTTATCGCATGTATAGCGAAAGCATTCAAAGACATTACTGTTAAGATTTATGAAAAATACAGTAAAAATTTAGTCTATATTACCATATAAGTTTCTGTAGTTGTATGCAATG
The DNA here is from genome assembly GCA_017140985.1 of Hormaphis cornu. NCBI lineage: Eukaryota > Metazoa > Arthropoda > Insecta > Hemiptera > Hormaphididae > Hormaphis > Hormaphis cornu. The sequence continues at coordinate 35,009,080 of CM029357.1, forward strand.
TGTTTAATGAATATTCTTGAGAAAAATATTGTATACTGTGAGGAATTTGTCTTTAGAAAAATACATATTGTACTATAATAACAACTTAATTACAAATAACAAAATGACGATACAAGGATTGAATTTATGCTATGACATTACAAAAAACTATTTGTATGATTAATAGTTACTTAATATGTTTAACAACTTGAAATTTTTTTCAAAAACGGCGTCCTGTATATGCAATTTTACTACGTGTGCGTTAAAAGTACCTACCCATTTAATGTTGGCTGACAAAATTTATCAATCTGGACACGTGAACCAATTTTATAATAATTCTTTAAAATTAAGTAACTATAGATATTATTTATTTTAGAGTATGTGTATTATATTTTATACTACTTAACACGCGAAAAACTAATACTTTACATAGGTATTACATGGATTTTTACAAAACCAATTAATTTTTGTCATCTATACTTTTTTATTTAATTTTTTTTTTTTTCTAACTTTAGGTGCCTATTACTATCCATAATTCATTTCAACTGCTGTATGGGTTAATACTTAGTATATTCAGGCCAATGCGTCGTCAACGCTGCATAAAATTAAAAATATTTTAATAGAAAATTTTAAATATTACATTTCATGAGGGTTGATGCTTAAGGAATCGTGCACTGTAAAATTAAAAAAAAAATTACTCTTATATTTTATATCAACCAACAAATTATATAAAACAATTAAAATGTTTATGAACTATAAGTTTGTAATAATAGCGATATTTAACGTGGCATAATTTTATTATTTTTACGAGATTAAACATTTCAAACTAGTTTAACACTGATTTAGTTTAACTCAATATGTCTTTTGTACACCATGTCTACTTTACAGTATTTGCTTATCATTAATTCTTTGCCCGAAAAATTTGTTAGAATTTCTCGTTGTTATAATTTGTAATATTAACGTATTATACTAATGCTGATAAAACATAATATTTTTGATATCTCTTATTTTTTTTTTTTAATAATTTTATAAACCAATATGTATAGCGTACCTAAACCGATTTTACTCAACTAAAATAAAAAAAAAATATTTTCTCATGATACATGTAGTCCATTTAGATGGGTGATTAAATGCGTTTCATGATATTTTCTAATAAAAAATTAGGTTGCTAAAATCTTACAAAAAATTAATTTTTTCAAATAATATAATTGTTACTCATACTAGGTACTCGCGTTTAGTGACTAGATACGACGATATAACTTTATTGAATACTGTGCACGATTTTTTCTTACATTGATCAGGGAAACAAAAAATACTAAAATGTTCCAAAGGTTTCTACTTACATTTATATTCTTACAAAGTTTAATGTCGTGCGAAAGTCCATTGTCATAAAATATTTATTTCCTAATAAAATAAAAAAATAAAACTGTTAGCCGCAATTACAGTTTTTAAGCAACTGCAAATGACAGTTTTATAGAAACTAAACTAATAAAAGTGTATAATCATTAAATAAGCATATTATAATAGGGGTTTTGTTCAGTTCTAATTTATCCATGAAAACTAACCCAATGATATATTATATTGTCTGCGACATTTTTATTTCTGCGTCTCTATAAAAATAATATTTTAATTTCAAAACACAGAAACACATAAAAAAAAACTAAATACTTATCAAAATCGTGAAGTGAAATATATTAAATATTACAACTAGAGAAAATTTAATTTAACAAATTTAATTTATGTACATTAAACAATATGTTTTCTTTTTTCTTTATTTCATAATTTTATTAAATACTACTTACTATAAATATAATATTGACTTTCCTAAAATTTAGATAGATTTGTATTTATGTTAAATATAAAATATAACTCTATGTAAATAATATTAAACTGTAACAAAATATTTTACTGCCTAACATAAGTTTTGAAGATTATTTCCGTAATTTATAACAACTAATAGTGTATACATAAAAAAAAATAAAAGTTTTAAAAATAAAAACACACATCATTTTATATTCAAATATTAAAATACTAATTTTGATATGAATTGAAAAGATATAAGGTGCTTCTGGCGTGTATGTAGGAGATGTAAAAAATCAAGGTAAATAGAGGTCTAAGACAAAAGTGGCTGATCCAAATAGTTAGAAAAAAAATGAAAGAGAAGAAAAGGATAAAGCTGTGATCTGTGTCTAGACATCATCAAATATTAATAGGTTGTGTGCTAAGTAAGAAGATTTTTTACTCATGATTATTTTTGTTATTTAATATATATTTTTAAAATAGCTTTTAAAAACTAAAATGGCCAGAATTTGCTTTTGATTACTGAAAAGAAGAAAAATCTTGTTTTGTTCAATATTTGTGTAAACTTTACACTAATTTTAATATAAATTTCTCATGATTTAAAATTTGTTTGAAATATTTAGTTGTTGATTTTCAGTAAAAAATTATAAATATAAATACTAAGTATAAAGCACTAATGACTAAGTTGACGAAGGCCTTATTATAATGCTTATTGGTATAAAAATTAATTTAATAAAACTTTATTAAATATTTACTTGGACTAATAATTTTAACTTCAATGTGATACATTTCTAACCTTAGTAATAACTTCTTAATTTTCATTGTTTGTTTTAATGTTTTGTAAAAAGTTGTAATGTTTATTTTACAAATACGATACAAAAACGTGGCTGTCAAAATAAATTACGATATATTAAAATAAGATGTAATTGCTGTCGAATAATAATTATTCTAAAAATTAAATTAACGTAACAACCAATCTGGTTTCTAGAGCTTGTTAGACTTCATTTTGGACTCCATTTTTTTTTTAAGGTTATATAAATGGCTTGAATATTTTTGAAATTTTTCATACATTTAAAATTTCTTATTCCAATAACTGTGTGAATATTTTAAAAGTATGATTTTAATCACAAATGTTCGTTAGGTTTACACATCATAACTTGCGTGGAAATTTAAGGTAATTCGGAGAATTTTTGAAATTTTCGTCGTCATTCAATAAAAAAAAAGTAAAAAATTTTAATTCATTTTTCGGTCGATTATTTGACTTTATTCTTGTATCATACGTAAAGATTGGATACTCTACCCGAAGAATTGTCATTTCTTCTACGTTTTTGTTCGGTTTTGGTTGAGCAATTTTAACAAAACGCCCGGAGCTGTTACATTTTAATCTTCACCGTATGTGAAATGTAGGGGGTCTAGAGGCGGCTATTAGCACTCTCTGTTATAATTCTCACATTTTCATAAAAAATACACGAAATTACTTAATACTAATTAGCCCCCCAACAGTTTAAATTTCAGCTTTTCAAGTTGCGCCTATGATCGTCACGTATACGTTAAAAAATTTTAGACACTACGTTTGAAAACCACCGTCGCGTCATCGCATCGCAAAGCGAATTAAATCGGTTGATTTTAGTTAAACGCTGTGATTAAAACGAAAATGCCAAAACGAATTAGTAAATTTTCCTCCGGACCCGACCTGGTCATATTTTGTTTTTTATTTTGATTATTTACCTAAAGTGCTTGGTGGGCGACGAGCATCAGCCGTGTCCCGCGCCAGTGCGCATAGCGGAAGACGCTTACGAACAGCTGAAAGACGCAGCGCAAGAACTGAGTTTGGAGTGGTCGACGGTGGAGAGCGCTTATCGACTTGACCCGTTGAACAGCCACTACACGCTGCTGAAACCGTAAGTATCTTCCTGCCCGTTTGGCGTTTACCTAGCCGTGCCATAAGTCTTTTATTATTATTATTTTTTTCACTTTTTCTTTCGATTTCAAACCTTTTTTTTCCGAACGACTCCAAATGTATACACGGGACATACACAGAATTTTCGCCTCCGCCACTTTGGCACAGGTTATTCTTCTTAAAATCCTTTTTATTTTTTTCATTTTAAAATCCAGTCTTTAAAGAAAAAAAATATTTTTTTTTTTTATATCGTGATCATTATTCTATCACTGCATACCATTATCGGTCGATCCGAACATTATTTCTATGAATATATAGCGCGAGAGAAAATTGTATAGTTACTGAATAATGATCGAGAAATCGCAAAAAAACAACGTCTTCTACTAAAAACATATTTTAACTCGACACATTCCTACACGAATTATGCGTACTATTACTCTTGGTATACGTTGAAATGTTTCTAAAGCAACAAAACAATAATGTGACGCATTTTTGAAGACATGGTTTTCGAACTTCAATGTTGTTTAACCGTAAAGCGTGCAAGCAATATTTATTGAGGTACAACAACAATAAATCATTTTTATGCAATTGATTTTGATAAAAAAACTTTATATTTAAAATAATACTCGTTTTAATATTGAATACGTTGTAAAATTCATAAGTAGACCAAATATGCTGCTAAAAAATTTGTTATAAGAGCGAAGACGGTAAAAAAATAAAATAATTCTCACGAAACCGGACGATAAAAAATGTAAACTAATATAATAATTTTTAAACACCACTATGGTAGAGAATAAAGGTCAGGCATATTCTTAAGAGTTCACCTTATTTTTATTTTAAATTCAGTGTGTAAGATACCGAACAGTTATATTGAACAATGTCTGCTTGAAAATTAATGGTTTCTAATTCACTTAGTTGATTACTTAGTATAATGCACGTTTATTAAAAAATGAATAAAGTATACGGTTCTGTAAAATCAACGGACTTATTCTATACAAATTGTATATTGTAGTAATAAATCAAACCAGATTTCGAAGCTAAATTCAAGACAATTTTCGGATTGAATAGCTAGCTAGAAAATATCATAATATTTTATTATATTTAAGTAATTGCCAATTTATTACACATTAACTTTTCATTTCAATACTGTGTTACTCACAGTTGTATTTAATTTTTCGAAACACTGAATTGTATTCGCCAAATATTATTACGATTTTATAGATGTTTTTTTATCTAAGGCAGTTAGTATTTTTTAAGCCGAGAAAACCCCCTTTAAAGACACATAATTGTAAAAACAACGTATAGTTTGATATAATCATAATCGAATGCCGTACTCACCAAATTATACAACTACATATTAGAAAGTTTACATATTAGAAACTTTCTACACTTTATCCATGTTCTAACAATCGTTGTACGAAAAAGGTTATTTATTGCAAAACAAAAGTCTAGAAACTCTAAAATCTAAATACACATCATGTGACGCAAAAATTGACATTCAAAATATTTTATTCAACATTTTTTCATACAGTTTTATTTTGAATAAAATAAAGGAACATAGTAAAATTTAATACCTATACAATCCACAGTTTCGATTTGTACTTGATACATCGTTAAATTTAAATGGAGACATTACATTATTTAATTCGCATTGTTAAAAGTAATGAATTTTTAAGAAATTGTTGGTTTAATATTATTATTATTATTATTTATTTTATTTAATCTAAATTTATGCAATTTGTACGATATATTCTATAATACATCAATTACCGTTAAAATGTATCAAAATTAATACGTTTCGAGGGATTTGAAAACAAATCACAATATCTAATACAACAATGGAAGAGTTAAAACCACGTTAATTAATTTGTAAAAAAAAAAAAAAATATTGTTTAATTAGCGAGAAACGAAATTGTATTATTTATACTTCCATATTATATAATATAATCTACCTAGGTATTCTGTCATCCCGTCACTCAAAATTAATTGTTTGTTTTCAATTATAACGCGGGAATATGATTTAACACGCTTATTTCATTAATACTTTACTGCGAAATAAAAATATATACACGCACGACACAGCAAAAATATGAATGCATTTTTATCCAACTTAAACGTAATAATTCAGTTTTACGCTGTACAAATACCTTTTTTTATTGTATTAAAAATAGGCGTATCTGGTGTAAAATAAAACTGTTTTTTTTTACAATTAAAAATAAAAAAAAAATTGTACATTTATTACTCGTCCATCGAAAAATGTTTGGGAATATTTGTGTACATTTCAAATGTCTTGTAATTAATGAAAGGAGTATATTTTATTAAAATAAATATGACTATCAAGAGTAATTTATTTTCGCTGACAATTTATAATTTGTACTGAATAAAAGACATTTGATCGTGAAGTAATGTTTAATAAGACAATAAAACTGAATTTACAGTTTATGGCAAGTTACTATAATATACTTAACCAACAATTCAATGTGATTTTTAGTGGATAGTGTATGTACGTAGTTATAAAGTTTTTAATATATCAGTAAATTTGAAAAAAGCCTAAATTGAAATAAAACTGTCACGTATATAATATGTTTTAATTGATTTGGACTTTGTTGCACTTAACGATAAGCAATTTTTCAAACGCTTTAAATAACTCGAAAACTCACTTTTAGCTGTTAATCTCGGTACGTTTAACTCTATTAAAGAGTAGGTATTATTATTATTATTTATATTTTTGTATTCATACACGCTGAGAGTATTGAAAGTACAAATTTAAAAAATATCTTACCGTTTTTGTTAGCGTTGCAGAAATATTTTTGTGAGCTCAAAAGCACCAAGTATATTAATTTATCAATACGCGTTAATCCACTGTAATAATTTTTCTAAATTTTAATTCGTTTCACCGCGATATCCGTACTACTGATGCGGAAAATATCGAATGATTATTTTCAACTCAGCAATATTCCAATTAATATAGTTATACTAGTTTTTTTTTTTTTTTTTTGGCACCAAAATTAAGTGCATCCCAAAGCCGTAATAATTCTCCTCCTGTGGGAGATTAAAGTATTTTGGCTTTTAGAAGAACGGAGAGGTACACGCTGACGATGTTTATTTTCCAATTATAAAACGTAGATTGAGCTGTAACGCGCGCGCGTGGTGGCACACGAGTGTGTGTAAGCCAAAGGGACAAATATGTTTTACCGAAGCTTACCACTCGGAAAAAGCTTTTTTCCCGCTTTTTTCCATCTCCCAATTCCATCACAAGACCGTAATCTGTTTTACTTAGACCCAAGTCAGTCGGTCCCCGTGCGTGCACCTAAGTCTATATTTTACGCTAGTCCAGCGTATTTTTCCGACGGGGCTTAATTTCCGAGAAAGAGACTGTTGTGTTGTGTACAATATTTTTGTAACGCGGGGTCCGAATATTATTTTCAGTTAAAAATACATAAATCAAATCCGTCCCACCCCTATCACACTCGTTTCTCAGCCGCTCCACCGCGTCTGTCTTTCGCATTGTATCGCTACGTCCAACAGAACGAAATGACTTATCGCGGTAATAGAGTTTTGACAGGATCCCCCGGCATAAAATATGAAAAATGAAACGGATCCAAACAGGTATCTCTTTGCTTTACAACCTTTTTCAACGAATAGGTTGCACCATCCATCGCTGTCTCGCAACAAAACCATTTTTCCGACCGCCCTGCAGTAATATACCGAATATTACAATAACGGATACGCGATTTCCCCCAAAATAATAGAGTTTTTGCAGAAGAGATTTTACGAACGTACTGCAGTCGTAAAAAAAAAAATTGTATTTTTACAGGGAGGACAAAAACCTAGAATGTATGCATTCTTGGTTTGAATTGACCGAAAAAGCGTTAACAGTCATGCAAGAAGCGTCTCAAGAACTGTTAAGTAGAGGTTTAATTGTAGATCCTCAAATATTTCAATCAGCAGTTCAACATCAAACTTTACACGCACTTGGTGAATTAAAAATTATTGATATTTTAGCTGCCTGTTTTGTAACAATAAGTGTTATACGGTCTGTTTTTTACTTGTTCTTAGATTTGGATAAAGAGCACATGGTTGTGTACAACAGAGAGTTTACTGGGCGACGAAATTACAATATCTCTGTCGATGAGACGGTCGCATCATTCAAACATTTTTTAAATGATACAGTTCCATCAAACAATCTAATCGAACTGAGGTAATAATCGACATTTATTCAGTATTCATCTCGTTAGTACCTATAGCTTATTGAAACGGTTAAACTTTTAGCGTGGAATGGAAGCCTGGAGGTATTGATGGTGAACATCCCGAGCACGATATGTATTTGACCATATTCCAAGAAGCGGTGATGTCGAAAATGCAGAGTATGATAAATGCGAGCATAGAACAGAGACCCGAGCTTAACGCGAGGAATAAGACTATCCAAGAAGTGCTTAAAGAGGCGATTGTCCACATTGTGCATTGCAGAGATCTCATAAAACACAATTCTTTTAATTCTCACTTGGACGTGGTTAGCAAGATCCGAAAAATGATGTCCACGACTACCAAACACGGGCCGATTATTGTTCGCGGAGGTTTGGGTTCCGGGAAAACATCGATTATCACTACCGTTTATCAAGAGTGCGAGAAATGGTTTGACAAGAAATTGGTGAGAATCGTGAGATTTTCCGGTGTCACTCCGAGGGCTTCGTACAATCTGGAACTATTGAGGATCATTTGTGAACAGCTGACATGCATACTTCAACCAAACGGCCTATGCGTACCTTTGGACGCCTCGTTCGATCCATTGTACGTCAGCGATTGGTTTCAGACGTTGTTGAAACGATTCGAAGATGAATTCAAAACGTCCACGTTGATTTTGTTCATCGACGACTTACATAGGTTAAACCCTTTGGATTCGGACATCGTCGCAGGGTTGTCCTGGTTGCCTATAGTGCTGCCATCTAACGTACACATTCTGTGCACCACCCTGTACACTCCCGATGAATTGAAAATGACTCCACTACAAAAAGACCGTTTTAAAAGTTCTGACTTTTATATAGAGCAACCGAATGCCAATATTGGTATAGTAACACTCGTAGTACTGTGTATGAGAATATAATAATTGATGTTTATTTTTTTCTATTTTTCAGAGACAATCAAGATAAATATCAACAGTTTATTACACAATTACGAATCGCTTTTTGGTTTTAAAGCCGTTTCGAGATTAGCTTCGTACATATCAGTATCCGAATTCGGACTGACGGAAACCGAACTTCTTGAGCTGCTTATGCCAACGACTGGTGATTTTGGAGCTACGCTTAAATTAGAAGACGGAAATTTTAATTTTTCCACATTTTGTACGGCTAAAAAAACTATAAGTAAGCGTAAAAATATTATGTCCCTAGTTAAAAAAAAAAAAAGCCTTACAAAAATATTATACGTTTGTTTAGTGCCTCTTCTATTTGAAAAGTTCATGAGCGGTCGAATATTACTGTGTTGGAGACACAAAATAACATTCGATGTAGTAAGGCAAAGATATTTAACGTCAAAGATGCATCAGAGGACTTTGCACACGGATATTGGTAATTTATTCTTTAGTGAATTCTCCAAAGATGAATCGGAATCGAAAAATGATGGTTGTAAGTATTTTAACTTTAATTAGAAAATAATTTAATAATTTTAATAACGCCTAGGTAAAAATTCATCAGGGCATAATTTACTTAATTAATATCGCACCTGCATAAGTAGACTCCTATATATCAGCAGTTAACGATAAGAGGAGATGTGACTTATAGATGTTAATATTGATTTAACAACAAAAATCTACAAATACATTTTTGTTTTTTTACCACTAGTATTCAAAGATTTAAAATATTTTCACAATAGTCAAAAATATTGTGGTACTACTGAAATTACTAGTATAAATCCAACATAAATAAAAAAAAAAAAAAACAAAAAAAGAAATACTCACCTAAGCTGTTATTAATTAATGCGAAAAAGAATACTAAAACATATCAGTATAAACTTTAAGTACCTACATACGAAGTTAGTTTATAAATCATGATATTTATTTACGCTGATAATTTTTCAAGCGCCTTCAAGGAAAAAAAAAGTTGGCGTTGCAAAATCAAACGAAAAAAATCCACGTTTTAGAAATTATAAAAAATATTTTTAACTGGCCAGTTTTGTCTAATATATTACATAAAAATATGGTTGTAGCTGTGAGTAAAGACGGAGAAACGGTCATACAAAACGATATGACCTACAGTTTGAGACACGTCGAAGAGTCGTGGATTCATCTCCTCAAAGCGGGTAATTATGCCATAACAGACAACAGTGTACACGATTCGTTCATACTTACCATAATGCGATACTCGTTTGTTCGGTGATAGTAATTAACAAAAGTGGGCATTAATTAGTTAAATAGTTAATGTTAAGTTAAGACTTTCTAACTCAACTAGTTAATGATTTTTGTTTTTAACTTATTCATTTATTTTTAATTTTATTGCAATAATTCAATTTTTATTTTACTTAGGTATCATTATTGCAAAGTCAAGTTGATTTTTATGTTTTTTTTTTTATCAAGCTGAACCAACCACCAATAACTAATTCGTTGAGTTTATTTATTTTGACCATTTATTTTCCAAACTAGATAAGTTGAATATAGGTACTATAAATTGGGCGTTTTATGATATGTGTTGGATATTTTAGCAAAAAGTAAATAATAATAATTAACTCTCTTATTTGAATTGAGTTTATTTCATTTATTGTCTTAACTTCTGACTTATTTAGTTTTTTTTTTTTTTTTTTCGTATTTAACTTTAAACTTCTGACCGAGAGCAATTCATTTGAATCAAACAAACGCAGTTGGTATTTTTTTTTTTTTCGTCTAATTCGTCCAACATCAATGTAATCAATGTTTTATACCAATGTACAGGTGACAATATGAGACTAAAAGAACTGACGTTGTGCAACTTCGACTTCTTACTAGCGGCCGTCAGGACCATATCCGTGAGTTATCTTCGTTCTATTCTGGAACACGCGCGATGTTACGTGTTGGACAGAGACGTCGAACTGGTTTACTACACTGTGAGAAAATCGAGCGACGTGCTTACGAGAGACACGCTGCAACTCGGAGCGCAAATCATAAGTTGGCTACGTCCGGTGGCAGGTAAGCACCTACCCTGCGATTGACGATTAATTTAGTAATTTTTTTTTTATATACACTCACAATATTATTGTTTTTTTTTTTTACAGACAGCAGCAAACTGATGCACAGAATCATCAGATGTTCCGTGTCGTGGTGCGACGGATTTACTGATCCGTTACTAGTGCCGCACACTAGCTGGCTGCAACCGCCGCTACCGCTGCACATAAAATGTAATCGACGTTTAAGCTTAAATAATATATCGCATGTATGCCACGTCTCATACGTGTCGCCACTTACTCACTGCAGGTGTCAGCTGCGGCATACCGATTCGCTACATCTCCCCTACGCCTTCGGCGCAACACGTGGTCGTCATACCGAAAGAGGGCGACGCTCAACTGTGGCACACGATGGGCAACACGAGGGTTCAGACTTTTCAGGGGCATACGAAGCCGATAAAATGTCTGAACGTCAACAGAAACCCTCAGTTGTTAGTCACTGGTTCTGAAGATCTCAGCGTTCTGGTCTGGGACCTGAACACGTACGCGTTGGTCGCGAAATACACGTGAGTGCAATGTTGTACAAAAACGATACGAGCGTTGGCAACCAAAAGAATTCTCACTATATACATATGTATTGTACGAATGTTTCGCTTTGGTTTTTACAGTGAATTAGAATCTCTGGTGTTGAGCCTTTGTATAGCGACAATCAACGACGGTGGAAACAAAGAGCTCGGCGTGGTTCTAGGTTGTGAAAACAGTAAAATACTTATTTTCACGTTAAAAGGAAAACTGGTCAAAAAAATTGACCACCACAAAGGGCCCATAACGGCAGTTCAATTGACGTCACAAGACGTTTTAGTCACGGGTAATGTATAATTTGCGCTTAAATGACCGGTTAGCCGCTGTAGGTATAACATTCTATACTGCAGTGTTTACGATAGGTTTTCACATCCGATGTACGTAATGTGGATCATGTGATTAATCGTTTTATTAAGCCATCACAAGAACGGTACAATATCGCGTGATTATAATATTGGCATCGTATCTGATACGCCGTAAAACATAAATTTGTATTGTTCAGTTCTTATGACGTGATTGAATTAGTTATAAAAAGTTCACGACTCGCATTCATCCACCACAGTTAATATACGTGGTGTTTTAAAATAAATTCATGCCGCCGAATAAATGTATTCTTTTGTATTAACAAATTCGGTACCAGTCACAACCGACACAAATAAGGTGTTATTAAATCTCTTACTAAAACAAACAAAAGTATAGCGTCAAGTAGACCTACGCATTATTAGGAAAATAGTTTAAAAAAATGACGCCTTAAAAGAATTAATACCGTAGTTCCCAGATATCCAGTCGGGACTATTTGTAGTTAGGTCGATTACGATAACGGGAAAAAACCTAACCGATTTTAATAGTTTCTTCAGAACTTTCTTTGACCTTTCTCTAGGTATTTTACTTAAAAGGGTAACGGTAACGACCGAACTAAACTCCTAAGTGAAGGCACGTCAGAACTATAACACGATTCAACACGAACACTTTTATTAAGTCGATCACGATAACGACCGCTGTTTTATGTGTAACTAAAGATGTAGAAAACCCTGAGGAAATTGTTCAGGAACTTATGTATAGGCAGTCTTCTAAAAAGCGATCGTGAAATTAAAGACTATGATTACAGTTTTATTTTGTTGAGACACACACACAAGTATTTCTCCAGGAGCACCACTTCGTTCGAGTCGCTCCCGGAGATTGATTTTCAACTAAAAGCAATTAAATTTAGTCCTTATAAATTTAAAATTATGTTCCGTCTGCTGTCGTTGACAATCGACGACAGTAACGCTACGCTGTACAAGCAGAAAACGATTTCGTTTGGCTAAAGTCTAAACACAAAACGATTTTGACAAGCGTAACTTTGGAAACCGTGGTTGCGCATAACAGATTTACTGTAACGCTGTATTTTTGTTTTCATCATATAATATTATTATAGATTGCGCATTATGATACACATTATGATATTTTCCTGAAACGCTCTTACAGCGACTTGATCACGGGGGAACAATCAATGCCGGTATATTGAAAAGATTTTAAAATTATAATTTAGGTACTTTCAATTTTGTTACCAGTGTACAATTTATTATTTTGTCAAGATTAGAGTGAGTTTGGGACTTTTTTTTTAATGGGTTTTCGAAGAACTCGTAAAAATAATAGACGCCTCGTAACCTTGCGAGGTGTAAGATAATAATAATCTAATAATTGTGTACGTGATATTATACTTTTATTTGTTCTAGTATGATATTTAATCAGCTTATTGGAGTTGGTTGTAACTAATGCAGAAGTATACGTTTATTCAGTATGCATTTATTTTGAAATCATAGCGTGTCTATGTTTAAAACACCACGTATTTATAATGTATGGTGGAACGCGACTTGTATTTGGTTATGAACTTTTTCTAACTAAGCGACGCATCAAAAAGCCAGAAAAAGATTTCTATTACAATCTGGCATATACACACTACCAACCCCATAGATAGGAGGGCGTATTGCAAGGGTAAAAAATGACCGGATCAATAAATCGATTTTCTATCGGCCCATATAATGACCAGATCATCATCAAAAGCGGCCGATATCGGTCCTTGAGGCCTGAACCGGCCCGATTTTGTATTAACAAATTCGGTCGAACATGGCCGTAGACGACAGAAAAAGAGTAAAAGAGTAGAATAGAAACATTTTTTAAACCTAGGGACGGGCAAATTCGTACCCAGTCCCTATCTCCCCGAAAAATGACGCACTTGCCTGTAGAGTTCAGAAATTCAATTCATTTCAGTACAAGGAAAACAAATTACGTCACGCAATTGAAATACTGCGGAGTTTCGGATCACAAATTCCTCATCCACTTGTCCCCCCAGGGATGCCCCCAGCCTGTGACTAAAAGTGCGGTGATTCGTCCGCAGGTTCTTCGGACAGCATGGTGTGTCTCTGGGAAATGGACACGCTTGACCTGCTCAACACCATCGAACTACCCGGCCCCGTGCAAATGTTGGACATCTCGATTGACTCGATGTTCCTGCTGGTGCTTTGCGAAGGCAACCAACTGCTGCTGCACGCGCTCGCGACCGGGACCCTCATACACATTCTGAAAGGGTACTGTTCCAAAGTCATGTCGCTCGCGCTGGCCGAGGACTGTCAGAGGGCGGTGGTGGCCGGCGTAGACTCCCGCGTGTACATTTACGACATACATTCGGGAGACTTGGACCTGGTACCCATATCGACTTCACCGCACCACAAAGAAGTGATCGCCGTGAAAATCACCAACAACGACGATTTCCTCGTGACCGCCGGTAAGCGTTGTGACCGTCCAGAGACACGTATTATATTAAGGGCGAGCCAAAGGCTAACCGGCGTTGCCCCGGGTGGCACTTGTATGCAGAGGGTGGTAGTTTAATAAGGGTGACTGCCGAGTGGCGACTTGATAATTTTAAAAAAATTAAGAAATTTAGAATGTAATAGTGACAACACAAACGACGCAACAAGACTATACGAATAGTACCTAACCTTTTTTTTTTTTTCATTTTTTTATTTTTTTTCATTTGATCCGGCGGCGTCGGTGGTACGAGTTTTCTATTACTTCCCCGACGCCACCGTCCAGTGAAGTGGCATTAACTCGCGTCACTGGCCTACTTCTCCTTTCTGGAGAGAGGGTATTGACCACACCATGCTGCGTTGTTTTTACAACGAATTTTTTTTTTTTTTAACGAATTTTCGTATAGAAGGAATCCTCCGATTTTAAAAGTCAGTAACTTTTCTAAACAATTTATGGACTCCAGTCTGTGGCACTATGGATGTAGCTTTTTTTCTTAGTTTGGCTCCGAAAACTAAAAAAAAATCGAAAACTTTACGGTGAAAAGTTTGAAATTTTCAGGTTTGAAATGACGTTTTCGGGTAGAAGGAGTGCTCCAATCGTTACGTTGAATACCACATAGAAGTTGGAATGTTGGTTTTAAGTTTTAAAATGGTGAAATCGCCAAATCCGGCGTCAGAAAGGCTATTAAACTGTCGTTATAAAAAATTATTCCACTGACTTCGTTTTCAATCTTTTTAGTTTTTGATATGTGTAATACACAATTTTTAAAAAAAAAATTTTATTTCGCAATCTTTTTATTTTAGCCCAGGACTTACAAGATTAGATAGCTAGCCCAGAATCGTTTTTTTTCGAATGCGATGATTTATCGTTGATTTCAGATATTAAATAATACGGAGGATGAACCGCAATTTTGAACCAACTCATAGCGTAGTCCCTACGTTACCGTTCTATTTAAATATTTCACTTACGTGTCACTTGTGTTCTATTAGCGGCTCGTATATAATTAATCATTTATGTTTAAAATAATATTCACAGTGCGTCAAAGTAAATTTGCCCCCGGGCGCCAAAAACGCAATTACCATCTGTGATACGAACAACATTTTTAGCGTGTACAGGTTAGGTTAGGCACTAATAATTTTGGTCCAAACCAAATCAAAACAAAGTTTCCAAATCTCTCAACGTAAATTTGGTACAATTTACCTTGCATAATAAAGCAGCACCCGAAATCCGATTTGCTCTTCTGCAAATTTAATCAGCCATAGTTTTTGACACGCCAGCAGGAAATATTATAATATATATATATATACATACATGCGATGACCTTTTGAAAAGTGGTGATTGCAACTTACGGCGGAGTGACCATCCATTTTAAACAATAATCATTATAAAAGTCAAAATGTAGTTTAACAGTATCAATACTAACAAGACATATTATAATTCTGAAACATCAGCATGTAAAGTATGAAATACAAATAAAGTATTAAAATATATTTATAACGATCATGTGTATAGAAAATGGCGGATACCAGCTGTTGTTCGTACAGAGTCTTAGTATCGGTAAAATAGTACCTACTGTTTAATTATAATGTACAAGGCTTCGACAGTATGAAGAGTACCTAACGATGATTTTATCAATAATTCGTGTTAAGAGAGTGTTTTCGAAGCCACGAAAATAAACGACCGAGATGAAAAAAAAAAAAATAAAAATATTGAGCGTTGATGAGTTTTAAAAGAGAGATGCCAATCAATTGAAATCATTATGTACTTTCTCTTATAATATAGGTACCATACGAATCCGTGTTTTATAAATCGTTCGTATTCATTATTTTCTCTCGTGTCCTATATCATTATAATTGTATAAAATAACGATTGCAAAATAATTCTTACCAATGATCCATTTTATTATCCACACCTGATTGCGTATTTATAAACTGTATTTGTTAATTTTCAAACGTGTACGGTCTGTAATTTTTCACGTGATCGGAAACAGGAGACGGGAAAATCGCCTACTGGAATTTTCGGAAAATGGGAAGCGCGAACGCAATCAACAAACACCCGACGTCATTATCCAGAAAACCGCACACGATGGCCATTACCTGTTTGGACATTTCACGCGACGGAACCATGGCCGTTACCGGTAATTTTAGTTGCGATTATACGTAATTAGTGTTTGGAAACGGTCGTACATCGTATATTGTGTTAAAAATGTGACATGGTCATATGTTGGAGAACATAATACGATACGGTTAATTATTATTAATATATCTAACAATACACACATTTTTTTTTTTGTTTTCTGCTAAAAAAATGTTTTAAAATATATTTTAAATGATTTATTAACGTCGAACTGTACGATTTGTGTTTCAGCGTAAAAAAAAAAAAAATATAAAATGTTTTCGGTTAGTTTAAAATGCCTGTATAATAATATGTGAACTGACTTTTTAATTGTATTTTTTTTTCTTCTGGTTACCTGCGTTCATATCAATACTACATACGTTTTTTTCATTAGGAAGGTAGGTTTATTCGAGTGTTCACTCGACGGTAACCGTAATTACATTTAAAAATAATCATAACCTAATGTAATTATGGATGTGAGGCGCACGAGTGAAATTAGTCAACGACCTTTTTGTGGAGCTATATACCTACCAGTGATTATATATTTTGATTATAAAAAAATCACATTAATTCTTCCAGCGGACTTATTAGTAGTCGTGAATGAAATAATTTTTTTACCATAAAAAATAACGATTTTATCTTGGATGAAATAATTTTTATACTTTTAAGCGCAGCCCCATTTATAAATTTCTATGATTGAAACAAGTCATGTTTTTATTGACCCCCAGGTGGCTTGGATAGTTTGGTAAACGTGTGGCACCTGAACGTGGAAAGTTTAGAAAACGTTTATCAGTTGAACAACAACGAACTGCACTCGACCATGCACGGCCACACCGGCGCCATAACATGTCTCAAGATAGCGTCCAACGGGTTGTTCGCCGTATCTGGCTCTGAAGATAAACTTGTGTTGGTTTGGGGGCTGACCGTTGGAAGTGCCGTGTTCACGTTCAGTGTAAGTACCTACCTACTCATCTCAAAACCGCAACATAAATTCACTATTAGAGTCTAGGATGACCATTCGTTTAAAACGGGACTGTCGTTTTCCTTTCGAAACGCTTTTCGCCCCGTTTTACAACTTCAATCCCGTTTTTGCCCCCTTTTCACTTAAAAGATCAAAAACTTATAAAAGATTTTAAAACTTTAAACGATCAAAAACCGTCTCTCAAAACAATTTTTTATATTTTTTTTTTTTTAAATAATATGTACCTACACCAAAAATATTTTTGCTGGGGTCAAACATAATACGACAATGTTCAACTGATATTTCAAGCATTGGAATATGTATAGTTTGCCCTTCATTTTGACTTTAAAAAACCTCTAAATTATTTACGCTCCAGGCCTAAAACTTTCAGTCCATCCCGTGTTTTATAGAATTATAAATACGGATATGATATCAGTTGTTTAGTAAAAAAAAAAAATAGTCGATCTCTTAAAATACATATTTTGATGAAAATAAATTCTTAACAAGTTGTGATTTAGGTACCCCTTAAATTGTTATTATCATTTTTATTTTGGTGTCGTACAACTTCGAGACAAAAACTACAGTTTACATTATTCATTTCTATAACGATAGTACAAATCACATAGTGTACTCATTGATTCGATTTTCGATCGTTCATAATCGATAAATCGTCACTAAACCATACCAACAGGGTCATCAGTCGGCAATCACTGCCGTAGAAGTGACGTCGGATAGTGAAAAGGTCGTGTCCAGTGACAAGGCAGGCGTCATAGCTGTTTGGCTGTCAGACAACGGAACACTATTGAACTCGGTGATTTGTCCGGCCACAAATCTGTCCGTGACCAACAACATGAAGTATCTCGTCAGTGGCGACGGACACTTTTCGTAAGAATTCTTTACACCCTTATATCGCGATATCTGCACACGCCCGACTGGAAAAATAACTCTTCTCGAAGTTTGCTTTTTTTTTTTTTCTGCAGAACTTGTATTTTTTTTTAAAGATAATACGTGCTAAACAAATACAACAAGCCGAACGTTGGTTAAATAAAATTTAGGCTCTTATGGTCGACACTCGGTAACCATAAAAAGTAAATAATTGTAGATACTACCTATATTTTGTTGAATAAAAAAAAAAAGAAATGTTCAGAATGTACAAGTAGGTAAAATATCTTTCTTTTGTTACCACATTTCATTGAGCATATTTTGTTTTAAAACTAAAAAAAAGTTTCGATCATTAGTATTACGTGTTCGGTATTAGTAGGCGCTTTTACGGAGATACCTTAAAAGTTAATAATCCAACGGCCGGTTCTTTGAGTACTTGTTCGCTGTTGTTTCGTGATAGACACGGGGGTTAGGTACCTAAACAATAAATTATACACAAATCAATATTTACTGAGTTAACAACTTATTTTAATAAGTTTTTATATGTAAAGCGTGTTGATTTGTTGTAAATTTATCAACTTCTTTACAGATTACACATCTGGCCACTAGCCATAAAAAATGAAGGAGGTCCTTGGACCGAAAAATGGCCAGTCAGCCATACAGAAGAAATCACGTGTTTTGTGATCACATACGATTCGTTACAAATAATTACCGGGTCCAAGGACATGTCGTTGAAGGTCTGGCAAATCAACGGGGGAAAACTGTCTCAAGTTTGTGAATTATTTCTCTAAATAAAATTGAATTTAGTGAAAATAATCCTCTTAAGATTTTTAATGTACCCTTACGTACCTACAAATAAATATTTTAAAAACCGATAAAATGAAAATGTCCTTTCAAATGAAGAACCTTCTGTGTCTGATTTCCTTTCCGTGTGATGTTTTCTGGATAGTATTAGCTATTTTGTATTTTAAGACCGATTTCTTTCACTGCCCTCATTGGCTCTTTTGTGCATTGTTTCGGACTCTCCTCATTTTCTGTAACTATCTTCACTGGATCATCAACATACGTTAACGTACATTTGCAAGATGTTGGTTACAGCTATCGCTAAGTTTTACTCATGACCAAGAACTCGTCTCACCGTTGACTCTAATGTTATTTAAATATTTTATTAAATTCAATACTTTTGTCTGTCCAATGCCACTGACACGCGTGTAGGTGTTGGTCGGACACGAGGACCAAGTGACCTGTGTGGCCGTGGCCATCAGCGACAAGTCGATCGTCGTGTCCGGGTCGTGGGACGCGAACCTCATAATATGGGACATACACACGGGCGACGACAGACACCTGTTGACCGGTCACTTGGGACACGTGACGTGCGTCAAGCTCAGCGGCGACGGGTCGGTGGCGCTGTCCGGGTCCGATGACAAGCGCATAATCGTGTGGGACACGAAGCGGGGCGTCGCGCTCACATCACTGCAGCTGCACCTGCCTATACTCGGCCTGTCCATGTCCACGGACGTGACCCGGGTCGTTGTCCACCTGTACGAGAGCCAATATTTGCCGATCACGCAACTGATGAACACTCCGGCGCAGTACGTCAAAGTCCCCGTGTTCATCAACCGCGGTAAGCATAAATTGGGAAAGTAAAATTCGGGAAAAAATCCCTCCAGAAAAAATCAACGAAAACACCATAAACTGGAATACTTTCTTTCGGGGAACTTATACTACGGAACCGTTTATAACGGGAACGTATTTTTGATGGGAAAGAAAATTTATGAACCGTCAAAGTCAGGACTGTTAGTGTTTATCAGAATAACAGCGGCCATCATATTTATTCCGACGATAGGGAAGATAACAATTTAAACCTGTCAGTAATATATCTAAGAAGTGAGCACTCCGCCGCCAACACGAAAACATCCTAGCTTGTAAGCGCGATGCTAACGAATCGAACAAAAATGTTGAAAGTCGAAATCGATCAATAGACATTCAAAAACTAGTTTTTTTTTTTTCTTGAAATTAACATGTTCTTGAAATTAATCTTTCCTGTTATTTAATTTTCCCGCGGATTTCCTGACATATTTTTTCCTGGTAAAAAAATGGCCTGTTTTATTTTTTCCTCAAATTACTTTCGGTACTTTTGTTTTCTTTTAAATACACCACTCTAATCCAATATTTTTTCCCGTGTTTCACGCGACCGCCGGTAGGCTCACTGTTACGTGTATAACATAACGATAAAATGATTACGAAAAATGACATAAGAAAAAACTAAAAAAACATTTTTGAGAAGAAAAATACAAACAAAAATAATTTCATCTTCTTCGTCTGCACCTTTACCAATTATTCTACTTGTAACTTATTTACTAATATTTGTCGTCCGGACTATATCGGTTAGACTCGTCACACTAATTTGAAAAATACCTTTCAGACTTGATGGAATTATTCATATACCATCGCATAATAATCGCCCAACTCTTCATTCCACTGTTGTTCTTGTATTTCATTTCCTACCACTCGCCTATAAAAGTACAAAACATGGAAATAACAAATATATTTGTAACAAAATTGCTTCCGTTGTACGATTTACAACAAAAGAATTGGTGAGAGTGCAGAACCCACAAAAAAGATTCTCCATTAAATACTCCTCTACAGTCCTACAATTATCAACCACGCGAATGCAAAAATAATATTTGTTTTTCTGCAAATGTAGGTATATGATGATGGGTAATGTAAAAATATTGCTCGCTCGCAGCCACAATAATTATTTAAAACTACATACTCGGCAGTTATGATTGTAAATTTACTTTTCCACGCGTATAGAACACAGATCACTAGCGGCCAAAAAACCCATGAGAAGGATGTTGATCAAGGAGTATTCGTTGGACTCGTACACGTGGCAGAGAAAGTACGCGCACTTGACGTCGTCGATAACGCGAGCGGCCGTTGACGAGAAGTTACGCAGATTTTCTGTGTCTGCCAGCATGGAAGAGATATCGAAACAGGCCAATAATAACGATAACATGGGATCGCAGGTAATTCGAGTAGTATGCGGTACAAGCTAGGTATAGAAAGTAATCCGAAATACCTATTTGGCGTGCAACACTGTACATCCATATTGTAAATGCAGTGTTTGACTTGGAAGAGTACTTGAGGCTATCCTTGCCTGACGCCTTGCATGATTTCAATTTTTTCTGAAAGTTCATTATCAATGATTGCCCAGGATGGTGATATTGGGGTCCGTAGGGGATTCTGGGAGGGGGTCTGTAAATGTATTTTTTACATCGGAGGATTGTGCAAACAAAATATTTTTTTGTTGCCCAAGGGCGAAAAAATGCTAAAAACGCCTCTGTCTACGAACAAGCACATCAATACAAAAATGCTTTTTGTTCATCCTACTATTTGTTTTTCAAGCCAAACACTGAGTATAATTATAAGTGGATAGAACATACCTATCAAGAAAACGTGTAGGTATAGTTCTATCAAAAAATGTAATGATTAAAGGTACAAATAAAATACAAATAATAACTATAACTTCAAATTAAAAATTTTCATAACTATCACAATCACAGGCACTACGCTTATATTTGGTTTTTTGTTGCCATATACTATAGTTACGGCCGGTCACCTAACACTTTCCATTGATGCTCTGCACGTTTCAATGTCTTTCTTATATTTTATTGTTTCCGTGGTACCTAATAATGAAGACGTTTGTCGGGATTTAAACATCCAAAGCATTTTATAATAGGTACATTTGTGGGAATTATTAAAATATATTATAAAAAATATTTTGGTAACTGGTCATTATATTCATCATTACATAATATTCAAATACCTAAGTAAAAAAAAAGTTTAAAAAAAAATATATTATAGGGTATCTCTTCTAAGTAGATACCTTTCGGCCTGAATGGTGTAGTATAGGCACATCGATACGAAAAGTGTTTTTTATTTAATTGCGTCTCCTACTATTTTTTTTCCAAGTCAAACACTGAAAGGGTTAAAAAATATCTACCTATACTATAGTATTAAACGCAGGTACTTACACGTTTAAAGACACGTCATTCTCCACAATTATTTAAAATAAACGATTAGGCTGTACATTGACAAAACTAAAAATCAGTTTAAACAAGTACCTAACCGTTGTAAAAATAGAATATCAGTTAATACGCATTTTAATATATTATGTGAGTACCTACTTAGTAGGTACTTTAGTCTTAAGCCATAGAATAAATATACTTAATCGCACACACACTTCATCTTGCTTGTAGTGGGCTTATAGCAGCTTGTGGCTTAAATTTGAAACAACAATACCAAATGTTTAATGGTTTTTAATACTGTTATTTACTTGACTTTTGTGTTAAATCGTTAATAAATTTTAAAAACGATGTACCTAACTT
This sequence comes from Hormaphis cornu, assembly GCA_017140985.1. Taxonomy (NCBI): domain Eukaryota; kingdom Metazoa; phylum Arthropoda; class Insecta; order Hemiptera; family Hormaphididae; genus Hormaphis; species Hormaphis cornu. The sequence goes on from CM029357.1 coordinate 35,031,611, forward strand.
AGCATCTTCACGTTTTTGTTGATTAATTAATAATATGTATAAACGTTATTTCGTTTTTAGTTTTAAAACCGCAGTAGACCTTTGAATTTGTATTTTGTATCCAGTATCCGTAAGTTCCGAATACTGTTTACTGGTAGTCGAATAATAATTATAGGTTAAAACTTAAAAGTTGTATTAAATGTTATTTTTTTTTCTGTTAACAACTTTTCGAGTAGAAGGAATGCTTAGATTTAAAAGACAGTACCACTACTGTGGTATATGTATATGAAATTTGGTGGAAACTTTTTTTGTAATTCGGCATACTTTTTGAACTATACCCCGAAAACCAAAAAAAAATTGGGAATTTTGAAGAATTTTTTAACGAAAATTTTGAAATTTTAAGATTTGTGATGAAATTTTTGTTTGGAATGAAAGCTTCAATTTTTAAAATCAGAAACTTTTCTGGTAGGCTTATTGACTGCTGTGATACTTTAGTCCTAGAATTTTCTTAATTTTGCTTACTTTTTGCGTAATACTCAAAGAACTAAAAATCAATTAAGAATTTTACTGCAAAAATTTGAAATTTTCAGGTTTGTGATGACGATTTTGTGCAGAAAGAGTGATCCAATCTTAATCCAATCACCACAAAAAGTTGAAATGTCGGCTTTAAATTCTATCTTAATCCAAACCATTTTTTTAATTTTACATATTTTTTGTGTAATCTGTAATAGTCCAAAAACAAACAAATTTATACTAAAAGGCCCGCTGGAGTGGCGAGTATTTGTACGATTCAATTGAAACCGATACCATTATAAACGGTTGGTCATTGCGTGTTAAATTTATTTAAATTAATATTATAATTAATTATTATTAATATTACTTTTATACACGGATATGACTTTCGGAGTTTTCGGTCCATTTTTATTGTTAAATTTAGTTTTTCCCAGGACGCATACGTAGTTCGCTCAGAATCGTTTTTTTTTTTTTTTAAGACAATGATTTATCATTTCTTTCGGGTATTAAATAGTACGCGTTTGAACCACAATTTTCAAATCAGTGACCCACCCAAATCGTAGTCGCCACTCCGTCCAAATACCCACGCGACCCAGACTGATCCCGGCTTTCGTTTTTGTTTATTTACTAGGTTGTTACTTACCTGTTAAAATATATTGTTCTATTTTTATTTGAAAAAATAGTTTGTTAGTTTCTGAATTGTATTGAACATTATATAGTTTACATCTACCGACGTCTTATACGTTAAATACTAAGATTTTTTTTATTTTTCTATGTGTTGTACCATGCATATTGTTTATCTACTGTCGGTATTTTTCAGAACCTAGGACCCGAACAAGCGGCATTGGCACAATCCCAACATTTTGACCAATTGATTGCCGAGTGGAACAACAAACGGTCGCCTTCCAAATCGACGAGCCGACAAAATGTGGTAATTAATAGTTACTGCCAGTGCTCGGTTTGAAAATATTTTAGAAGGGATTTTAAGCTATTTTTGGAACTTTTTTTTCCTTTTTTGAACACAACACTTAAAACACCTAATAAGAGTTTAAACAAATAATAGTATGCTTCAAATAAAGTAGATAGTTACCTAGGTTCTAGGGCTAGTCACCTACCTATCTCTAGAAGTTTTGTACGTAATAATCGGAGCATGTCAACATCACAAATATCGATTAAACAAAGAAAAGATACCTACATTAAAAAAAAAAAAAAAACAGAAAACTTTGTGAAATTAGTAGGTAGGTACATTCGTTGTTGCGCTCGGATAATTCTTGAGGTCAGTTTTGTTATTCTTGTTAGCAGATCGAGTGGTTTTTGAGTAGGTGAAATGCGGAGAAATTATTTTTATTTTTCAAAGTTGTAATCAAAATTCTAGAGTTTATGACTATGCACAATGAGTATAATGCAGAACTATCGATCGATCTTTAATTTTTAAACATACTTACCGGCCTCACTTTTTCACGATTCGCGTAGGTACCACAGTCGTTTGCATCTTCAGTTAGGTTTATAATATCCCCGTATAATTTTTAATTCCATATCGTCTATTTTTTTCACCTCTCCTCTTTTACCATCAATATCACTATATCCATAATTAGGGTACTAACTTTCCTATAGACACTCGAACCGCATCTGACTTATCTGTCCTCCACACATATACCATTTCAATTCATTCTCTCCCAACTTTTACCATATCTAAGCTTATTTGTATGTAGGACGTACGCATTTCTTATTTTATTTTGTTTGGCCACTCTACACTCTCATCTAAGTAGGTATAAAAAATTTTAGATGATCTCAATATCTCATGTGTTTACAACTAGGAAGTACAGCTAAAAAAAAAAATAAAAAAAACAGTTTCGATTAAAAGCTTCATGATAAAATAAATAGTTATACTTAAGTATTCTTATAATCCCCGCCTTTTAAAAATGATTGCACAAGGTCAAAACCTGCAAGCTGACTAGGCCTACACCAGCGACCGAAAATAGGCATTGAATATCTTTACAATTTCATCATCAAACACCATGTGTATTTTGTTTATTACAGTTTTTGTCAAAACAGAACTCGAGATCGAGTAGGCAACATTCGGCAGATGACGAGAGCCACGGCAGCGACGGTTAGTGAATAAGATAAAATTATTAATATTCATTTTTGATCTTGTAAAGTTACAAACTGTTAAAATTACTTACCTACTATGATCTACTTTTTTCAGTACCTACATGCTATATAGCTACCTAAAATTCAACTGCATTACGTTTTCTTCAGAAAATTGATCGTATATATTTATACCTATAGAGGCAGGTATATTTAAATAATATACGACTACATCAAGTAGTTGCGGTAGCACCTCAGCTGACAGACTTGCGAAATTATAGATATTTAGTTTTTTCATAAAAATTACTCAAGACTGCAATAAAAATTTTCATGGAGAAAATGTATACTGTTTATAGTCGACAAAAGATCCGAATTGCTTTGGAAATTTGATAAATATGCATGTTTCCATTTTAAGATATTTGCCAAACAACCATCTTTCTAATACGAGATATTATAGATAGACCTTTGTCTTACATTAATACGTAATACGTACTAAGTACCTAGTATTATTTTATTAAATACATACTTAATTGAGATTTTTTATTTTGGCAGAGCCCTTTGTAAGGAATTAAGGAATATATTGATAATTGGTAAAAAAAAAACTTTTGCGGTAATAGAATAAGTTATTGAGTACCTATACTTGTAATCAATTTTTTTTTTCATGGCCTACATAAAATCAATTTTATTTTTATGTATCGTGAATAATTTGATTATACTAGTGTTTATACATTTACTTGAATCTTTGAACTGCTAAACTAATAATTTCAATAGATATCTGAATATTTCATTAAATTCGAACAAAATTAACTGCTAAAAAATTAATTCTTTTACTATAAATATGCTAAATAACAAAACAAACAAAAAAAAAAACACTTTTGAAATGCCTTATTATTGAAGATATTGGCTTTCAAAGTCTCAACTGGTTTTAGAAAACATATTTCATTCAGCTAATAAAGGAAATAGTCAAAAACAAAATAGTCTTAAAAGTTAAATTTAATTAATACCAAGAAGACAATTACCACCAAAATACATAATGCTATTGTTATAAATAATGTGTGACATATTTGTTTCAGATTACATATGATAAACCTACATGTTTATCACTTTATTGTCAATCATGCCATAGACAAATCCTACTTCATTCACCATAATTGCAACCTAATTGTGATCAAACATTCAATCATTCTTCTTAATAGTACTTATTTATCTTTAAAGTTATGGAAACTTAATTATAAGTTTGTGCAATAAATATCTTACGATTAATAATATTAAGTAAAATAACATGGTATAGCTGTTTTTGACCATATTTCTCTAAACATTTTAAAGTTACTGTAGTATAGTCTAAGATTGTTTAGATTAAGTTTAATGTTTTGAAGCACACGAAAAGCAAATACTATTTTTAAAATACTATAAATCAAAATTTCCCCTTGAACTTCTATCAGAAATAATTACATAATTGAATTTTATTTCTATTTTTCGTTTAGAAATTAAGATTTAAGAGGTAATCTTACTCGAGTTATAGTAATAAGGTCTCATAATATGACTATTTATTTGTTTTTTTTAATTAATGTAGCAGCAATAGTAAAAATTTGACTTTTGCTATAACCATTCGGGTATCTGAGTTAATGAAAAAAAAAAAAACTCTATGTACAATCATTTAACACGCACGGTCTTCAAAAAAAACTATAAAAACTTTAATTATTATTGTTTTATGTTACGTTTTATTTTCGTTAAGATTATATTTCTTTGTTAGTAATATTTTAATGTTGAAACTTTGAAAAATTCTGTTTAATCTGTTGTATAATACATTAGTCTACTCTTTATATTATTGTTTTGGACTATAAGCTAAAATTACATAAATATAAAAACTTGAAACTTTAATTGTACATAAATTGTATTTATTTAATACTTTCATAATAACTACTAAAACACTTCTAAATGCATTATTTACATTATATATATATATATAAACAGCTACAACATAATTTTATCTTTGGAATGGCATATAATCCAATCCAGTATTGAACTGTACTCTCTTCTTAGCTTCCTTTTCTCGTTTTTTCTTGCCAATAGCAATCATCTCTTTAACTTCAGATCTAACAAAATCCACAAAAAAGGTTTAATTAATTTTAACAGATGTACTGAGTATGTAATATATGAATATAATATTTATATTACTTACCTATAAGCTGGTGGTTTAAGTTCTTCGTGAAGGGTACATGGCGGTTGAGGTATATTCTCAGGCATACGATATATGGTACGTTTGATGACATCAATATCTCTTGATAAATAGTTGTTGAATGGATCTAATGCTGAACTCGGGGCGTCAAATTCAACAATAAAATAACTAGCTTGTTTGTGTACACTATCATGTGAACTTATTCTCCAAGGAGTATCTGCTGTACCTAAGTTGTCAATGCGTCTAATGAAACCGCCAGATTCAAAAATTTTATCAGCTGTTCGTTTTAAACACTTAGCTAATGTAGGCTGAAAAAGAAATAATTTAGTTAGTTGATTGAAACTAAAATCAAAATAATAATATATTCTATACTGATTTGCATTTGTTTAAATTGTTTATTTATATAGTGCAATTAATATGTTATCAATAAACAAATGTGTAAATTACATAAATACATAATAATTATTACACATTTTCAGCTAAGGAGTTTTAAACTTCAAAGTGCCGTTTGATCAGTTCGTTTATAAATAATTATGTTTGTTGAAACAAAGATCCTTTTTCTTTTCCAATCTCTAAAGATTAATATGCAACCAAGTATTTAGCCTTAATATTTTGATTTGCTAGTATAATGTAGACGAGCTATAAAGTTTCATCTAAACGCCAGTACACATTAGAGCAAAAGTGTATGTTCAATATGTACAACTGCATATTATACATACAATCTAAGACAAGGTCAACTTACCTATATAAGTTTATAAACTACAATTGTATCAAACATTATTATTTGTCTCAAGAACATAAGAGTAAAATAGAGTTTTAAATTAAAGTGATGTTACAGTTCCAAATTCAATTGTGTTATGACATGATAATGATAATAAAACAACACGAAGTAATTAATAATCGAATTATTTTTTCATTAGATATATTCTATAGGATTGATTTGTTTTATATTTTCATCAACTCTACAACAATATGAAATGAATAACACATTATTATACTATAAAAGCACACTTACTACTTACACTACTTAAAAGCACACCAATTAACTATCTAGATTTTATTAATCAAAAGTCTATTTAATTAAATTTGTTTTGTTATTTGTTAATGTTTAAAATTTAATAAAATTTGGATGGTACCTATTCAAGTAAGCTAAAAATAATATAATTGGTAAGTGAGGTGACTATAATTTTTTAAAATTTTAAATGTACCTACTTAATTTATTACTTATTTATGATACTAAAATATGTTTTTAATCCAATACACATTAACTAGGCAGGTAACTTAAACAATAAATATAATAAAGTATAAACATTTGACTTAGAACTACGTAACTACCTGTAGAGTACCTAACTAAAAACTCAACTAAAAAAAAAAAAAAAACAGTCATTTCAATCAGAATACATGTAATAATGTTGAAATGTGTAATATAAAAAGACTACATAATTAAACCACAAACAAGATCCCAAATTATACACGTATGTCCTCACTCGTGACAGAAACAGAATATTTATTTATAAACATTAGTAATCAAAACTATTGGTAATTGTGTTAATATATTGTAATATTTTATAACCAGTCTGAGGCCTGAGAGTCATGATGTTGGACAGGAATATAAAATTTGGTAAGGAAAATAAGCCATTAATATTGAAAAAAAAAAAACACCAACCAATGCTATGAATTACACCACTAATACAAGTCTCATTGAGTCGTAATTAAATTAAGTCCAACAGTTCTACTGCAATCGAAAGCGGTAAATTGAGTCCAACATTTAAAATTTTAAAGCAGGGGCATATTCAGGCCCTCTCAAAATTTCAGATAAATTAAATTTTTTCATTGAAATCTGTAATATACTTTGGTACACCAACAAAAACAATGATAAAGTATTTTGGTACGTAGTATTAATTTTAGAGTAATGAGCCTGAGAATTATTTTTTTTATTATAAAAGTTAGTTATTAGTAAAAGTAAATAAGTACCTAAGTAGATAGGTGATACCTACTTTACCCATTGCAAAATTTAATGTTTCGTCTACATTTATATTCATATCACATTAGCAGCTATGGTGACAAATCATTGACTTTCTTATATATTTTTTACAGACTTTAAAAAAGAAAGAGTTTATGGATTAATTGTACAACATAGACTAATAGAAGTATACCTATTTTACCAATCTTAAAAAAGTCTATTGTTTTCCAAGCGTTGTGTTTGAAAACCTTCAAATGTCTGCTACCAACCATGAGTTAACAACTTTTTTTGGGGGGAATGCTTAATTTTAATGGTGATTATTCTTTTCCCAACTGAATTCTATAAATGGGTAAATCAAATGTGAAGCATAGGATTGTTTTTCACTAATCAAAAAAAAAAAAAAAAAATCCTGACTACGGTATTGTTCTAAAGGCTGTCCAAATAATTTCTTACAATTTACCTTACTCAAACCTTAAATATTATTTATCCTTTTAAATACACTTTAGATCATTGTGTAATTTTTTCATTAAAATTTTAATCATCGTTATTTAATATGTATTTGTATGCACTATCTTTAAAAAAGTCTACACCAACAGGCTACATCACGAATAACAAGTTAAGACATTTTACAGATTATGTTCACCTAGTCAAATTAGGTGGGAACAATAAAAAAATTTAATGATTTGTTATACTTGATAAGTGCAAAATTAAAGATTATAGAAACCAAAATCTTACAAATGGAACTTTTGACTTGATTTTATTAGGCCTATGCATGCACCTAGTTTAATTCATTTAATTCGATCTACACTCTACCGACAGTATTAACCTATTGTATCATAAAATATTTTAAACCATATTTTTTTTTTTTATTTGGTCAGTGTTTGAAACTAAGATTTGTAAATTTATTGAAACAAAATTGTAAATAGAGAATCAAGTCACTTCAATAATCAAGACGCTCTTATGCATTTTATTAAGTAATTGGTATGATAGGTAACTAGTGTTTTTTTTTATTTTTTACGAGAAATAATGATGTCAATTATAATATTACCTTCGGCAGCACTTTGAACAGCAAACACAGCTCATAGCTAGGCATTTTGACGAAGCTACTTGGATCTGATGGCTTGCTGCGGAACTATTTATCTCCTACAAAAATTACCTATTCGCAAAAACTCTTAAATCGGCAAAATATTGACAAATAATATAAATTATTGTAAAAAAAAAAAAATTTAATAATCCGGCCTTATTAACAAATATTAAGTCTATACTATGCACAGTTTATAATTTAATTTATAGATTAATGTAAAAAAAAAAAGGTAAAAACCACGATTGTAGATAATATTATCTACAGCCGTGTAGGAAACCGAAGATTATAGTGATAACTGATAAAACCGAGGCGAAACCACATCATACAAAAAACGCAATCAGACAGCTAAACTGCCGCTAGAATGCGTTTCGAATGATTAGAATTTAGAGGACTGTTTTTGGATTTTTTAAATTCTTTAGATTCTCTAAGCGTAGCGAAAAATGTATTGTTTTTACAATAATGTTTTCTTCAAGTAGGTATGTATCTTTTCTGATAGGTTTATGGACTCACATACCTACTCACATACCTTGGAAAAAAGCATTATTTGAAATTTTGCTTATTTTTTGTTATGGCCCAACATTTTTCTTCGAACGACATAAATTAACACGTTTGTAATCATTTTTACGGATAGCAGGAAGCTCCGGTATCAACGTTGGTTTAATACCGTTATTTATTTGGATTTAAAACTGTAGATATTTTATTTTAAATTTTTTTATATTTTGATTACCTACCTACCTACGTAATGAGTTATGTGCCAAAAACTACGATAACCCCTTTTTGAGTGGCAAGGGCAATTTGATCAATTCCGCTTTGTACCACAGAAAAAAATTTGCGAATTCGATTTAAATATTCAATTTAAATTTATATTTTGTACCTATTCAAACCAATTTTTAAATTTTACATATTCTGCGAGTTGTGATCCAAAAACACAAATTTATACCAAAAAGCTCCCTGGAGGCGAGTATTGGTCCGTTGGGATTAAAACCGATAGATACCGTGCTACTCCTTTCAGTTCCTAGTTGATTGAATGTGGAAAATTGGCAATAATTGGTCATATTACTCAAATAATATGTATTAAATATTTCGGACTTATTTCTAAAAAAATGTTGTAATTTACAAATATGTAAAAAGTGTCCCGATCTTTTCATGCAGTTCTTTATACAATTGGTTGTTGGACCTAGATGTTTAACAAATTTTTGGCTTGAAGAAGTGATTTAATCGATTAATAATGGTTTTTGACAACTTTAATTTAGACAACGAAGTAATTAGAAGAATTAGGTAGGTAGGTATGCTGAGAAGAAGTGTATGAGAGATATAGAGGTGGTCAAACCTCTGAGAGAGAAAACTGTTTTGAATGGTGTAATATTACATAAAAAAAAAAAATGAAGAAATGAAAGAAAAGGAGTACTTAACCCTTGTCCATTGAAAAGAACAGTAATTTTGGTTGATTTAGCGTTCGTCGTTCGTAGCGACCATAGTTTTTAAAAAAGAACAGTGAAACTAACCCTGATATAATGTGCGTCATAAAATTTTCCGAAAATCTATCAAACAAAATTTTGATAAAAACCGATAAAAATGTAAAGTATCGTAGAAATATCGTCTTTATGGCTCAACGTCAAGAAGAAATGTTTACCTAAGGTTTAAAATGTCAGGATTGAATAAAAACTACAAAACTATAGAACTCTTCTACACAAGAACGCCAAAGCATCGAACTTTTTGTTGAATTTTCAACTGTGGAAATAGTGAAAATAGTTTCTACACAATTAAATTATACGCCACCACCACGAGTCTTTATAATAACTAAAGTTTATTGTAAAATATTATTTGGTAGGTGGTACCTGTCAAAGACAGGACATGTTAATACAATTATTAATTATTACGCGATTACAATTTCAATAATTTAAATATTGAACTTATTTCTCCGTTTTGGATTTTTCCTCTGTTAACAATATTAGAACTGCGTCTTTGAAAAACTGTTTCCATTCCTGTACAACGACGCGTGTCGCAAAAAAACAGAGCAGTCAACATTAAGTATTATTCAGAAAAACGCTAAAAATCCATTGATTTGCTTATATTTTTGTGATAGTGCGTTTTTATGTTTTATCTTTATTATCGAGACATTAAGCCACACACTGTCGTGAAAAATGTACATTTATTAATCCACGGAATAGATGATGACTGTGATCGGTTACATTATACGTTTTGTATGCTTATTACAACGATAGGTCTCAAACTTCAACCACCGGTACACTGATTTCCAGATGCCATGCCAAGAGGCAAAAAAGGAAACTTGAAAAACTACTCTTGTCACAATATTATATAAAATATGTGTGTAGCCGTGTTAAAGATGTTAATATCAAACATCTTGTTTTCAGCGGTTGATTTGGGGCGAAAAAAAAAGAACGCAGCTAAACAAGAATGACATTTTGTAATGACGTGCCTATTATTAGGTAATAGAATATTTTTTAAAAAATACCTCCAAAAACCGTTTAGTGCATGTTGTTAAACACGTTTGTTTTTTAATCCTGGCGTCTGGCGCGCTTATCGCCAGATCCGTTGCGATTCGTCCCGATAACCGCCCCCACACGTAGGGGACATGACGGTCGCGCTCGCGTAAGGAACGGGAAAAGACGAGAAACCGGAAAAGTTTTGAAATCCGTTTTCCCGGTTGGGTCAGGGAACAAACCGGAAAACTTCGGCTCTTCCGACGTATCGCGTCGAGTCTGCGGCTCGTGTTTGCCGTTGGGTACAGCCGCGCAGATTTTTTTTTCTATTAATCGCAACAATAGTACTGTATCTAATCTGTGGAACAGCGATGGGCGGGTCTGCCGGCTCTACACAATTTCCATACCTAAAACGGCCGTCAGGGACAAAAAAAAAAAATGTGCCGTTCATTATAGATAAATTGGTTTTTGTTTCGCCGCAGACGAACGTTACGCGCAAACGCGTCGCTGTTTTGTTTAGGCTGCCTGCCGCTGACGCGATCGGGGCCCGACGGTTTTGGCCACCACTGGCACCGTTTCCGTCAAGGAATTCGTGTATGTGCGCGTACGTTACTACGTTTGTGTGCGTGTGTGTGCGTGCGTGTGTACGTGTATGCGCACGTAAATAAAACAATTTTCTCGCAATTAAAACATTCCGCACTGAACGCTTTCGGGCGAGTGAAAACTTCGAAAAAACGTTTTTTTTTTTTTTACAACGTTCGCGTTTTCGGCCGTTACCTCGTTCGTCCGCGGCGCCGTCGTCGCCCCCCGGCCGTGTCCGACTGCAGCGAACAGAAGGCGTTGTTAGACAGACCCCTTCGAACACCGACCGGAGGAAAGTAGTGAGGAGGAAGAGAAAAAAAAAAATTTTAAATAAAACATCTGTGTCTCGCGGCTATCAACGGACGTGCGCGATCCAATCCCTTCCGATAACGATAGGCTGTCGTCGTCATAGAAGAACATAAATAGTCGTAGGCGCGCGTACGAAACGTATTCCACAAAAATAGTTAGGGACACCGCGGGTTTCGAAACCTTCAGCACCCTCTAGTGTCCTGCCCTGCACGGTTCAGACGGCACAGAACGTCGCGCGGGCGGATGTCCGGACCGGAGGCGTCATGAAAGAGCTCAACAGATCGGCGTCCACGAAAAAGAGCCCAGTCAATGCGGCGAATGGTATGATCAGGAAGGTGTCGTCGCTGTTCACCCTGGACGCCCAGACGAACGGCAACGCGAAACCCGAGTGGACCGTCGACCACATCACTCTGGAGAGAGGCGACTCTGGACTCGGATTCAGTATAGCCGGTACGTTTCTCGATTTTCCCGACGAAACTCAACTAGACGCGTCAAATAGCCATATTGTTTCTCGTTCACGTCGTCTGCCGCGGTTGTATATTTTACTTGCGTTGTTACGCGTGTCTTAGGTGGTACGGACAACCCACAGACGGATGACGACACGTCCATATTCATCACCAAAATAATTCCCGGAGGAACCGCGTATCGAGACGGTCGGTTGTGTGTAAACGACGTTATAACGCACGTCAACGACACGCCAGTTGTCGGCGTCCCCCATTCGACCGCCGTAGATGCGCTCAAGCGAGCCGGAAACGTGGTCACGTTAAGTGTCAAGCGGAAAAAAAACGCGCTGCCCGTGGGGCCCAATATCATAGAAGTAGAACTCAGCAAAGGAACAAAGGTAAATATTATGACTCGAGTACGTTTAGTGTGTTCTGTGCAGAAAATCATCGGAAGCTCCGCTAGTAGTGTTTGAACGTACCGTACAAAATTACGACTTGGTGATTTAAAGACGTTTTAACATGATTTATACTGTATGTACATAAGCTTTTTTGTATGTTGGTTCCTATTTTCGCCTAAATTGTGAATGTGGAGATTTATTTTGTTGCCAAACTGATTAGTTTTAACCATTTCACAGCTACCTTTGGGTTAATGAAAATATATACTTTGTAAGCTACGTTAAGATTATGTAAGTTAGCGAGTAGTTAATGTACGTTTTAACAGTATCAATTTTTAATAGTTGCCAAAGTATAGAAATATTCGTAACTAACGGACCTACAATATTATAGGTAATCCCAATTTTTTTAAACGTTCTTAACATGCATATTAGGTATTATTAAACCCTGGATTGTTTTGTTGTCAGATGTAAAATTTAAACCAATTTATATTCTAAAAATTGTACGTTAATATTAAAATCAATTAGTTAACAAACACCTTAATGATATAAACAGTATAATTTATCAAACATTATAAAATAGTTTTCTTCAATAAATTCGTCGTTCTAATATCAACAGCATAGGTTTTAAGTTTTTATTCTAGTTTAGTATATTATACAGTCCGATCTTTGTGGACAATGATAATTTGTTAAACAATGCATTTTACGACAGCTTTATGATGCCATACTAGGCATGAAGGCATCTGCGGCAATGATTGTTGCTCCCGTACCTAACAATATAGGTAGTTGATTTCAGCGACTGTAATTTTAACGTTCAAACACAAATAATACAATAAAATGGATTTTTCCTAAAGAATCTAGATGTAGGTAGTCAACCGCAACCGTCATTATCATGATAAATAACTCAATAATATAAAGTTGAATTATAAATGCATTTAAAAATTGTTTTCGTAAATTCTTGAAAATATTTTTATAATCTTACCAAAAGTCATATTTCTTATTGTTTGAGTAATAACTGAATTATATTTTCATTGTTTTTTTTTTTTACATTTTTTAAAATTTAAAAATGATGCCATTTTGAGATCGAGAAGTCTAAAATAACATTTGTTCTACCATCAGTACCAATTTTACCCAAAGGCAAGTTTTAATAGCCCTGTTTCAAGTTTGAAAATCGCGCAGATGGTCTATAATAGCTCTCGAAAGGTTAATAAATTATGGCCTTAAAATCGTAAAAGAAATGCTTTAAAAACAAAAACATTGGCATTTTTATTACTTTATTTAAAACAATATAAAAGATAACATGTTGTGTTTACTTAGGATATTTTACAAATAAACAGAAAAAATATGCAATTGCATACAAATCCAAGCACTAATAATATCTATTGTAATTTATGTTTATCTCAGATATTACATATAGTTAGTCATCACTCATCAATCTATGTACCACTTTGGTTACAAGAACCCATTTTTTTTTTTTTTCATGTATTCGTAGTCTATTCTAGGTATATTAACTTAATACACCTAGAATACATTACGATATTACTTAATATTAATAAGTATTAAGGTACACACAATTGTTTTATTAATTAAAGTATCTTGATGATATCTCTGTAGCAAATTGTTTTGTTTTCATCAAATATTTTTGTTGGTTTATCTGCTCTGAATGAGCTGCATTAAAACTATGTCTATCTAAACTTAATAACTTTTTACTGTCTAGATTATGTAAGAAATCATAAAATTACAGTATTTTGAACAATTAAATATCATAATTTTTTTATGTTAATTATTAAATTATGTATCTAAATGGTTTCACTAAAATGGTTAGTCATATATCATTACAATAAATTATTTAATTAAAACATCAAATCGTTGATTAATATTAAATATTATGTGCTGTATGTTTTCAGGGATTGGGATTCAGTATTGCTGGCGGAATCGGCAATCAACACATACCGGGTGATAATGGGATTTACATAACTAAAGTTATGGATGGAGGTGCTGCCCAAGTAGATGGTAGACTATTAGTTGGTGATAAATTAATTGCTGTTAAGAATACTCTGCTTGGTGATCGTAATTTGGAAAATGTAACTCACGAAGAAGCTGTTCGAACACTAAAAAATACTCGAGAAAAAGTTTTATTGGTTATCGGTAAAACTGAACCAATTAACTGCGCAGATATTGTACAATCGTCAATTGTTGATACAATTCCAAATTCATATTCTACAGACACTTTGAATACTGTAAAAAGTTATGAAAGCTTACCCAACCATGATGTAAGAACAGTAGTATTACATAAAGGTTCAGGGGGTTTGGGGTTTAACATAGTTGGCGGTGAAGATGGAGAAGGTATATTTATATCATTTATTCTTGCTGGTGGTCCAGCTGATCAAACTGGACAATTAAAAAGAGGTGATACCATATTAAAAGTAAATGATGTTAGTTTGTCTAATGCAACTCATGAAGAAGCAGCTGATGCTTTAAAGAATGCTGGACAAACAGTTATACTAACAGTTCAACATCGACCAAAAGATTATAACAGGTAAGATAAAAATTGTATTTGCAAAAAGTTATAATATAAATCGATATTTGTGAAATCATGATGTCTGATTTTTTATTTATATCATATTTTTTACTGTTAAATTATATTAATTTTCAGATTTGAAGCTAAAATACATGAATTAAAATCTCAACTCGCTGCTTCTACTGGTACGCTCATTCGAACTACTCAAAAAAAAACTTTATTTGTGCGTGCTTTATTTGATTATGATCCATCTACTGATGATGGCCTACCTAGTATTGGACTTCCATTCAAATATGGTACAATTCTCCATGTGACGAATGCAAGCGATGATGAGTGGTGGCAAGCACGAAAAGTATTAGCTACTGGCAGAGAAGAAGGTATTGGAATTATACCATCCAAACGTCGATGGGAACGTAAACAAAAAGCTAGAGATAGATCTGTAAAGTTCCGAGGAAATGAAAGCAAAAGTTTAGATAGATTATCGACGTTAGATAGAAAAAAGAAATCTATGACATTCAGTAGAAGATTTCCTTGGGTTCGAAGAGGTAAAGATGGAAAATATGAAAATGGTCTTGACGATATGGTACTGCAAAGGCAATCTAGAGAAAATATATGTGATAAAATTGAAGAAACTCCTTCTTATGAAGCTGTGGTGAGTATCGAATAATATAAATAAGTATAGCCTAGCATAAGGTAATATAGTCAGAGATATTTACTACCAGAGTTAGACGTATCCAATGGAACACCAGCAAATTGTTGTGTAGACTTGAGACCATGGTGCCACAACCAATGACCAAAAATAAAATGTTAAAAAGTTGCTTATTACCTCGTAATTATTTACTATTTTTTAATTATTAGTCAACTTAATTCAGTTTTATTTAAGTTATTATGAAATTAAATTAAAAAATGAGTGCACTATTCATCTTAATTGAGTCGTTCAGTTGGCATGTTAGCTTGCCCAAACTTATTTGACAAGTGGTATATTATTGCTTTGAACTATCTTTGCAGGGTCTTGCACACAACATTTAGAGTTTTTTATTTTTACTATTATTTAATTGGTATAAACTAAAGTTTTTAACAACATACAATTTTCTATGAGGGGGTGTTCATATGTGTTTTGATTGTGTAAACTGTAGAGAAATAGCTGATATTTTTACTATGTATGTAATATTGAAAGAATAAATGCGGAACTGGCTTTGTTTGTCTTTTAAGTGTATTTTAGGTACTTACCTTTGATTTGTAAGTTATTCTAATATAATTTTAGTATTCAAATTGAAAATAACTTTATTTTTATTTCAACACCCTTCAATGTAAAATTACAATGAATTACAGTTGCATTTTTTGTTTGCATATAATTTTTGTTGTTTACATTTTATTACAACTGTATGAGTTTTATACCTAATATTAAGTTAGTAGTTAACAGAGATAATATTAATATGTAAGTTTTATTAAAAAATGTGTTGTCTTGCATACTACTTGTTTAGAATTAATGAAAAAAAAGTTATACATAATATTAAATTATTATTTCATAACATTCAATTTCTGTTATTTACTATCTAAATATTTTTGTTATAAAATTACAGAGTAATTTGTTTTTATGTTAACTTAACTTCTATGATCGTATATTTCAATATTTTATCGTAATAATATGGTGGCCAAATTATACAGATATTTTACTGTATACAACCATTTATTGATATTATGTTGTCAATACATCAAACATACCCATTAATAATATAATGTTGCCGATGTTGTGTCGAAAAACCGATATTGTTTAAGTCTTAATAAAAATTTAAAATATTAAATATAATTTTAACATAAATATATGAAATTTCCTATATTTTGTTTGTTATTTTTTTAGTGTACAAATATACTACATACTTAATAGTTTTATATTTTCTTTTTGTAGGTTCGAGTTCAAATTTCCTATACACGACCAGTCATAATACTTGGACCTTTAAAAGATAAAATCAATGATGATCTGATTTCAGAATATCCAGAACGGTTTAGTTCTTGTGTTCCACACACAACTCGTGAAATAAGACCAGATGAAGTAGATGGTCGTGATTATCATTTTGTTAAATCTCGTGAGCAAATGGATTCTGATATACAAAATCATTTGTTCATTGAAGCGGGACAGTTTAATGGCAATCTATATGGCACATCTGTTTCGTCTGTCCATCAGGTAGCTGAGTCAGGTAAACATTGCATACTTGATGTGAGTGGCAACGCCATTAAACGTCTTCAAGTTGCTGGATTACATTCAATAGCAATATTCTTTAAACCAAAAAGCGTAGAAGCGCTGATGGAAATGTGTAAGCGTATGAGTGAAGCTGAAGCAAGAAAACACGTAGAGCGTGCAATTAAAATAGAACAAGAGTTTGGTGATCAATTCACTGCTATTGTACAGGGCGATACATATGAAGAAGTGTATGCTAATGTAAAACTGGTTATAGAAAACAATTCAGGAAGACACATTTGGGTATCTTCTAAGGAGAAATTGTAAATAATTAATTTAGTTATATATTTTAGAAAAATTGATAAAAAATAAAAAATTGACACTTACTTGTTCTCAGTGGCTCATACTCCCAATGTACTTGCACCAATTGTTAATTGTTTGTCATTGTTATGTTTCTATTATGTTGATGAATTTTTTAATCTACATCAAATTTTGTAGAACAACAGCTTATAATTTATATGCATTCTGAAATCTAAATACTTAATGGTGAATGGGTTCAAAAAAATGTCAAGCTTAAATTTGTCCATAATTTACTCCTCATTTTTTACTAGCAGATATTTTAAGACGTGGTTAAAATGTAGTCTAGTCTTAAATCAGTAATTGTTACAATTTAAAATAATTGCAATGTATTAATAATTATTGTTGACATAAAAAGCCGTGCCAAAGTTCCTTTAATCAAATTAAGTTTAAATTTATGTAGTAAAAAAAAAATTATTGTGCAATTATAACTAAATCAAATTTCTGCTCAATAAGTCTCTTTACTTTAATTTGAAAGTTGTTTTGTGTATTAACGTTTATTTTTTTATCAATTGTATTATTTCTCAACCAAATTTTGTTACATAAATAATCACATGTTTAACATGTAGTAGTGCCTTTTTTTTTTTTTTTAGTTACTATTTATATTAAATATTTAAATTAATAATATTAACTTATGAATTATTTAACAAATTAATTTATTATATGTTAACTATATTTATATGTATTATGTGGTGTTCATAACAAAATGCACCTTGACATTTAATTGTTAAAACAATTATGATTATGTAGGTACTATTATTATTATTATTGTCTCGGACTTCTGTGTTGTACTTATTTTAAGTAATAAAATGTCTATAATCTTACATATTCAAATATATATTTTTGTGTATAACTAATCTTATAACTTATTTATAAACATATTATTTTTTATTATGTTTTATACTGTGAAACTAAAAAAAATATTATATAGTTAACTATTTACAAAACAGTATTTTATTTTATTTTTTTACATAAAGGAATATTAAATGACATCAAGCTTGTCCTCCGGTTAGGTGTTATTGAAACATTTGTTCAAATTGTATTATATTTTATCACTAATTGTTTTATTCTTACACAGTTTACTCTATAAAACAGTTATAAATATTTTATTAACTACATCTTTATTTTTTAAACAATGTAATCACATATTAGTATATTTTCATTCAGTTATTCTTAAAGTAAAGTATCATTAGTTAATTATCATTTTTCATAAAAGTTCTTAATTTCTATAGTTATAATTTTATTTATTAATTATTGTTAAATGTTATAATGAAGAATTTATGTTTTTGGTTTGTTCATATATGATATTTTTGTGAAGCTTTACTAGTAAAAAAACAACTAGTTTAGATAATCTGATAGCGTAAGTTGTACGTAGATAAAGAGTAAACCAATGTTGTTATTTTAATTTTGTATAGTATAATAGTAATAAATTCATTACTTGTACAAAATATACAATTTCAATACTGTAAATTAATCTCCAAAAATTTACTGCTTTGCATATGTATTACCTAATATATATATATATATATTTATATATTATTATGAATGAATAAAAATAATAACACATTTAACTTTTTTATAAAATGGATTTATGATTTTGTACAAAATACTTCAAATTTGTAAAAACATACAAATTACTTACTATTATTATTAACCACTTATAGTCAAAAAAACTTCATAGTGTTAAGTCAACATTATTTTGAATTTTCAAAAGAGCCTCTGCCCTCTATAAAATTGGTAGTAAAATGTAAAACGAAATATGAGTCTGTATGAAAAGCTACTGTACAATTTATGCTGCAAAAACTGCTAGCTTTACTTAATCAAAGTCCCATCGTTGTACTAACACAACATTATTTTGAAAATTGATTTGAATTCAGTGTCGAGTCTACTTAAGATCGATCGGACCACATAGAAATTTTAAAAATAGATACGAAGAACTCATTTCTGTAACAATATTGATAAGAATTGCCACTTATTCAAATTTCGCTTTGTTGTAGAAATTTTAGATATAGTTCGTATCATGAGTTTCGATTTTAACAAAGACTTGGAAATATTAAATACCAAAAATAATATTTAAGGGGGCTGCAGCGCTACAATTTCTAAGGAGTTGTGTATAGATAATATATTATACACATGCGTTCCAGGCGTGAGAGTGTGTGTGTAGTAAATGAACGTTAGTGTGTGTGAGCCATTCAAACAATAGTAATGATAAGGACTCCCAATATATTTTAATAACTGCATAAAACCGGATTATATTATGACAAGTCGCCACGGCCACGGCTGTATTTTACGTGTTCCGTAATTATTTTTTCATAAGTGTGAGTAGTAAATGAACATTAGTATGTGTAATCCGTTATCGCTTTTATCCTACTTCCACACGCCCATTATACAAAATACGAATTTTCGGAACTCCGATACCTAGTAACCAAAAGAAACAATTATTGTTATCTGTTTATATATTTAATGTTACAAACGGTCGTACAAATTCGTACAAATAGAGTACTAATGAACGGTTTAAAAAAAAAATTGGAATTCACACTTTGGGGGCCGACGTGACGTCACACCAGCCCCCCACATAATATTTTCTTAAATAACTAAAAAAGTATGTTTGTACAAATTCTGAAAACGGTCGTACAAATTCGTACAAATAGAGTACTAATGAACGGTTTAAAAAAAAATTGGAATTCACACTTTGGGGGCCGACGTGACGTCACACCAGCCCCCCACATAATATTTTCTTAAATAACTAAAAAAGTATGTTTGTACAAATTCTGAAAACGGTCGTACAAATTCGTACAAATAGAGTACTAAATAAAGAGTAAAAAAAAATTTGAAATTTCAAAATTGGGGGGGCTGGTGTGACGTACGTATACGGCTCGCGCAGCTGAATGATAGCGCTCCGTCGTTTTGAGGCCAAATTTCCCCCACCGCATGGCTTACTTCGTAGTGGGGAACGTTCCATGCGCGAGAATATACGAATTTCGGTCGGCCGCCGTATGCGTTCTCTCGTGGCACTCGGTATAGTTTATGTTACTTTATATAATATGCGGGTTGTATAGAAAAATATAATTATTACTGATTATTATTGTTATCCATAATAACAATAAGTGATTTTTCTATACCTATCCGCTAATTGTTTCCAAGAATCGATATCTCGCCTCACCGAGAAACCGTCGCTCGCTGCGCCGCGCCGCCGGAAGCAACTCTCACACGCGCATGCACATGTCAATAATTTACGAAAACCGAAATATATTCTTGTACACATAACTATAAAAACTACTAAAAGCGGTAGTAAATTAAACATACTTCCCGAAGTTTGATTGAAATTTTGAAAAAACGGTTGCATTTATAATCTTCTAGACTATGCTCTTTAGGAATCACTTTTTTGATTTAAAATCAGATATGCTCAAAATCAATACGAATATAATGCAATTATTTCACGGGATTTTTGAAAAATATATCTTAATTTTAAGGTCTTTTAAAATTGAAAATTAAAAATCGGCTTCCTAAAAAGCCTAGATATTTTGTCAACGAACTCATACATGTATAAAAAATTTAAATCGGACAATCCAAAGTATGTGTAATTTACCACCGCTTATTGGTCTAAAACGTATGAAAAATACGCTTGCTGCAATCCCCTTAATATTTTCTCAAATAATAATAATTTTTATCTGATGTTCAAATTAGTATTCTTTAAATGTGTGTATGAATTTCAGATTTTTCTTACTTTAGATATATTGAAAATGTTAAGCCATTTCTTACACAAATTTAGTATAAAAAGTTTAAACATCAACTTTCAATCAAAATGTCGTATTCACTACTCCAACATGTTAACTAACTGTCCATTAATTGCATTACGTTTTGTTATTGTTTTTTTATTTTACTACTTTTCAACATTTTTGCGGATAAAAGGTTTGGTCTGATATTTGAATATGATATCACAAACCCAAAATCTAGATGGTACTTAATTTAAAGTTTTTTTTTTTTTAAATTTTGATTAGTATTGCAGGAGTTATGATCTAAAAATTGAGAAAAGGTCAAATATATTCTTATAAAATTCACTTCAAACGTTTTAAATTTGGTATTCTTTGAAGTTATAATTTTTCGGGACTCCACATTCCCTCTCTCTCAATCAATCAAACTTAAGTGTCCGTGATGTACAACATACTACAGGAATTTGTTAATTAAATATTGGGATGTTGAACAATTATTATAAAGTCAGAGTTAATTATTGTATTCCCAATTTTTTTGCATACTCCGATGAAAAGATGGGTACCATGGCAGTACTTATATGAAACGCACCGATCGCAACCCCTGGGTAAATATAAAAATTGAAACATATTATATCACAACATAAAAAAAAAAAAAAAAAACCAAAACTTTGTTAAACTTTCTACACCTCACAATGTATTTAACTGATTATAGTCATGTTACATAATAATAGTATACAATATATTATTTTTATTGTAGTACATACAATATGAATAAAAAACGTACACAAGAAATAACAACCTCGTTCTTCAAGGCATTAGATATACAAACATTATTGTTTAAAATTATTTTTTTTATTTATACACATAATATTCTTTTTTATATATAATATATAAAAACATTTTTAACGATTTACATCTTAATTATTCTCTTTGTACAATTTTATTATTAAATATTTGGTTTTACATGACTGCGTAATATTATTAATACATATAGTAATGTTATACGCGTTTTATGAGCAACGAATCTTTTAACGAGGAATTTTTTATCTCATGTACAAGGCTATCTAAAACAATATAGATCACTGAACTTACCAATTTTAACTTAAACTTTTTGTAAGTCAATGATTCACAATTTTTCCTTATCTAAAAGTTATCTAATGATTAACATTTCAAAACTCTAAAACATAATATGAAATCTACGACGAATCTATCTTATATTATATAATAACTGGCTATTTTATTGAAACAAAGAGCTTTTTTTATCAAACTAGTTTATAGGTATTTATTATGACTATGATATTAGTTACCAAAACATTAATTCATTTTTTGTTGCATCTATAATTCTACATTGTAATCAATGTTTTCTGTAAAATAGTATGGGTACAAAATTATGACGTCCCACATTAATTTAAAACATTCAATTTTATATTTTTAAGATACATTTCTTTAGGTAAAGTTAACCTAAACGGGACTTATAAAATTCTTAATGTTTTTTAATTGTAAATTATTTTGTTACCCGTGACTTTTTTTTAGATATTTGTATTAGTCTATGATATTGTATGTACGGCATTGTACGTACAGGTAATTATTGGTCAATACTATTGTTCTGATTTGGTATTTCTTTGTAAGTGCATAGTACTTATATTGATAAACATAAAATATTGCATTAAAACCACTTACATAAATAATTCTTTTGACTTGGTAGTAAATGCTATAAATAGCGTACGGTAAATTTTTTTATTACTTACTTATCATCAAATTACTTTCTTTTTTTTTTTTAACTTAAAAAAAAGTGTAATTCTTAATTTTTTTTACATAAAACAAAACGAAAATATTGGTATAATTACTGATACGAAACTATGTCATACATATTGTTTACTTGGAGTTACGTAAAGTATTTATCTGCATTACAGTTGAAAAACATTTGATAGTTGTTCATATATTTTTAACTCTCTTTTATTAGACTATATTTTGTGAAAATTACTATTTTAAATATATATTTGTATTTAAACTGAAGCAACTCCAGTATATAATGATAATAAAAAGAAAAACGTTTGTTCTACCAACATTATTTCTAACATATACAATTTCTTACATATTTTTAATAAAAACGAATTTAACAAATAAATAATTCCAAACTTAAAAAAGATAACGACGAGTTAAATCACTTAATTGTGTTTTAAGATAGAAGGTACGCTATAAAAGTGAATATGTTTTTTATTCTTAGAAGATCATCAATGGTTCGTTACAATCAAAGTTGAAACCACTTTAAATCTAAAAAACTCAAAAAGGTAATTGACATATTTTGACGTTTAATATTTCATTGATAAATAGGACTGTTTGTTCCAAAGAACTTTTGACAACAATATTGCGTAGCTATCTATATAAAATGAGACTAATGAGTTCTGAGTGTAATTTTGTTGGTACAAGAATTTGATTGTAAGTTTTCAGGTAAAATAAAATATTAATATTGTGAGTATTAATCAATATTTAACTGTAGATACAGGCTTTAAAATTATCAATTGACTAATGAGAAAATATTGGTTATTTTTTTTAGGAAAATCTAACAAATATTTTGAACAAAAACTTAGTATGAATTGTATATTAACCTATTAAGACAAAAAAGTGACAAATTCCAAACGTGAGTTTGGATATACAAGAAAATATTATATTATTTATGAGACGCATCGAATTGTATAATATTTAATGTAAAACATTCGGTGGCAAAATTTCTATCCACCTCAAT
The DNA here is from genome assembly GCA_017140985.1 of Hormaphis cornu. Classification (NCBI taxonomy): domain Eukaryota; kingdom Metazoa; phylum Arthropoda; class Insecta; order Hemiptera; family Hormaphididae; genus Hormaphis; species Hormaphis cornu. Next base: position 35,055,103 of record CM029357.1, read on the forward strand.
AGTATTAATTGTCCAATTATCTGCATACCTATAAAACGGAAAAAATTGAAAATTATTGGAATTCATTCGTTAGTTTTAAAATATAAGTGTAAAAGTTATTATAAAAAGAATAAAATGGATATTTCTAAATTCATTATAAACGAGAAATATTACTGTTAAGCTATAAACTGTTACGCCTGTGAATTAGATGCTTTACATTAAGAAATGAATAAATCAAATGTAAGTCACTGTCTAGACTTATGAAGCAATGATTTGTTTAAAAAAAAAAAATGAATTAAATATAAAATTTATAAAACTTTTTTAAATTGTATTTCAATTCCACCAATTTTTTTGATTTTCAATTTGACATTTAAAATTGTATCATGTGAAACACTTATTAAATACTAAATTTTCATAAAAAAGTTAAAAAAACACTATTAGATGATTTAATTTTTAAATTATAACAGGCGTTAATTATAGTTTTTGATAGAAACGAGTTTTTCCGAAAATTATTTTTAGTTTTTCTCGCAGTACTAAAAATAATACGTATCAAACTAAAGACCATAATCTTATGAACATTTAATTACTATAAATTTATGTGAAATTATGTTAAATTTAAAATTTTGTGTTTTGAAATGAAATTGTCTTCAACTTAGTCGTCAGATTATAACGCAGTTTTTTTATTGGACATTAATTAATATAGCGTAAAGATGTTACTAGACATTAAATTATAACAGATGAGACCATTTTATCGATTATTTTTTTTAAATATTTATTTATCATACGTTAATCTTAACAATATTTTAGGTCGTATAGTTTTAATGTTATATTTACAAAACCTATACTTACGTCTTACTATCCTAAGCAAAAATACAGTTTTTGGAACCTAACACCCATAATTTATACAATCTTGTTCGTTTATACATTACTATATAACAGTCAATAACAGTAAAATATTATAACGTTAACAAGTGTTATTGTTGTTTTTTTTATTAACCGCAATTATGAGCGCAGGTAGGAAAAACGTTTGAATCGTTTAAGCCTAAAGTTTATGGTATACTATCAAATTAACAAAAGGTTTTGGGCAGTATTGATTATTATTTAACTTATTATAATAAACATAATATTGTACAAATAACAACAAATCTTATAGAACTTTCATAATAATAATAATTATTACCTATTTTGCTAAATTATACGCAGCTATAACATTTAAAAACGTTTTGACCATTTTTTTGATCACCATAATAATATGATGTATAATATAATTGTGACGCCCAACAAAACTATACAAATTGTGACGTTAAAAACCAGGGCGCGTTTCGCAGACGGTCAAAAAACAACGCGGTTAAATTTAATAAAAAGAGCTCATTTTCGACTTTTTATTTTTTTCGTAACCCTGTGTGTGTGTGTGTGTAAACGCGTCGAATTCGAGTAGAATTTGTTTCGTTTGTTTTTATCCGATAAGCTCTTTGGCGTTCTTTTCACGGTATCGTAAAAAAATAAAAATCAAAAAACAAAAATAATCATAAAAACCTGAACATTATCGTTTTCAGTGTTGTATTAATAATCGTGTTGTCGTTCCGGTGTAACCACGATTTTGACATCCGAATAATTTAACTTAAAAATTTCACTAGCTGTTACATTTATCCTCCGGTAACGTACCATTATTAGTACAGCTTTCTTTAAACTTTTTACCCGTGGAACTTTTCTATTTACCCTTTTTTTTTTTTAGGATTATTCGCGCGATAAAATGATAATAATTTCACACATAACAACAGTGCGTTTTTAACGCGTTCGAGTCAAAACATAAATCACGTCAAAATAAAAACGGAAATCAAAAATTATGTTAGTAGGAACTATTTCAATTAGACTAAATGTTAATTTTAATGGTGAAATCGCTCTACTATACTGTTATTTAATATTGGACTTTACCGAAAGTCGTATTTATTATGTATTGGGTTCGGTCCGTGGCCGTTTATTTTTTTCTTTACACGTAGGTTGACGACTCCGTTTCATACGTGGTCGCGAACGGACCAACAATTGGTGTACTACCATGGCGATCAGTGAAGTTATACACCCGGAGAAATTTCACCGAGGGGCACAACGGTCGGTTTGATTTGAAAAATTTTATCGGGGGTAAAAAGTCAATGGGGGTGAATGCTTACTCCGGGCGTGAAATACCGGTGAAGTATTACACCGAGGACTAGAAGTTCACCAGCGAAGTTTCACACCGGGGCGGGGTAAACAACATTGTCAGTGAAATTTTCGCCCAAAGGTTGTATATACAACCGGCGAAACGTCACCGGGGGACGGCGAATGTTGCCACGGAGATGTCGAAAAACGCGGCCACACCGGTCATAGTCTGTACCAAACAACAACAACGACAACGACAACAACAATAATAACGTCGACAATAACCGTTTTGCAATATTATTGTTCGTGAACACAACAGCCGTTGCGAGACGATTCCGGCGGCGGCGGCGGGTCACTCGACGATGATGTGCGGCGCCGAGTACAGGACGGCGACGGTGGCGACCAGCGTGAAGAACGTGAACACGATCAGACAGAACCGGTCCACCACCATGGCCGCGTACTTCCAGTCGTTGATCACCTCCTGGTCGTCCTGCTGCTTGCGCATGTAGTCGGTGATGTACCGCACCTCGTGCAGGATCAGCTGCAGCTCACGCGCGGAGTAGTTGCACACGCTTCGCGACTCGGACGCGGCCGGCGACGACGTGCTGCCCGCGACCGCGCCCGCGCCGTACGCCCGGTTCGACAGCACGCTCGCCCGGAAGTCGTCGTCTGAAGGGGAACGAAAAAAATTAAAATGCGGATAAAACGTTGCCTCTGAAAAAAAAAAACGATTCTGTGCGAGCCGAGGTGTCACGTTGCTGTAAACAACCCCGGTAAAAACACGTTTTAACGACGAAACTGGTCCGAAAAGTCGTGTCCGCGATTTGAATGACGAGGGAAAATTTCAAAACGTTGGAACCGTTGTCTGGATATTGCGATTCTAGTATCGACCACGCCGTAGTTTTTCGTATTGTTATAATCAAATCACACCGGTATTTTCAACACTTTTTTTCACAATCTACTGGACGAATTTTTTTTGTATCGGATAGCAAATTTGTCTGAGCTGCGTTTTTTTCTCTCTAAGAATGAGTCAAATTTTTGAAAATTCTCCAACTTTAAACGACTAAAAAAAAATCGTGATTAAGAACTATCGAAATTTTCCGGTAACATAATACGTATGATGCCGACCTTGTGTTTACGTTCTAAGACTTTATGTGGAATGATACATTTTTTATTGAACGAAAACAACAAAGAGAAAATGGAAATTTTCGAAAACATTAAAGTACTAGCTCAAAAGTTTTTAAAATCATACACCTGTGTTTTACCCGTTCAATATCGTGTAAGAGTTTGATGAACGAGTGCTCCTCGTCGTTAGGTTTTAAACAACGTCTATTTGAAGCATAAAACGAAAAAGCATAAGACGAAAAACGGCAAAATCGCCAAATCCGAGCGGCTATAATACCTATATCATACGCTACACAAAATTATTCCTCGCCGTTTCTAAACTCTTGTGTTCTAAATTAATTCACTACGTTCTAATGAGTTGAAAAAAGTTTTCGCGTTAGGTATAATACACTGTTTTTGAATTTTTTTTTTTTCATTCTCACGTATTACAGGAGTAATTCGAGTTTTTTATTTTCACCCGGGACTCATTAGACTGGATAGCTCGCTCGGAATCGACATTTTCGAATGCGATGATTTATCGGCGCTCTCAAAAATTATACGAACGAACCGCAACTTTGAAACCAAAGACCAACCCGAAGCGTAATCGCTCCTATGGCTAGCTTTTTTTTTTTCAAACCATTGCTCGTAATCTACACCACGATTTCTTACAAAACTGTTAGTGCCTATCGCCGAGTAAGTATAACGTTTTGTGGTTATCGAAGTGCGGCGTGCGTTCAACAGGTCTCCTCCTACGCGTAGATCGGGGAGTCCTTGGAGGCCCTTAGCCTCTCCCATCCATCTACAAGAGTACGAAAATCCACTTAAAAAAATTTGCGGAAAACTCGCGTTCAAGTCTAGGTCGTACAATCTCTCACTCGTCGTAAAATAAAATTTACCTCCCATCGAATTTTCGACTCTATCGGTTTTTCTTCTAAAAAAACACCGGCGTTTCTGTTTACAACGATCCGACCGCCAAGTGTATATAGTTAGGTATGACGTATTCTGGCGATGACGGTCGCGAGATAAAATATGCATTTTCGGTGTATATACTGCGTCAGAACGTCAACGACGGCGTGGTCACCATCGTACAATACATAACAGCTACCTATTATTACTATTATTATTATACATCATTTATGAAAGCGAACGACAGGGTCGATAAGGGTGAAATATGACTGTAAACCGTAAAACACGGACGGTTATAATAATAATAATAATTATTGTTGCTGTACGCTGTTTTGCCGAAATTCGTTTCAGTTGCAGCGCGTGCTGTATAAATACATAGTATGATGGTGTTGAGCACATCTGTTCACGCGCGTTCTACTCAAACGGGAACCCGACAACTGTTTATCTGGGTACTCCTCAGTTTTGGACGACTAATTTTTTTCGTTTTTTTTTTTGTTCTCATAATGACGGGGACGTCCTAACTAACACGTTTGCGATCATTTACGCGAAGGTCCGTCGATGATTTTACAACGAGCAAGTATTTTCCGTTGTTTTTAAGAAAGTCCTAACAATTTTTCGATCGTTTTAACCGAGGGTCGTGCTTGTATTGGTCCTGTGTATAATATATATTTCTATTTTATAATTTTATGATTTTTATTGTGCGACCATAAAAAAACGAAAAACCACCGTGAAAGCTCGTATACGGTTTTGTATTTGAAATGAAATTCATAAAAATTCTGTCTAAACCTCTTTTTTTTTAATACGCCGAAAGGTCTCAAAATGTATTACTCAGATGCATGTGTGTATCCTTACAATACAATTTTTATCATTTGAAATAAAATGTTATTACGAAACAAATCAATTTGATGAGGAAAAAAATTTGAATTTTAACTAGTTTTTAGTTAACCGTTTTTATTTAACCTTTTTCCTTTTTTTCAGCATCCAGCTACGCATGTTTTTTTTTTTTTTTTTAAATATATCAAATTAAGTACCTGCAGACATTTTTTAAGTGTCAAAAAATAATTTTAGAACAATGTTGAGTTATATTGTTGTATGCATTAAAATTTAAGCGATTACAAATTGCTCACGAAAATAATGATTCTGAGTGAACTCGGTTTACCTGTAATAATTGAGTTGTAACAATCGAATCGAAAATGATAAAATTCCGGCACTATCGTACTAAAAAGGGTTTAAAAAATCAATTTTATTTTTGAATATCCACAAATACTTACTAACGCATTAAATACTCTCTAACCATTGAACTATGCGTTTTTATATTAATAATCAATTTTGCTCTCTGAATTTTGTGTTTTACGAATCATAACGTAATTTTACTCTCATAAAACTGCACAGACTTAAGCAACAAAAATATAAACTCATTAGTATCCGACCACTAGCTATAGACAACTGTCGTTGTTATTCGAAATGTAATTTGAAACGAACATAACGTTTAAGGGGATTTTCGTTAAAGTTCGATTAATTTCAAACGCGTACCGATGTCGAGGTGGTGGTGAGCTGGCGCCGATGTAGTACCTGTCATTATGGGGTTTCCGTCTCGCCGAGGGATGTTAAATGATCGAAGTTGATAACAGACGTGGACAGAAATGACTAGCCGAATGCAATAATTACGAGACCGATCATTTAGATTACCAGATTCTGAGGCTGCGAACGGCTATCATTATAGGGCACGAGCAACAATAATGTCAAACACATAAAGAACTCGTACGTTTTTATTTGATCGTCAATTTATAATTAATAATATAATACACCGGCGTATACGTATTCCTAAACTTGGGGGGGAAAGGGTGCAGGGGTGCAGAACCTGTAACCTATATCTATAAATAATTACAGGCATGATCTAACTTCGATGTCAGGTTAAGCTTACGAAATTCACTAAACCTATGTGACCTAGGTGTCCTTTTATTAAAAAAAAATCTTTTCATTTCAACTCGTTTTCGTTAAATTTAAAACTATAAAACAAATATATACAATATATAAGTATATATTTTATAAATTTTTAGCATATTAATAAAATTGTGATAATATCATAGATTTTTATAATAGAAACCACAGTATAAAATATTTTAAAAATATCAATGTCGTAAAAATGAAAATTAAATGCGTATGAACAATTTGTTTAGTACATTTTACCGTGATATCTACCTATTAATTGAAAACGTAGTTGCATCCTACTCGTTAAGAATTTTTTTCAAAAGTGAACCGAAAGTAATGAGAAATCTACTATCTACCTACTCACATATTGTATTTATTTAATTTTATATCATTTATATTTAAACATTTTTACAGTATACGCTTTTAAAAAATATAGGTACCAGAGCAATTCATTTTGTTTTAAATAATCGTATGTGCAGCTAAGTAGATTTCATTTAATTATAGGTTCACTAATTGGATTAAAATCGTTTTAAATTAATAACATGACGAATCTGTTTGATACATATTACTACTGATTTTGTTATATTACTACTGTATGATTAATTGAGTGCTAGTGACTTATAATTATAACATAATTTTATTACTGTGCAATACTTAAAATGGTAAAATACGAAGTATATATAGTATATGATAGTGCACCTATATCAAGCACGTTCGCTAGTAAGCTCCTTGACGACCTTTCTCGGAGTTCCATACCCCTCCGATCCGTGTACCTACTTTTGATGGCTTTGAACGATATGTCTTTGCCTGGCCTTTGCATACACAAAAACCACGGAAGCCACAGCAGGAAGAAACACTTAACCTGAAACAAATAGTTGTCCGTGAACTTATGTTGCGGGATAGTGGTGAAGTATTGGCAATAGTTTTGGGGAAAATTGGTTAACTTGGGGGGGGGGGGGGGGAATAATTTCATGAACAGAGGAGAGCTTTTGGGCTTAACACCTTTCGAAATACAACGTACTTTCAAATTTGTATAAGAATTTTAAATCGTAAGTTCCAAAATGAATAGATTTTTTCTGGTAAAAAACGACATAAAATACAATAAAAATAAACCATTTAATTTCATTTTACAGAAACCCAATCGAGTATATTTTTAAATATTTTTAACCCATTCCCCAAAATTTTTCCTGCGCTCGACCTTGTTACACACAGGATGTAATACAAGTAAGACGTGGACGCTACAATGTACTCGTATGTTTGTGTTTTATGTAACTAAGAGTTGTTGGATTATAAGAACTCGTTAAAACGATTCGTCATCAAAAGCAAGACAATATGTTTTTTATCATTTTTAATTTACCGCAAGCTCTGTGTAACCATAGTATTTGTTAGGTAATACCTATTATACCTAGTTGGAAACGTTCAATCGCTGAATTGCTTGTTGAGTAAAGGTATTATTGTGAATAAGACCTTTATTACTTAATTTTTTTAGAATTCGGAAGAAAAGCGTTTTAAAACGTTTACAAAAAAAAAAAAAAACAATATTTAGTACATTTAAAAAGTATATACATATGGATAAAAGATATAAAAAATTACCCATGGTCCCATCGAGTGTATGTCGGCTGTTCGGTGATGGTAGTTGAGCACCACCAGCGTGAGCACTACAGACGAAGCCACCATAAACATGATGCAATTGAAGTAAGTACCTGAGGAAAAGTGCTGATATTAAAATGACATTTTTTACAAACGCGGTACGAAGTTTGTACACATATAACACTAGAGCATTCATTAGCGACAGATGTTTTGGATGATTAATCAATAAGTGTTCTACACAACTTTGAAATTCTAAATGACGATTTTTTATGTTAGTGTTGTGATACTTTAGTGACGATCTTATGAAGCATGACACTAATAATGACGAAAAATACTAAAGTAAAAAAAAAAAAATTTAAAATAAATTAAAGCATGCTTTTTTATTTTTCATTAATATAGGCACGCGATATATTACGAAAAAACTATTAGTGAATCCTACAATTTATTTTACTCGAGAATTCAAATTCATCATAAACAAACTATTTATATACGTACTCGTAATCTGAGATTATAACAGATTAATTTAAATTAATTTCAAATGTTTTTATTTTTTAACTAATGGTATGAGATCGTTATTTTTTTTACAATAGTGGTTAAAAATAAAAGAAATCCAGTTAAATTTGGGTGACCCTATCAATTAAATAATATACCAAATTATATTTATGTAATTATTTATACTGTCAACTCTAAACAAGGTTTTGATTCGATGGTTTGATAAATGTTATAATGATAAAGGCATTTAAAAACATTTTGAATCATATACATTTTGTTCGCTATAAATTTGTACCCAATAAATCAAGAGTATAATGTGATTTGTGTATGTTAATTAATAAAGAAAACGTATACTCTTAAAAAATAAATAATTATTTAATATTATTAAGTGGTTAATAGCCGTGTCCTCATTCACTGAAATATGAAATTCGTAATTATATGTTGAACAGTATAGAACAAACATATTATCCGTTTTTCAAATAATAGCTAAAATTAATCAATTACGAATAATAAAATATTATATGCTGTTTGTAATGGGTATTAACTTTTCAGTAATTTATACTTAAGTATCACATTCCTACAAGTTAAAATGAGTTTCTTTTTTTTTTTTTTTTTTTTGAGTATAGTATAGAGACTGATTTGAATCCCATCAACTACGTTCCTTACTAACAATATAATTTGTTATAATTTATATATTATAATCATAGTTTAATTTTGTTTTTAAACATATTTCTAAAATTGATGTATATTATTTTTAACACTAAAAAGTTTTCATTAATTAATTAATTTTTAGCAACCTTCCACTTAAATCGTACTGATGTTTACATTTCAGTAATAATAATATCTTACCAAAAGCTAATCTATGTAAAAACAGTATCAAACTGAATAGCTGTGTACAGTGATATAAATTTATATTTATGCAGTTCCTACTCTGTGCGGATTTCATACTAAATTATAAGTATTTAAAAACGTTTTTAATCCCACAAATTGTAAAAGCATGTACGTATTATTTATCGTCAATAATAAGCAAGTTTTTTTTTGTTTTCTGATTTTCTACCATATTATGTTACCATTATTATTCATCACAACACATCTAAGTAGGTATAGATTGTTAAAACTATTAAAATGCTAAAAAAAAAAAAAAAACAAAAACTGAAAAACTATAGGTACACAAAATTAAACACTATTAAAAACAAAACATAATACTAAAAATATTATATGAATAATTTTAATTAAGTATACGTATAACAGTTTAATACTCATTTATTATTTCCTTGTAGTCAAATCAGTTGATACTTGGAGTAAGGTTACGTATTATGTCAACATAATACTTAATGTTATTTTTAACGTTTCCGTCAAAACTGGTTTAAATATGAATGTTATTTAAATAATAGTATTCACAACATTTGATATTTATTTAAATGCATATTATTTTATTTTATGGTTTATTTAGCAGTTATTTAATAACCGTTTGTTATATACAGCCTGTGTTACGTATTAGACAAAGATATCAACTTAAAAATAATTCTAAATGATAAAAAACACAAACAATGATAGTAGTAAAAAAAAAAAAAAAACAAAGCGAAACGCCAAACGAATATTTATGTATTATTTATGTATGAAAAGTGTTTGCATGTAATATTTTAATTAATATTATACACCGTGTCAAACTTAAAAACATGTTTCGTGAAATATTGATTTTGTACTGCAAGAAATTTAATTCAGTGTGACCACACTTTACTTTTAAGCTTTTGAAGATTATTTTTGAAATTTCGAATAAACATATAAGTACTAAAATATCGGGCCGTAACATGAACTACTCAAATTTTACACTAAAAAAGAACCTCAACACAAATTAATGATTATTTTGAAAAGGTCACGATGTAAATTTTACAGTAGTCTCTGCTGTTACGGACATATCGATTTTTTAATAATCGTCATTATTGTTTTTAAGCTACGTAAGTCCTGAAAATTACGTATGGTAGGTACCGTCTACTTACTATCCTATTTAAAGTCAAAAAACACTTTTATTTGCATACGATTCGGTAGACAAACTTATAATAAATAATATTTCACATAATAGAAATCGACTAAATTGATTTCGACGGTTTTTTTGTTACGCTTACATACGTATTATTATATTATAGCCGGAGGTTTTCAAATAAAACAATATTGCGTGACATGTGTGCCAGATTTTACAGTACGAATCTTGCTAGCAACTCAAGTCACGTATTATTTTACGGTTTTCCGCGAACGAAAAGCCTGAAAATATCAAGGAAAAACCGTTTAAATATTCATAAATGTTATTGAATCACGTGTGTAAGAGTACACGAACCACTTTTTTTAAGTGCTAGTCAGTATAAAATGTGCACAAGTCACACGCATAAAGAAATACAATAAGTATTTACCTATTACATATTTAATGATGTACAGGAACCCCGATAAAATATAAAATCTCTGAACTGTGTTACTCATTTACTAAGAGATAATACTATCATAAAATACTTGTATATCTCGTAAAATTTGAAAACCAAATGATATGACATAACATTAAGAAGTAAGAGAAATTTATGAAAATATTTATGTATTTGGCCCGAAAAAAGTACAACGACTGATGGTTGTATTGTTGTATTATATTTAAAGAACAAAAAGTAGCGTTAAAAAAATGTGGGAGATTTTTTATGTTTTGGAAATCGACTATTTCAAAGAGTATTATATAACGCTATAATGATGACCATTAATTAAGTATTATTTTTGTATGTTGTTTAACACTAATGTCACTGGGCATTTATAATTTAAACTTCACGGTTTTTTGAGTGTAAATTTTCCAAGAACGGAATCAAGACTGGCGTTCAGGTATTACAGATTATAAAATGTACCTAATGGATGGTCAAACGAAAAATTGCAATATATGAACGTATACACCTATTATGGTGACTAGTTAATATAACAATTGATTGGTTTTAAATGGATCAATTTAAATTTTTATAGGACCAAATGATTACCAAACAGTACCTACGTTGCGTTGTTTCAATGAATCTTGAGAGAAAAACATTTTCATTCAAATCAGTATCATAAGATTAGTAGTAGAAAGTGTTTTTAAAATTGCGTCTACTAATTTTTTGTTTTCATCACTAACGAAAATTTCCTTTTATCAGCCATCTGCATTTGTTCGATGGAAATTTCTATATATTGAAGATTCGTTCTAAGTTTTTGTTAATTTGTATTGTATTAGAATAGAAAATTAGTTAATAATTTAAACATACAATATTATAATATTATAGTTATATAATATGTATACATTATAATCTACAACACGTAAGTTATCTGCTGCCATAACATCATTATTATTAATATTTATCATACGCTATTATAAACTACTAATATTTGATTCTGGTTAAAATTAAACAAAGAATAAAAATTGGGTAGTGGGCATTATTATATCCATCATAAACTCAATCGATAATCGGCAAATGACGTCTAATTATTGCTAAACAAGAAATAATTAATGATTTTAAGTTTAAGTGTATCTTATTAGTATTTCGAAGTAAAAACATAAAATACAAATACATTTACACGGGTAATCCGAGGAGAAGGAAAATTGTTGAAGATGCAAAAAAGTGTGCGATCAAAAGCTAATGAAAACATTTTTTTACTGAATAGTTATTTTTGGAAATTAATATAGTCTATCACTGAGAGTTGATCACGTGAAAATAGATATAAATGTACATAAAATCTTAGAAATATGGATGGAATAACCAACAAAAGGCATTTAATTTAAATATGAAAAACATATTGATGAATAATTTTTATACAACACTTATCACTCAAAAGTTAATTGAATTAGTCACTTTGTGTCGATAGTTGTATCAAATAATTTTATAATTCATGTGTTGTACATGATATAAATTTTTTACACTTATTGAATCTTTGAATAAAAGTAAAACCCATTGAACAACGTCATGAAATCGAATACAAACACCTACAGGTGTAATGTAGTAAATATAAAATATTTTATTAGTTGCTTTCAAAATTTATAAATTATTTTATAGTTTCAAAATATATAAAAAAAAGAACAGATTTAAACTTGTGAAAGTGAAAGTTGTTTTGTAGGTGCCCTAAAAATATCAATACTCAAATAGCAATAAGCACGAGTTATTATTAAAAATGATACAAATATTTGTGTGTATATATATATATATATATATACAAGTTTTAAGTGTTAATTATTCACGGTGGGGAAGCAATTGAAAAATGGTGATGAGTTTTAGTGTATTAAAGTTATTTGTGTTCACATGCAAAGGAAAAACCGTACACATGTTTAGTAGGTTCGGAAAAAAATATAATAAATCAGAGAAGACATGATACACTGTTAAATCTAAAAAAAAAAAAGAATATTACAAATTGATCATCAACAAATCAGTAATTAACTAATTTTAGAATAAAATACCCATGTTTCAATATCTTATTGAAATAGGGTATGAGGGTGTGACAGTATATTTTCGTTTTTTTTCAATAGGTTTAAATTTCATTTAAAGATGCATTATATAATTTTTTAAATTTGAATTTCACGTTTAAGATATGTTAATATATATATATAAGAAAAAAAAAATATTGTTAAGCAACTGAGGTAAATAAAAAAGTATGAAGTTATTAAAAATTAATAAAATAAACTAATGTCAAAACGTAATACCTTCAATAGGAAGTGAGAGGAGTAGTCTGGAATGTATAAACCTTAAAGGCACAAGTTCTTTAATTATTAATAATAATATACCTATTGTATAGATTATTTAAAAGTGATCACAGTGAGTCTTTAACCCAAAACGGATTTCATTCAATCACTAACTTTTTCTAAATTCAAAACTAATGGACATAAATATACCATTCAACTAGGTCAATACACAGTTTAACAAAATCGAAATATAGTGATAATTTCCATTTTTTTTTTTACCGCTCACATCAAAACCAACAATATTACTAACACGTAATTTATGCTTCGAAATTAGGTATATTAAACAATCTTTAACAATTTTCAAATACATGCAATGTATATGCCACCATATATTTACCACACAATTCATTAAAAATTCGGAAAGCCGTTTTGGGAAAAAGATTATCATTGCAATTAATATTATGTTAAATAAAACATATTTGTTGTACACATTTATCCGAACAAATAGAAATGTTAACGACTTAGAGAATACAAGTATTAAATACAAAGTAAATATTCTAAACGATTTTTATGAATGTTTTATCAAAACTTTTTGAGTGAAATTAATTTTGAGTACTTCTTATAGTGTAAAGATGAAAATATCGATCTGAACGGTGTTTTTTTTTTCGATTTGTACAGTAATTCTTATATTATTCCCAAAAGGTTTCCTTTTATAGTATTTCAAGGCATTGAAAATTACAAAGGCTATTTTTCACCAAATGTGTTTCGGCAAAAGGTACATTTTAGTTATTAGAAGCGAATCGGCGGTATATGGCCTCGTATACTTCTCGTTAGATTTAGTTCTTGTAACCGATTGACTTTTGCGAAAAGATCATACTAAATCCATTTTATAATCGGTGGTTCAAGTTTAATCAACTTGAAGTACAATTTATTACGTAAACTTTTGGAAAAGTTTTGAAACGACATACACGCACGAAACACACATTCGTATACATTCTATACACATAAAAGATTCAGAAAACAGTATGTACGAATTTATTGCTTTGTTGTAAAATATAACAATAATATGCAAACATCTATCGCTATAATAAAAAATAACTGTCGATGTAGCTTCAAATACTTCAACATTAATAAAAAAGTTTTTGACATATTTTATAAACATTTATTGATTATTCATATTTATAATTTATCGAGTTTTTTTGCTGGAGTAATTAAATAAAAACAGTTATCTTGGTTAGTATTCATAGTTGTAGGTTTATGCGATTTCAAAATTTAAATATCAATGTGGTTTATAGACTGTAGACTTAAAATTGGTATAAACAAATCGCAAGTATTATAGCTGTCAAAAAGAAAAACATTTATATTGGAGAATCAGGCTCTGCTCAAGTAAAGATTTGTTATAAAGATTTGTGAATTTATTCATATTAACACAAATCGAATAACGGTTTTCGACCATATCTTTCTTTATCCTGTGATTGGAATGAATATTTTTTGAATTTACTCATGTCCTAAACATCCCAAAATAAAAATTTAACATTTTTTACAGGTTTTACACGTTAAATATATTTTTCAAATTATTTTTAATGGAAACGACAAGTGAATCATTGTGTAGGTATGAAATAAAGTTCTTATTAAGTTATATTCTTAGATTTTACCGAAATATATGATGAAAAATCGTTGTTGTGAAACAACACAGAACGAATTGGAAACGGTGTAAATTTAATTTATTTTTATATTGGTAATATTATTATTGCTTTAAAATTTTATGTTTGGATAAAATTGAAAAAATTTAAACAATTATCAATAACAGGTACTTATATGTTGTAAAATTTTTCTCAATAAGGCACGAGATAGTAAAACAACGTTAGCGAAACAGAATAAATGGGTGTTGTAGTAATTGTTAGACAACAATTTTAGATTTTACATTACGAAAAACCGCGTATTAGATACTTAACACTCACCGAAAAAGATAAAAGAAAAAAAACAAATTACATTTTCGAGTACGGTCACACCCATTATGTATAATGCAGTTAAATCGTTTGGATTGCAGACAAAAACACCGAAAACAGGAAGGCTGTTAAATGACAAAAAAAAAACATTCGAGAAAACAATAGTGTGTAACAAGATGAAATAATGTGTGTGTGTGGATATATGTGCGGTCTAACCTAACAAGGGCACCGCGTCAGAGGACTCGGGCAAAACTTCTGCGACCCGCAATAGGTAAACTACTTGTGAAAGCAGTATTGCCACACCTGTAACACAAATAACGTTAAAAGCGACCAGTTTTTTCCGCTCGGCGGACTGACAGGCTTTGGGACCGAGAACTAAGATAAACACGCAGGACGCCCAACGAAAGCTCGTCATCGAGGTTGTTTTTTTTTTTTGAAGATGGAATGTTTCAAAATAACAACGGCCTTTTATCGGTCGGCTACCAAATACAGATAAAACATAATATTGCGGATAATTCGTACGTGGTCACACCGCAGTAGTTCAATACTGTAAGCGCAATAATTCAAAAGTGAAAAAAGCTCGAGTAATAATAACAGGTTTCGTTTGGCATCCAGCTGTACATCTTAATCCGTGCCGGGGACCGTACTATATAGTAATTATAGTGAATTATAGTGAATTTGCGGCCCAAAACATAAATATTGCGAACGAGAACCTGGGTCTCAGTTTTGTTTTGGCAAACTGTCCACCCCCGACTTTGGTTACTTATTGTAATTGCACCCCACGGTTAGTGGCCGATCTGCGGACCACGGTCGGAACCTCGTGCTCGCGTCCAATCACTATTTTATTAAAGTGTTCATTTTGTTTCTCATTATTCGTCAGTTTTAGGCTATTGTGTTTTTTTACAGTCTATAATGATATCATTACAACAACACTAAAGAGAAAAAAAAAACAGTTGTAATATAGTTTTCAAAGTGTACATTTTTTTTTTTTTAATCAGATAAAGTTTTGACCGAAAATTTCAATTATTTTCATTTGAAATGCAATGTTTTTACATTAACACATAACGTTACGTATTGATCCCTTTCATACATTTCTACAATACAGAAATACCTTTGACGTTTTAACTTTTTTGTTGAACACGTTGTTTTTCTTAAAGACTATAAAAACTGGAAAAAAAAATTTTAATTAAAAACTAGTACGTATAGACGAGGTCGCTTTAAATTCTATTGTAACCTCTTTTTACGGACATCTTGTCTTGTATCACTAGGCTGTATATCGTTTAATATTTTATTTTTATATTTACGCCTAATTTTAATGATCATAAATGGCAAACAAGTAGGTACAATCACAAACTGCAAAAATCACATCGGTATCAATATGCAAAAAGACACACAGTTGTACAGTTATTTTATTAAATGAACGAAATGAACATAATAAATATGTGAAAAAAAGTTTCTAAAAAAATGAAAAAAAAAGAGAAAAAGTGAAGTGAAAAAAGCACTCGAGCGAAAGAATCAAATTGAGTATAAGTATAGTCACTCTAAGGCAAAGCCGTATAAACATATTTCAATTATTATTATTTTTATCGAACCGATCGTAATTGAATAACGTTATAATATAAAATCATCGAGCTTTTATTGGTGGTATACGGCTCGGCCCTATGGTTCTTCGATGTGAAAAAATAAGATAAACTATAGAAATCGTACAAAATCAATTACAAATTCAAAATGATGTTATTTTGAAATTTTTAAATGTACTTATTACACTCCAGTTATCATAATAAATAGATTTAATAGTTATCAGCATTTTGTAAATTCAATTCACGTGAATTGTTTAGTGTACATGTAATCAATTTAGTAGTTTGGTATTTTATAATTACATAAAAGTTAATAATTTAAATTTTTGATCGTTTAATATTACCAATACACAATGTTAGTCGAAGCGCAGAAATATTATGGGTTCATTAAAAAATATGATAATGAATTCGTAATTTGGGATAAACTTGTTATTTCATAGTTTTTACGTGTTTACAAAATGTGGGTTTTACATTTGAAATGTTTACAAATTAATTATCACAATACGACTTTTATTTCGTTTTCCAACAGCACGATATCTGTTTCGAAATTATACTTAATCGTAAAATGTTTTTGTACGATTTCTAATAAATATATATTCATTCAAAAACATGTACAAATATGAATTCTATATAAAAAAAAAAAAAAATGAAAATAGAAATATAAAATTAAATATTGTAAACATTACTGTAATTGACACAATAGGGTTTCAATTTATTTTGAACGGAATAGGGGTTTTTTTATGGTACCTAGCAAGGGTATCGCGTCGGAGACTTGTGGAAGCGTTTCCGCCACCAAATTCAGGAACACTGTCAGTGATAGCAAGATGGTCACTCCTGTAACAACCAATTTATTTTTATGACCTGGAAATATACATTTGGGAAACGATGTTTTGCTGGAAAAATGTTCGTTTAAAATCTACCGTCGTCCAGCAGCTGTTATTCGCGGTTAAATATAAATTTATCACGAAACGCGTGGAAAATAATAACTGAACAACAATTATCATCGTCTAAATGGCTTGTCCGACGAAGTGGTTCCTCCAAGTACCAAATGACAATGACGTTTATTGTCATCATGCAAGGCGCGAGATATTTCGCTGGTTCCTACCTATGAGGGGAACCGCTTCGGACGTTGTTGGCATTGACTCGGCGACCAGATTCAGAAACACTGTCAGTGACAGTAGTATAGTTATTTCTGAAACGAACACTTTGGTTATTTCCCAGGTGTTTACTTTACACATCTTACAAAATTACGCTATTTTAATCACAACGGCACCGTTTTTCGCTAGGGAAAATTTTGGGGGAAAATCGCATTTAAAAAATATATTTTTCGGCCAATAATATATCGTATAGTAGAAATGTTTTTTTGAAAATATTGTACACATATAAATAACACGGTGTTGAGAAAACGAATTTTGTTATTTTGTAAAACTATGAATCAAACAAAGAAACGGTTTTAAATACTTTTTTAATATTTAACATTTCTTTTAAAAATGTATGCACAAGAATAAAATATTTTGTCCGGATCACGCGCGAGTTTTCAGCGAAACAAGGAATAAAACAAGTTAATAACTAAGGAATATGACGTTTGAATAACGGTCTTTTAAACGACCTATACCTATATATATAGTATAGAGGAGATTTCATTAGAGAACAAATGTAAAAACGTAGAGAAAATAATTACAAAACAATCAATATCGTCGTGAATATTATGTATTAGTATGGCTTTCGTTTGCATATAATTTCACGCGATAAGTTTTCAAGAGTGGTAAAATAAATAGTATCGAAAAATGGCGGCGATAGTTCAATATGAAATGACAATATTTAAATGCAATTTGGGAAAGAATGAAAAAATTGCTCTATTTTTTTTTATAAGTACCAACACAAATTTAATCTGGTTTTTCCATGAACACTCGTAGGAGACTCTGTGTGAAAATAGGTTTTACGCCGAAGCGTCTGATGCGAAAGTCGTTTTATTGATTTTCACCGATAGAGTTTTCGAAAGATTTCAACCGTTTCTTACCGTGGGAACTAATTATAGAACACTGAATTGTAAAAGAGTTGCTGAAATCGTAAAAACTCCGATTAGTTTCAGTCGCGTATGAATCGCAGTGTTCATCTCATCTCTATCGCTTGAATACACTTCAACCGTTCGAACTACGCGCGGTACCACCAGTCCTGCAGACGACCGGGATACCGGGAACGTCCGGTCCGTTGCAGAGGATCGCGTCGGTTCGAATAATCAACTGTAAAATTCGATCCGAACGACAAACGAGAACGAAACCGTCTAAAAAGCCAGCGGCGTGTCCAGTATTTTTGTTCCGATCGGCGCGAAAACTCCGCAACGATAATCTCGAAATTCGGCAGGGTGACCGTTACAAATCAAGCGTATATCCTACGACAAAATCTACGCGTACGGCGGCATTGGGTACGAACTCGCTCACTTTTCGAAACGGACGATTCTCTCTCGTATTGCGGTCATTTTAACGACGTACTAAAAGTTTACGATTCGTACGGGATTCGGGGTGTAAATGGATCGCCGCCGCTATAACCGCCCCGAGAGTCCGTCCGGCGTCGCGCCAACACGGCGAACACCTCTCCGAAAAATCCACCGAAAAAAAAAAAAATTTGGCAAAACACAAAGACATTTTACTGTTACACGATTAACACAATCGTTTCGGGAATTAACATGTATATTTTCTCTCTTGTCTCCGAAACCCCGCGGTCACGACGTCACGACGCGGTTCGGTGTTCTCTTACCCAGCGTGAGCTTTTCGCCGCAGTCCGGCGGCAGCGTGAAGCCCAGGAGGGCCATGGACGAGATGAGCACGCACGGCACGATCAGGTTGAAGAAATAGTACAGCGTCCTCCGCCTGATCTTTATCGTGAACGTGATGTCCACGTACGGTTCCGGACAGCAGCCGTATGTGATCACGTTTTTCTTGCCCGGCATACCTGGAACACGTCGTTCGAGTGCGCGTAGAGAAACGGAAGGCCTGAGAAGCCAACGATAAAATGGCGAAAAACGCCTCGTCAAGCGAACGGAAAAAACCCGAGGTTGCGTTAAGGGTTTTTTATTTTTTTTAATTTCGTTAAATTAAAAGACGACCGAGATCAAATCAAAATAAAGACAACAGGCGGTACAAAAACGCTGTGTTTAATTCACACGGTTTTTTGTACCTAAAATGATATTTCCTCCTTCGCTTCGAACATTTTTTTTTTTGTATTTTATTTTGAAATTTTCTTCGCACTGCCCAGTACTCCCTTTTTTTTTTTTTACTTCCAAAAGGGTTTTATAAAAATCTCAAGCTATTACATAATAATTAGTCAAAACGTTGAATTCAAAAAAAAAAAAAAAAACTTATCACATAGAGTTAACGACAAAAATAGGTTAACAAGTGGATCGACTTACATTTTTAACATAATGTCAACTTTTAACGAGTTACGCCTAACCTTGTAAAAATGCGTTGCGACACTTTTATATATTTTGTAAAAAAAAAAACTACCACACTATGGATTGCGTGGACGGTTTGACGGAGGTCAAAACGTTATTATCAGAAAGCACACCGAAAAAAGATTCTGAGCGATTTCAGTTGCCTAGTATATAGGTACGACCAGGTAAAAACTGAATTTAACAAAAAAAAAAAACATCAGTTCTATGTTCAACAATCAATCATTTCAATTGTGTTGCGAATTCGTTGTTAAAATCAAACGTGTAGGAAAAAAATGGAGATTGTGAGGACAATTTGACGCAGTGGCGTAACTGGGTTAATATCTGAGGGGGACACAAATTCAACATTCTCATGTCGGAGAATAGTTAGACTATTACGGGGTCGTGTAAACCTTTAGTCCGGAACAATATTTTTACAAAGAAACAAGACGTGCTTTTTTAATGATTGATGTTATTAATTCATTAGTTAGCTCCATGAGGTCGGTAACAATGAGTTTTTTTTTTTTTTTAAGAATTGAGTACAATTTGTTTTCGATTCCAGCTGTAACTAATACAACTAATTACTACAGTGAAAACTGGTTCTATATCATTAACAACCGGCATAAACATTTTTGTAATTTTAACATTTATCAAATTTAGATTTGAAGACTCTTCTTAACACCCGTATAGCACAACACATAGCATAGGGTAAACAGTTACTTAACCCTGTACTCTGACTCTACGAGGATTCATCATTAATCAAGATTAATTCGTAAGTTTTATGAAACCGTAGTACACTTATGAAACATAAAATATTGTAATTTTCAAATTATGTAAAATACAAATAAATCTCTTATAAAGATTGAAAAAGACTGAGGTAGGTACCTAAACGGTTTTGATTGATGTAGATAATATTGAAATCGTTCTTATTATATTATTGAAGATTTAAAGACTTCTTTTATACATAGATAAACCTATATTTACCACATCAATAAAACTTTAAGAAGAATAGTGCCCCACTTTCCTCTCCACCATTACGCCACTGAATTAGGGCATACCTTATATTTTCAGTCATGACCGGCCTTTGATGTTTACATATTATAATATTATGGAGCATTAGGGAAATAAATCTTGTAAAATACTGAAAAAAGTTCATTTTTTTATGCTCATGGGTTTGCAAGTGACATCCGATCAATATACGGTTGCTCAGATTGTAAAACTGAAAACATTCGACAGCATCGTGCCAAAAAAAAAAAAAATTTAAAATTACCAATATGAATGATGGAAGGTAGGTAACCGAAAAAACAAAAGTTTTTTAATATTTACTTCCAGATAAGAGTTTGATGAATTACTTATAAGATTATACTCAAATAGATTCACCTCAACTATTTGTTAACACATAATATTAAGCATCAAGAATTCTCAAAATAATCTTATGTTATATATTATAAAGATTAATAAATGATGGTTTATTTTATATTTTATATTTTATACACGGTTAAAATTTAATTTTTTAGATCACTGGTGATATAATTTTTATAATATGTACCGCATATAAGTAAGTATACTAAAATTTACGTTTTTTTTTTTTCAAAGCACCATGAAGCCTGAAGATCTACATTAAATCACCGGTCGTGAGTTTTCTATGAAGATATCTGCTCTAAATTCGCACTAATATTTATCAAGACAATATTAATAATTGTTGAAGTACATTTCATCTTTTAAGCGTTTATTCAATTCTATCTATTGTAAATAACATTTTAACATCCCAATTATTCTAAAGTATAAGTAAAACATTTTGTTTACTCTAAGTAGTATGTTAGTTTCCCGTTATTGATATTCTTTACCGCTGCGTTACTTGAACACGAAATTACGTTTCACGAACAATGTAAACAGATATTATTATTCTACAAATTAGACGGACATTTGTGTGGATATAATGGTTATTATAATTGAATATACTGTAATAACGCTAACTGAATAACGTAATTTACGTATATACCTACATACTAAAACAGGTCATGTTTGTTTCCTACGTGTTCCAGTATTAAATACGAATACTCTTAATTTTCATATAAAACTTTTCGTATATTAAAAAGTTGTTGTTTGTTCCCCAAAAGTTTGTTGACGTGTTGTGTCCAACTCACATTACAAATAGTTTGACTCATAATTATTATTATTCTCGAGTGATGGCTATTTAATTGTTATTCCACGGTTAAGTGAAAAATAATCAGTGTTGTAAAGAATACTTTTAAAAAACATTTGTATAAACATATCAATATTATTACATATTTTAAGAAGTATTAAATTTACTACTTAAACACTTTATTTTCATAATATTTGAAATACTTCTCAAATGCTTTAAAAAAGTATTCAAAATACCATACTACACTTTTTTTACTGCTAAGTAAAAAAAGCATGTTTGACGATTGTTGTTTCCCACACATCAGTCATCTTAGTTCTTCGCATTAAAAGATCATTTGTTACGTTAAACATAAAAAACTATTAAATTATTCTGATAATTCGCTTGTAATAGAAGAAGAAAAAAATCGACGCTTCTAATCCCTCTTTAAATTATTTAAATATAAATTTTTTTTTTAAAGCATTACGTTTTGTTTTGTATTGTTTGTTAAAAATTAGAAGTATTCAATCAAATCAAATGGAATAACGCAGAAAAGTGTTTAAAATATTGTTGAAATACTTAAAAAATAAAATTAACGTAATTAGATATACGAATACTCTTAATAAAATACTTGACCAGATTTTGAAATAATTGAGCCAACGGATGGAGAAGAAAAAACGTAAGTAATTTGTATTTGTGAGACTTGTCGGTTTTTTAGAAAAGTAGGTAAAAATCATGCGTGAAAAAATAAAACGTTGTAATACTTAAGATTTGGTTAGCAATATTTGTAATGCACGAGTAAAGTTATGTACCAACCTATACTTAAATTTAGCAAATTTATCAAATTAAATTGTGGTTACTGTTCTTAAAGCGCTATCACAGTTATATTTATTGTTTAGACAACGGATATTGTTAATTGTATATTTAACAAAGCGTACATTGAATCTTAATAAAACATTCCTTCAATTAGATAACACTTGTTTCTAAAGTTGAAAATTGTTTTCAATGCAATAAAAGATTCATAATATGGATTGCAAATATAGAAACGATCAAAATCGTATTCTTGTCATAATTCTATTTTCAACAAAGAATGTTTCAAAATAAAAACGCTCATCTTTTAATATAAAAATCAGGTTTGTACAATACGAGTAGTAATTGATTATTTTTTTTTTTTATAAAAGTTATTAATTGACAAACATAAAAAATCAACGCAATTCAATTACATTTTAAAATCCTAGTTGGTACTCGACAGAATTTGGGGACTTAAAACAGCAATAAAGCAGTTTAACCGATTTGATTTCTATTTTTAGAGGAAAAAAAATTATACATTAGAAACTGCACAACCTTTTTTTCTTCTTCAAAATCGGTCTATTATTTTTTGAGAGAATGGAAATCCAATCTTTTTGCCGATTCATATATTTTTGTTATGACGGCCGCGGCGGTGGGTTTGTGATTTTGTCGATACGACACAATGATAACGGTTAAACCGATTTTGATTCTGTTTTCGGGAAAATAAAGCATTACGTAGAAAATTTTTGATTTTAGTGAATTTTTTTCGAAATCAACTGAGCGGTTTTTGAGTAAGTCAATTAGCTTATATCGTTTTCACTGATTCGTATCGCGCGTTGGCGTAACTTCAGGTTATTATTTTGTTTGATTCAAGCTGTCATCTGATTCTGTATAATATTTTGTACACGTTTAACCGAAACATACCGTACTGCTTCAAGAAATCTATGTTCAATATGATAGGCGCCGCCGAGAAGACTTTTTTTTTTTTTAGAACCAAACGATTGGCAATGACAAAACATATACATTTTAAAAATAATTTTTTGGAAAACGTTAAACGATGCAGTCCGTTATTTGTGCTCGCATAATATACAACTTCAATAATTTTCGATTCAGGACCGAAAAACCATTTTTCATAAATAGTCAAAGTTCAATGGAGTGAGTGCGCGTGATAAGAACGTGGTGACTTATACGGATATGTCATAATATGAGGCCTGATGCCGAAGTTTGTTTCCAGGTCGTTTGCACATTTTTAACGTTTCATTATCATGAAGGTGATATTCCTCGACGGTGGTCAATTCTATGAAAGAATTTTACAAAATCAAAATAATTCTACCACTGGTCATCATAATTTTAGTGTATTATGTATCATTATCATCGTTGTAGTAATAATCAATATTTTGTAAGTAAACATTTTGTTGTATTTTAGATATTTTTTATTTATTTTTATTCTAATTTATCATTGTTAAAACCCCAAAAGAGTGAATGTACAGATAACGTATTAACTAGAGAAAAGTACGATTTTGTTATTTAATTAACGAAAAAGACTTAAAAATATAAATTTTTAGTTCATAAATTACCTATGAATTGACAACAAGAAACACAATCTTAGAAGACGCAACAATGAAGTATTTGAATAAACATTGTTGGTAGATATAGGTACAAATAATAGATTTGCAGTATCCCTAAAATTAAATTTCGAAACTTTAAAAATAATTCTACGTAAACACATCAGGGCAGTCTAAAATTACCATTTAAAAGTTTGTGCACAATTAATCATAGTCTTCTAGTTTTTAATTCTATAGATAAAATTTAAAACGTCCATTGTCTGTGTATCACGAAAATCTGGTTGAAAACTTCAGTTTGATTTTGTAAAAACACGAAAAAATTAATTTTCACTGAAAATATAAATATGGATATGGGTAATAAGTGTCAATGATGTAATTATCCCTACAGTAGATCGGTAACGTACTGATATTTGTTGAAAACCTAATCGCTAAATTTTTTCAGATGACTGACATTGAGCGCGGCAGAACATTTGCTTTAAAAGAAGACGCAGATGTTAGAAAAAAA
>CM029357.1:35080247-35141993 GCA_017140985.1 Hormaphis cornu
AAACTTAAAAATAATCTATTTAAATTTTTGATATACGTTAATAAATTATTATTAATTTTTGAATAATATTGTACTTTACTGTATTTCAGAAAAACAATTTTGGGAACTTAAAGTAGGTATTTTAACCAAGTAAAATTATGTTTGTCAACCTAGTTGAATATTTTAAATTTACAAAAAATAATTTTATTAAAGATTGTCATAATTATTTAAATTTCAGATGACCGAATAAAATAATTTTAATAAGCATAGTTAAAAAAGAGCTTTTATTTATTCAGTCTTTTATTTAGGATGTTTTTAACTAAGATACAACAAAATATTTATTATTTATTTTAAGTAGTAGTTTGAACAATACTTTTTAAATTATTCCACTGTTTAATAATATGAACTGTTAAAATAAGACAATTTAATAACTTTGAACAATAATTTTTGCTAAAAACAAAGATCATGTCTATTCTAGAACGAACATTCTAAAGATGCTTTACTCTTTTGTCAAAATGTAGACAAAAGAGTAAAGTATCTTCAGAAAACCATTGATTTAATAACTTTGGTATTCAAAAATAAGATAAATACATTCAATAAAATAATATAATATGGCACAAAAAATGTGTAAATTATTTTGCGTGGACTGAATTGCAATGGAGACATTGGAAAAAAAAACTTTCTACACTAGTTACTGTTATAATTAGTTGCTTCCTAAAATGTTATAATTTGTTTAGTATTTTTAAGATTTTAAAATTTGTAGGCAAGAATTTAAATAGGTAACAAACCAAAAATGTTAACAATTTGGTATTTAATTAAATATTAATATTATATTAAGTAAAATTATTGTATAATTTGTAGATAGATACCTACTTCTAGAAATGAAAACCCAAAACCCTATACCAAATGTATTGTAATACAAACTACGTTTTTAACAGTCCCGCAAACCTTATAATACAGAAAACAAATAACTAATAAATACAGAAAACACATTAAAGTTTGATTATATTTAGCGACTTTTAGTTAGGATCTATAGACTGTAAATATGTTTTACATTTTATAAAGATTAAACAATAAAATTAAGTGTTAAAGATTGTGTACATTGTACTGAGCACAAACAACTTTAATAATTTGTAATAGGACTTATTGTTCATATATTCGTTTAATAAATAAATAAATAGAAAAAATTATTTAAAAGTTTTGAAAAAAACAGTATTTACCTAAAAGATACCATTCTCCATTTGTTGTAAAGTCTGATAAATCGCCGCCGTCTGATTTGAGCACTAAATCCAACTAAAAAAAAAAAAAAAAAACAATTAATATAAATAGAGAAATTAAATGATAATTATCAAAAAAATAAATTAAGAAAGATGTTATTGAGTTATAAATGAGAACACGTCTCTCATATAATTGTTTTCTACGTATATACATTTTCTATATTATACTATATTTCTATTAACAAAATAAATATAACAAAAAATAAAATTTAAAGTAAGTTATCCGATCCACCAAACCGCTGGACTTTTTTTTTTTGTGTACTGGTATTCGGGTGTAATTTTTTTCAAATTCTAATTTTGTAAGTTTATAAATTTAATAATCAAGAAACATTATAACATTTTTCTTTCTTTGTTTTGTTTAATTAATAAATTTAATTTTTTGTTTTGTTTATTGTTATACTCGTAGTTATTATTTTTCATCCGGTTGTACTAAGTGAATTATAATAAAATATGTAGCTTGAATTTATTATTATTTGAAATTGTTATCATTATTCATCACTAGCTCAAGCCATGACCGAAGAGAACCGATTAATAACTAAATTTTTTTATTTAGAATCTAGTTTACAGCATTTATTCAAATTTTTCAATTTACTCACTAAACAATAATCTGTATATCTGTATCGTACATATTTTGTTTCCATATTTAAAGTATTTTGCTAACATTAAAGTAGATACAAGTAATGTTGAGTAATTATGCACGAAAAAAAGAAGAAACAAGAAATTCCTTTTTTAATTCAAATAAAATGAACAATACGTGATCATAGCGTATTCCTTTATGTTTGGAAATAAACAAGCAATTACTTTGCCACTATTGAGTGATTTGGTCACGTATGCGTGTAGACATGATACAAAATATGTTTTTTTCATAAATAATCGGATTGTTTGCTCACATATTGGTAGGTGCATAAAAATGGCGGAAATTCTGCTTCTGGGCGATATTCGTTAAAACTGTGAACTTAATATAATTTACTTTTTAAACTAAAAAAATAGACGAGGTGTTTCCTAACCTTATAACCACACGTTAGAATTGTGCTAAATTTATGTGGTCCATATTTTTACTACGCTTAAAAATTATATTTAAAAAAAAGGTAAAATAACATAATTGTAAAAACTATACGCTCATTGCGACGCTCAAAATTAAAAAATCAGTCGTCGTGACCTCTGTAAAATACTGTTGCGGTGAAAAGTTAAAACAAATAACATAATATTTGGTAGTAATAATTTTTTATACTTGAAACAAAAATTAGTTTTGAAACTAACGGGCTCATCTATTTTGCAGTTAGATATTTAAGAGTGTAATTATAGCTGCAAAGTGTCTATTTACTAAAATTATTATGATTTTATTGCAATACATTTTATGCACGTGTTGTAAATATCGTTTTTGGATCTTAGTTGGTTGATTATCAAAATTTATATTTGTACAATTGTCAAAATAATTTATTTCGAATGGGTCTTAACTTAATTATGTTTTCAGAGAACGTGCATTGTAACAAAAGCGTAAAAAAAAAAGTACTCGTGCAAATACGAAACACGAATGTCTCATAAAAATGCAAATTTGTAAATGAGGAAAGGAAAAAACATATTTTTAACAAGTTACAATGAATCTTTTTTCTCATCAGAGCTTAACAAGATTTTAGTTAATTTGTAAAACGCTCATAATTTAAAATAGTTTCATACCATAAAAAAAAAATAAAAAATAAAAATAAAATACATTTTACTCAACATAATAGCTATAAAGACAAATTACCTGAAACCCGTTGTAGGTCCAACTACCAAACTTCATAAGGCAATTTTGGTCATCAAACGGAAACCAAGTGATGTCAATTTTACATGTACTTTTGAATATACCAGGTGGCACATACAGACACGTACCATTATGCCTCACAACAACGTTCGTCTGGTAGGTTCCGTCAAATTTCTCGTCAGCACTAGTAAAATTACAAAATGCCATACGTTTAATCTTTACGCGGGGGTACTTTCGAAATGTTTGTGATCTTATAACAGTTCATATGTGATCGAATAATACATATTTATAGATGTGTATGAAATACAAGTTATAGTAATAGTTTTTTATTAATACTTTTTCATTAACACATAGGTAATAATGCTAAACCGCATTTTAACGATTCTCTATTTAAAATCAAACATGACATTTTTAAAATGTGTAGGCCGCATGGCTATACCTTATGAATTTAGCTCTTGTTAAAATCATACATTTTATTTTGTATTGGAATACTATAGAAAATGAAGTTCTTCAATTTTTTTTTTATTAAACTCTTAAACTTAATCATTTCTCCGCACACTGGATACACTCGATTAATAAAAATAAATGTAACATTTAACAGTTACACTAAAATAACTAAAATATCTTTCTAGTTTAATTTTTCTTCTTTTTTAATTCTTTTTATTTTAATTTGTTTACCATTGATTTACAAATTATTAATTTGATTATAGTTTTTTCATAATTCACACATTTTTTAAATTTATATATTTCTATAATATTGTAGAGCTTTAAAATACAATGAATAGTACTATTAATAATTGATAAAAAAATATACCTACTCAAATAACAGTTCAAAAAATAATAGACGACACTTTTAGTTAGGTATAGTATAATGGTATCATTTTCGGGATCACGTAGTTTGAAAAATGGAGTACAATTTTGCAAATCACTTATAATTTATATGCATCACGCTTTTTAGTCCGTACGCCCATTTGAAACTGCCGAATTTGTCGTGTAAAAAGTGCTCTATGTTATAATATTTTTCATAATAGCTTTGTTACTCGCTTTATAGTAGTGACACGGTTATAAAAACTTTGTCTGACATTTAATTTGAAAATGTACATCGTTTTCATATTAAAACCAGAAACGTACAATAATAAAACGCGTACATATTAAATCAGCATAGCGATGTTCATTTATCATGCTACGATAATATTATTAGTTTGTGGTTAAGAGTAAAATAATTGTTTATTTCGACGAAAATAAGTCACTCAAACAAAGATTATTTTGTGTTTTAGACATCACATAACTACAGTGTACCTTGTAATTAAATATATTATTTTTGATTGGAAATAAACAAATTAGGATAAAATGCTGATGACACTTTAAAACATTCTCAAATGCTTTTTTCAAACTTTCTAATATTTAATACCTAAATATTATAAAATATAATATTTAAAAACAAGCAAATTTAAAAAGAATAATATGAAACAAATGAAAACTAAGATTATATGACGAGATGATTGCAGCACTGATGGTTGTTCTAAATACATACAGAAATACATATTTTATTATTTTACGGATAAAAACTTCTCCAAAGCTCACCAACGCTTTGAAGATATTGTAGATTAAATTATAATTAAGTTTCATGTTTTTACAAATTTGGTGTTCTCTGTGTTTAAATCTACCTCTTAACTTAACTTGAATTGCTATTGTACTTAAAAGCTTTTTCCAACACCTTATATTTTGTAGTACAAAATGATTTTACCGCTGACCTCAAAAAAGAGTACAAAGTCATAGTTATAACAATATCAACGTAATAAAGTTTGTAATTAAAAGTTATGTAGTTAGAATTCAGAAAAAAAAATAGCTCGTAAAATCAACTAAAAACTCAAATTATTTAATTATAAAACTTATATTAATTATAAACAATTTTATAATAGCAAAATTAATATTAAACTCAACGATGTTGTTTTAACGTATAGTTATTGAAATATAAAATCATTTTTTTAATATTACAAATTTCAGTTGGAAGAAATCATAGTATACTCCAATAATTATATATTATGATACAATTTACACAAAATACTAGTGTCAAAACATCATTATTAATTATAAATCCGAAATAATTAAAATAATTTCATGTAATATAATCATTAAAACACGTAGAATTCGCTTTTATCGTTTTTAGTTTTTCATGTTATTACTTACGTACAAAACGTTTTATGAATTATAAACAGATTTGAAACAAAATTCATATCAACAATAAATAATTAAATATTTATTCACTTAGACTCATTTTTGAAAATTGTGTGTATACCTAGTAAAAAAATTAATTTCAATTAGATTTAGCTTAGAAATACAATAATCGTTTAAAAAGTCAGTATGACAAAATGTGACACGTATGGGTACAAATTATGATAACGTGACATCTATACATATAAAAGCCAAATACCACTGACTCACTCACTCACTCACTCACTCATTCACTAAACAACGCACAGCCAAAACTACCGAACGGATTTATTTGAAATTTTCAGGAAATGTACTTATTACTATGTGTAGGCGCACTAAGAAAGGATTTTTCGAAATTCGCATTTTAAAGGGTAAAAAGAGCTTAAAATAGTTAAGCGTACGGCAGCGTACGGGTCCGCAAATACGGACATTTTAGCCCACCGCGGTACCAGGGACCCATGATCCGCATGACGCGGCACGCAACCGACGCGACGTTCGCGTACACGTGTTTGTGGCCACGTGGTGCACTTGAAACGCAAACGTCGGCTTCATGGGACCCTGGTACCAAAAATTGATAATTTTGCGGAGCGATGGGCTATATTTATTGATTAATCAATGTATCTTATAAATCATATAAATTATAAATCTGTATAGATAAATTATAATATTCTATAATATTATAATATTCTATGGTTATAAATATACTGTATATATATGGTAGGGTTTAGGATGCGGCCGGATTTACTGACGAACGAACATGCTGTCGACATAAAATTTCACCCATCGACGGCATTCGGTGTTAAATTTCATTTCAATCCTATTGGCCACTTTCGACGGGACGGCGGGGTGACAGTGCACATGTAATTTGAAAGATTTTTTCCCCCGAGTCACTGTTGTGGTCGCCCTAAATCCGGCCCTGCGCACGTACCCATGTTTCACTAATTATATATATACAATATTTGTGTGTATAAAGGAGAGTGTACTTTACCCGGGGACCTTTTTTCGATGTAATAGTGTATAATAGATACGCAGTATTGTCGTTACTGGTTATAGGAGAAACAATTATATAGTAGAAATTAGTACTTAATTATTATTGGTTGCCACCGGTTGTTCGGGCAGACCAGGTACAAAAACTTGCGTCAAATCGAATTTTTGAACACGGCCTACCGAGGTGGTACTTTGTCCGCGAACCAGGGTGGCCGAGTCGCGCTTACTGCAGCGATTACACCCAAAAGTACTCGAACAAACACGATTTTTTTTTTTTACGAATTATCATTTTTTACGGGCAACGAAGTGCGCGGGATCAGCTAGTCATGTATATATATGATTTATCAATAAAACAAATAAAATTGCCTGTAAAATGAAAAACAATTCAGCAGTTATAATGCCCGTGAACAGACTAAAATTGCCTGATCTATATAGAAACAAATAGTGTTTGTAACGTGACGTAACATTAAAAAATATAAATTTGAAAATTTACACAAATTTTCATCTAAAAATAACTTCTAAAATAAACAATCTACATAGAGTACACTATAAACGGGATCGTTTTACATTTTATAGAGTTATTAAATATTAGAAAAAATTATAGAATTCCCGCCTTATAAGTAAATTGTATAAAAAAAAAAAATAATAACAATTGGATTGTGTCACTGGGACCAGGGGCTAAACTATGCATAACCGTAGTGGTTACATTCGTGTGCCACTTAAAATAAATTTGTGTTTAGTATTTATAATATGTACTCTTCAAAACGTTATCTCCACTGAGAAGTGATGAAGAATTATTATTTTACTGTACAGTTTCTACGAATTTCAACGAGATTCTCACCTATTGTACATGAGGATATCCGGTTTCCACAGCCGATTTGGGTTGAGCCGGAGGTCTTTGACGCCTCCGTAGTCGGAAATATTCCACCTCATATTGTAGTCCACCCATTCCTTAAGTGAAAAAACGGAACAGTGTGGTTAACAACATGGCACGCACTAGCATAATTTCTTATCAATCATAGTTATAACGTGAGTAGTTGAGGTATTTTTATATTAATAATGATTATTACAGTTCCAGTTCAGTTGAACATTTTATTTTATCGAAACGGGCAATGTTTTTCAACATTTCTTCTTGCTCGCCGTCGTTCGGTTCAGTCGATTCAGTCACTCAAAATAATGCCCACGAAAAATATAGAAGGCCTATTTTCAAGTTGGTCGTCTGTATAAAGTATATTGTACACAATAATATATAGGAATCAAGTACTTTTTTCATAAAAACCAACCCATCGTTTTATGAAAAATATCGATCGGAATAATAAAACATAATGCAATGTGAACTATTTTGTCCGTAATTCAAAAGTACAAAAAAATACTAGACTTGGGGATGATGTTTCAAAGGGTTTGTACGAGTATTATACACTCGACCGAGATACATTTTTAATGAAAAATTTAGATTAAACTCAAGCTTTTGTGGGTTGTCATCAGAACACAAAAATTAATTTTTCGGAAAAACTTTTCTCAACGTGTTACCCGTCAATTATTTTTGCCCGTATTTTAGATTTCAGAACAATAGTATTGTTGTGTTACTACGATTTATACAATTAAAGTAATTCAATTGATATTTACTGCTAAATCTTATTTTATTTTCACGCAATACTTTAAACTAAATCCGTACGTGTAATTGTAAAATTTCCAAATTTTTCAGTTTTCACATTAACAACTTATCATTTTTACAACACCGATCTATTTCAAAGAAATCAAAATCAATCTAAAATTAAGTAAGTTGAAACATATGAGTTTTTCCGTTTTATAGCGAACAGAAAAAAAACGCTTTACTTGGAAAATATTTTTTGAGGTAGGAAAAAGAAAAACACCTGCAATGATTTATATTAAATAAAAACGTGGAAAATGTATATCAATCATATTGGACACATAATTTTGTACAGTCGGTACATGCTACAAACTAGTATTGATTCTATAATCCAAAAATTTGTCACAAGGTTTTACAATATTGCGTCGTTTACCAATGATTACACGCAAATTGTTTACTAAAAAGATGTAAAGAATTTGACAATTTTTTTTTACGTACATATCTTTTAACTATTGTACATCAAACAGAAAGTATAATTTATATAATCGATTAGTTATCGTATAATATTTTTAAGTTAAAAATAACTAAAATAATATAATAAATGACCTAGTATTGGCTACACATATATATGCCTCCCTGCCAAGAATAAAAAACTCTAATTCCACCTATGTAATATACGTGAAGCTGAATTCAAAATTTTAATTTTACTTTTTGATTTTGTAAAGAATAGTCAAAGAAAACGGAAATTAATTTTCTTTAATTTAAGCAGTGTATCTACGTCGGTATTAGTGAATAGACGAGTGTTAATAATTGGAAAGTTAAAATTTATTTAAAAAAATCTAAATATTTTGTAAAAATGTTTTTACTCATTATTAATTAATACAGAGCGGATACCAAATGGTAGATGATAATTTATTTAACATAAAATGTTAAAATTACAATTTGTAGGTCAAAATTAGTTGGCTCTTTATAGATATTTTTAACTTCCTCCTAAAAATGAATAAATGAGGATAATACCTACCTATATTACAATTATATAAACTCAAATGTATTTGAAATCAAAAATTTGAAAACCAACAACATATTCTATATGTAATCAGTTTTTACCTGTATAAATTATCTATATTTTTTCAACATTATTTTCAGAGAGTTGCGAGTATTGGAGAATAAAAACGGAAACGAAGTTAATAACTCAGACAATTTTCTGTGAACTCATAGTGTCGCGCGCGTTTAATTGAACGGTTTCATGCCAAAACGGGAGGACACAATCGAGCAGAATGACTTCTATACACGTGTAAAGGTTACTTCGGGGAAATAGTATGCAAATAAGTATGTTGATTCAGTGTGTAAAAGAGGATTATTTAAATTCGTTTACGATATCGTCGTATCTGCAGACTACACCATGATTTATTTTTGAAAAAAAAAAAAAATCACTGAATCCATTATCTAGAATGTTTCAAAAGATTATCCCTAGTTTTAGTTATAAATAACTTAAGTAGTATGTAGTGTATATCTGCTTATTGAATGTTTGATAGCAATAAATATACGGTTTTAAATTTTTAATAAATTAAAATATTAATAAATAAATTATAAAATTGTAATCGATTTTTTTTATAAATTCCCGTAACTGACTTAAAATATTTGTTTTAAATGCAGGTTTAATTACTTAAAAATAGTCTTGTATAGAAAGAATAATTTGAATTCACTGAAAATTAATTCTTGGTGAATACATTATTCAAAATATTCAATCTATTCAAAATGTTTTTAACAAATTTGATATTTCTATACGGATTTTATTTTTAACTTAAACATTTACATTTTGTTGCATTAACAGAATATACTAGTAGAATATTATTTTGATCAATGAAATTTTATTTAAAGCAGATTAATATTTTCTACCATGGTTAATTAAGTGTCACGTTCCAAACAAACTTAAAACTAACATAACATCAGTATATACTACTTGATTTTTCATAATAGCATCCAGATTTGGTTTTCTTAAATAAAACATCGGACATTATTGATAAATAGTGATTACTACTTTGTGATAAACGTAAATAAATTTATTTTAAATGTTAAATATTTTTTTGTTGTTGGTTATATTTATAAAAAGTTAATAGCGAACTAGCTAACTTATAATTATTGAAAATGTCTCTTTGTTTACTAACCCGAAATTTGGAAAACAATGAAAATTAATCTAAGTAGGTAGATAAAATTATAAAATTCAAAGTAAAAATTTTTAATAATTAAACCATAACGTTTCACTTAAAAT
This sequence comes from Hormaphis cornu, assembly GCA_017140985.1. Taxonomy (NCBI): domain Eukaryota; kingdom Metazoa; phylum Arthropoda; class Insecta; order Hemiptera; family Hormaphididae; genus Hormaphis; species Hormaphis cornu. The sequence continues at coordinate 35,090,312 of CM029357.1, forward strand.
ATTTTTATCATATATATTTGCGTTACGATTACAAATGTGGCAGATAAATATTTTATTCTTAGTATTTTTCATTTAAAGTTTACTATTGAAATATTATGACCAATAGACCACCTTTTAAAAAATTATCTTCCGAAATTTTAGAAACGCAAGTGAATTAAATTCATATAATGATTTTAGTATAGTTGCTCAGCAAAACTCAAAGTTTTGATTTGCATCAACTATTTCAAAGTAATTTTTATTTATAGCAACGAAATCGAGTGGGTGGAATGAGAAAAATATGAATGATTTAAACAAAAACGAAAATGAATAAAATAAAATACAACAATATTTCAAAAAAATGTTTTATTTATATTTTAAATTAATATAGTAGACTATAAAAATAATTGATATAAATACTACTACCTTTTGAGTTTTGTACTTAACAGTTAGTACAATAAATGTCTACCTATTTAATAGTACACATGTAAACATATACTATTAAAAAATTTTATTATATTTAAATGTATATTAAGTAAATCAGATATATTTTAAAAACTCACCATGTTTAACCATGCGTTTGTGATGACGATTTGATTTTTTTCATCCTAAAAGCAAAACATTAAAATAAGTACAAAATTGAAACCTTTTGACGGATCGTCTAACATTTGATTTTAGTCTTTAATTTTATGCACCAAGTTAATTGGCTTGAAATGGTTTTGCTTAGTCAACACGATTTATGTACATAAATTATCACATCATACGAGTCGCGTAAGAGATTGTGTTTGTAGGTATGAAATTATTTTGTGGCAGTTTCATATGATTAAAATATCGCGAAAATTAATCGAATTCTCATAGCGAACAACGTAAACAAATAAATATCGTATCTACTTTGAATAGGCTTTTCAACAAACTCATCAGTTCAGAGAGTACCCGCCTAATTCAAAAAGTACCTACGTGTTGTTACAATATTTAATCTTGAACAAAATAAAAATCGTTTCACGTTTTCTTTCAGCACGCTACACGCAGTAACGTGAATAAGTGTGTTTGAACAAATACGTATTTTCTTTGTTAATGATTTCGACCTCTATTTTTTAACACAATTTTATTTGGTTTGTAGATTAGATAGAAATCGTCAAGCATATATGGACACGAACCATTAACCTGTTAAATCACTTCATTTGGTGTACGTAACAGACGAATTTTCAATAATGTTTTGCTATTTTTCTAGTCTAAAGGAGGACATTAGAAGACTTTTTTTTTTTTTTCACGATTCCCGTTTTAAATTTTGACAGATTCACGTCCACGGCAGGTTTGAACTATTTTTTTTCCACGCGACACGTGCCGCAAGCGATGAGAAACCGCGCTAGGTCGATCACAGCAACAATACAGCTGTTACATCCAAGCGCGTTTCACATACGACGTTTACTGTTGCATTGTTTTCGCAACGTGTTTTACTGCTAACCGGATATTTGTTTTTTTTGTACACAATCTTTCGTAGCGAACGTACGAAATATATATATGTATAACAAGGCCGGGCATTACCTCGTTGAAAGTTATAGAGTTAGCTCAATTTTCATTAAGTTTACTTATTTCTTTCGTTGTCTTTTAATTTAAAAGTTAATATTTTTTTAATTAACGTGTGAATTTTAAGTTGAATGGAAAAATTTTGAAAATTTGTTTGAAACTCTTTAGACAAAAAATAAGTATTAGTTAGAAGAAAATTTCAAATTGAAAACAAACAAAAATTTTTGGAGCGGAGGAAATGTCATACCAGGTACAAAATCATGTAAATTAAAAATATGAACCATTATCTTTATTTTAAGTTTCGTTAATTTTTTGATCTTATTTAAATAAATTTCAAATAAACTTTTAACCGAACTCGACTTATTGTTTTTTCAACTAACTTAACTTGACGAGTTTAAAAATTTATTAACTCGACCGGTCTTGATTTATAATATACAGTTTAAGCCAATGTTGGGGAAGTTAATGAAAAAAATTAACTGCGATAAGTTTTATGTTATGATTCATTCAATTAAATGGTTTTCAGTTAATAGTTTTTAAGTTAGCAAAGAAAAAATAACTCCACGAGTCAAAAGCTAAGATAGAAAATGAAGTAAAATTAATACATTAGTAAAAAAAACTATTAACAAGCTTACTTAAAAAAAAAATGTAATTTTTATCAACGCAAATCCTTACTAATGGTACATATTATACTGTTAAAACAAAAAAAAAAATATATACAGTTATTGCAGTAAATTGTTACCAGAAATTTTTGGTTTGCAACATATTTACATATTCTTTAGATACCTAACTCCTTTATACTTAAGCTACAAAATTAACTATAGGATTTTACATTTTTATAATCAATATGTATGTTGCAACCGGATTCTAAAAAAATTACATACAAATTGTTAAAACACGTTTACACCTAATCACCCACTGATGAACCCTCCCATAACTAACTTAAAATTTGCGACAGTAATAATTAACCAAAACACATGAGTTAATAACATATTTTTAAACTGAATAAGTTGAAAACAAAATGAATTAACTAGTTAAGTTAAAAACTAAAAAATATTAAAATTTTTAATTCAACTTTAACTCTTAAACATCCTCTGAGTGAAGCATATTGTCAATGTTATATTCATTTATAAATTTAATTGCTCAAGAGAAATTTTTAATATTTTACTAATTTTTTTTTTTCAGTTGTGTTAATATCACTTTCAGTGTGTTAAATAAGAAAGCGTTACTTAAAAAAAAAAAAAAATCGTGTGTGCAGTGTTAATGTTCTCTAATTTTGATGGACAATATATCATAATATATATTTGTATTTTTCATTAAATATTGTAACTTGGTCGATCTATGTCATTAATAAATTAATTTAATAACTAATCACTTTTATTTTAGTTAAAAAGTACACACTTATTACTAATATAATTAGCATTCATTTTGTTTAAAGACAAATCATTTGAATGAAAAATATTTGAACGTTTTCTATACTTAACATTTATCTTGTGATTTTTCTGTATTGTATTATGTTAAAATGCATGAATAAATGCATCTTTTTATGATAATAATGAACTTATTTGCATTTTAGAAAATAAAAATCATAAATAAAACTGATCTATTTTAACGTCAAGGAATTAATACGTTTTTGTTCAAAGTAAATTAATTTAAATTTCAGGTATTATGAAATTTCTAAACGAATTACAATGCTAATGTTGTGAAATAACAAAATATACTCCCGAATAACTATAAATCTTTTTAGAAAAAAAAAAATCACATCTGAAGAAAAGAAGGATGCTGAAAAATTCATAACGTAAACAACGATGCGAGTCAAGTGTCAACCAGACGATATTTCAATTGAGTTTTTACATTAAAAATAAATCAATATTCAACGACGTCTGAATTCGACGACCCTGCAGGATCGATCTAATCGGGTTGATACATTTTATTAAAGTTCCATTCGTAATTTTAATGTGAATTAAAATCAATCGGTATCACCATCGATTTATACTGGAAATCTAAACATTTTTAAAAACGGTAGTTTACGGCGAGTGTGTTACATAGCCTATCTGTATTTTCACCGAGTGGTTTGGCGAGACCCCGCTTTTATGGTAATACTGCCATTGTATCGTGCGAATCGCTATTGCAGTCACACGAAATTACGGATTTTATAACCGAGAACAACAGGAAGATAAAAGTATTTTTCTCTGGACTCGGGTGAAATAACAGTGCGTTATATGATTATACTACGTACCACGTCTATTATCTGCTGCAGCGTGATGCCGAACGTGACTTCGAGTGGATCGGACTCGTTGGACACGGGTCTCTCCAGAGGGTTGTACTCGATCAGGAGATCGTCCAACAGCTGTCTCTCGAATTTACCTTGAACGCTTTCTGAAACACATTGACAAAAACGCACTTGGATACAACGGTACATCGTCTCGTGTTCGTACATAGGTAATAATATTGCTTTAGACGTGGTCGCCTGCAAACGCGATGTTACCATCTATAAGACGTATGAAATGTTATCTACAGCTGAAACAGTCACGTTGTTCTTGATACGTACGTGTTTACGTGCCCGTTCGCGTTATTGTACACCTATAGGCCGTAATTATTTGAATTGAATTCATTTTGTACGAAATGGAGAAATAACATTATAGTTGAGAATATTACATGTGCGTACGGTTATGGTAAAACAGTTTAAAAAAAACACCCCGTCGGCAGGGACAAGCACGGATACAAGGGAGGGGCCATGGGGGCCAAGTACCCTCAAAATCTAAAAAAAAAAAAAAGATGAAGGAAAGTAAGGGAACAAGTCTTGAGGTCTGGTGACAAACTGTTTACGATTACGCTTTAAGGAGTTTGGAATGGGTCACTTCTTTGGGTAGACCGATGTTTTGGAAGTTATGGTCCAAAGTTTTTATTTAATACCTGAAAACTATGAAAAGTCATCGCGTCTCAAAAACAAATTCTGAAAAAGCTCAGTTATCTCTACGTCCAGTTAAAATCCAAATTTTACAAAAAAAATCAGCTATACAAAACAACTACCTACACTACCTGAAATACAACTTTTTTTAGGTAATCCCTACGCTAAACAATATCTCAGCGACCTCAAATACACTCCTTTTTTTTAATTTTTTCATGTAATAGGTACTACGTTTAGTTTGTTATGTTATGAGGTTTTTATATATATATATATTTATAGTAGTATTGCATCAAAATTGTTATGTTGAAAATAAATACACTTTGAAACTAAGATTGGCAAGTAATTATAAATACAATTTGGGCACCAAGTTGTAACAGAACATGAATCACAAATATTTACGATTTCGTTACTATATTATTTGCTAAAATAAAAAGTTTGATAAACAATTTTCGGTTTCACGATAGTTTTAGAATTCTGAACTTGTAATTACATAATTGTGTTTTTTTTTCTTTGGACACAATTTCGGATAGAAAAAACAATTTGATTTTTAAATTCAATAACTTTTCTGTTAGGTCAATAGACTGCCGTGGTATTTTGGTCCTTTTTTTTAATTTTGTACGCTTTTTGATTAACATCCCAAAGACCAAAAATGAAATTGTGAATTTTACGGTGTAAAGTTTGAAATTTTCAGGTTGACGTTTTTGTGCAAAAAGAATGCTCCGATCTTTACGTTGTTACCACAAAAAATTGAGATTTTTGTTTTAAATTATATTTTGTTTGAAACTTATTTTTTTTTCTCTGAACATTTTGACGGCCTGCAGAAGATAAAGTCAAAAATATAATGTCACAGCGCAGAAAATTGGGAAGTACTTACCTTATTTAACAATTCATAGTAAACGTAAAGTCTTGCGTAAAAACAAGAAAATATGGAAGGAAAAAATTGGAGTAAATTTGAGGTCAGCAAGAAGTTTTTGGCGTAGTCATTACCCAAAAAAGTCGTATTTCATATAGTACAGTTAGGTAGTCAAATAGAACTGTTATTTTCTTGTTAAGTTCGCTTTTTACCAGGACGTATATACATATTTATACTAGATGATAATTGAGTTCGCTCAGAATCGTTTTTTCAAAGGCAATGATTTATCATTGCTGTCAGATATTAAATAATACCTTTGCACCACAACTTCCGAACCCACCCAAAGCGTATAATCCTTCAAAGTACCCACGCAACCTAAAGTGATCCCGGCTTTTTAAAATTGTTATACACGTAATATATTTTTCTCTGGTGATCTTTATAGTAGGTGTATAATGATAATTTTGAGTAACTATTTGTTTTCGGTAGCCCTTCATTATCACGTTATAATGCATACAAAAAAAAAAAAATCATGTAATTCTATAATATGCATATTGTAATGATTTGAAACGGTTAATGCTGCACGGTTCGTTTTTCCCACTTAGAGACGAGAACTAATGTGTTCGTTGATTTTTTTATGCCGCTATTTTTGTACGGTTCGTGTCGGACTTTTTTTAAAACGACATTTAAACACAAAGTATACAACGACGAACAAATAATTCTCTAAAACAGTCGACTCGGCACTTTGGCTTCACCGCGGCTGGTCGAGTCCAGTTTCCCGTGCGCATTTTCTGCCTAACCCATACTAACGTAATGATAGTACGGTCCGGCGTCTCGGAAAAACACTATAAGAGGCAAGGACATTGTGTTTTTTTCTTATCGTTATTATCGCGATATTGTTGACAACAGACTCTCGGAACTCGGCACGTGACGAAAAATAAAAAAAAAAAAAATATATAAAAAGAAAAATCCTTTTGTCGGGAAGCTATACATACCGTCGGACAAGATTTTCGTGCATTTTTTTTTTTTTTTTTTTTTTTGTTTTTTGCGCTACATTAGCTCGTTATTTATCATCCCTTGATTCTCGGTCGCGCACAACTTTTTCCCAGTTTAATAAATTATCATTCTCATCATAACCTCGCGGCGACCCCCACGCGCGATACACCCCGACGAACCGGAGAAGGGCGCAGAAAAGTTGGCTTTCGCGCGAACCCTCGTCCGTCCACCCCGGATGCCCCGGTACAAGTCGTAATTAAACTTGACTCCGTCCGCTCTTTTCACTATTATTGTTTCGACGAAATTTCGCTCTTCTCGCCAGAAGTCGCGTGTATAGCATTCGATAGTCCAGCATTCACCCGTATACTTTTATTGAACTTTCCAAACTTCCTCGGAGTTTCCGCTCATCCGACTTCTAAGAGCGCCGTTTAGGGGGAAGGGGGTTGCAGTAGGTTTTTTCTGACGATCCAATTTTCCCGACCGCTAGAAATACAGAAAGGCATACACATTTTATAACGGTCACTGTCCACTTTTGGTTATCTTTTTCCTTTGGGCTGTGCCCAGGGACGCCAGCAGAGTTGAATCTCAGTGGGGAAAACACATTTTATGATAATATAATATGGGGGGCTCCAACCCCCCTAAATCCCAACCTACCTTAAATTAATTATACCCATCACTGGTAATGTGAAATTAATGACTATTTTGAAATGGTATTTAATTACACTATTAATTCAAAGGTTTATATATAAAAAAAAAATGACATAATTTATAATAAACAAAAATAACTTTATTAGATCAAATCATCATGTTCAAACTTCAAAAAGTAGAGACAAACGCCTTTTGTTAGATGCAAATTCGCTTATTGAATCATTACTTTGTTGTTCAGAAAATTCTTTTTCATCGTATCTTTTGCGATGAATATCTATCAATTCCAACTTACTTAGTCGCTCATTTCCCATTCTATTTCTAATCCATGTCATCAATCGGCGTAAAGTACTATATCAAATAATATATTACCAAATTTAAACGAAGACCAGCACAATGGAAAAAATTAGCCATTGTTTACACATCATTGATTCTTTTTTGCATTCCAGATATATGGCCAGCCATTATAGCACATCCATCATACCCCTGCCCAACACATTCATTCATGTCAATACCCAAGATGGTACCCATGCTCCTAATAGTGTTTGAGTAATAGACGATGCATCAAACTCTTGTAAGGGGAAAAATCGTAAATTTAGAAATTTATCTCTGTGGACTCGTTAAACTATTACTTAGTAGAGTGTGTATGCGACAAATGTGTTTTAACTTGTTCCAAATTTTTTCGCCGACTTGAAAAATCTCAGGGGGGCACCGCCCCCCCCCCCCCTCGTGGCGTCCATTGCTGTGCCCACATTCAAAAAACATAAAACACGTGAAAATTTGTATATGGTATCACAATAAAAACATGTGTCTACCCCTATGATTCTTATGTTCAAATAAAACGATATCTAAAATTTGAATCAAGAGTTTGGCGAGGACGTTTGAAGCCGAAAATATCGGAGCGAAAAAATAACTTTTTCAAAATTCGGAGGGTATCAATAATTTTAGAGGAGTCGAGCTCTCTAACTGCGTAAACTTACGCTTAGTTCAACCTAAAAAAAAATAAAAAAATAATCGGTCTGCATAAAACGTTTGTACTCTTATTGAAAATCTGAATCATGGCACCTCTGCCGATCCTCTCCTGGGAACCACCTCGAGTAATCGATTACTCTTCAGCGTTGGCCAAATGAAATTTTCGGTACCTATATAGGCTAATGGGTTGCCTTGTTTACCAAAGGGCCGATGAATATAAATCGGTAAAAATATTTTTTTACATATATATATACTAGCTGATCCCGCGCACTTCGTTGCCCGTAAAAAATAATAATTCGTAAAAAAAAAAAATCGTGTTTGTTCGAGTACTTTTGGGTGTAATCGCTGCAGTAAGCGCGACTCGGCCACCCTGGTTCGCGGACAAAGTACCACCTCGGTAGGCCGTGTTCAAAAATTCGATTTGACGCAAGTTTTTGTACCTGGTCTGCCCGAACAACCGGTGGCAACCAATAATAATTAAGTACTAATTTCTACTATATAATTGTTTCTCCTATAACCAGTAACGACAATACTGCGTATCTATTATACACTATTACATCGTAAAAAGGTCCCCGGGTAAAGTACACTCTCCTTTATACACACAAATATTGTATATATATAATTAGTGAAACATGGGTACGTGCGCAGGGCCGGATTTAGGGCGACCACAACAGTGACTCGGGGGAAAAAATCTTTCAAATTACATGTGCACTGTCACCCCGCCGTCCCGTCGAAAGTGGCCAATAGGATTGAAATGAAATTTAACAACGAATGCCGTCGATGGGTGAAATTTTATGTCGACAGCATGTTCGTTCGTCAGTAAATCCGGCCGCATCCTAAACCCTACCATATATATACAGTATATTTATAACCATAGAATATTATAATATTATAGAATATTATAATTTAATCAATAAATATAGCCCATCGCTCCGCAAAATTATCAATTTTTGGTACCAGGGTCCCATGAAGCCGACGTTTGCGTTTCAAGTGCACCACGTGGCCACAAACACGTGTACGCGAACGTCGCGTCGGTTGCGTGCCGCGTCATGCGGATCATGGGTCCCTGGTACCGCGGTGGGCTAAAATGTCCGTATTTGCGGACCCGTACGCTGCCGTACGCTTAACTATTTTAAGCTCTTTTTACCCTTTAAAATGCGAATTTCGAAAAATCCTTTCTTAGTGCGCCTACACATAGTAATAAGTACATTTCCTGAAAATTTCAAATAAATCCGTTCGGTAGTTTTGGCTGTACGTTGTTTAGTCAGTGAGTGAGTGAGTCAGTGGTATTTGGCTTATATATATGTTGTATATAGAAGATAGAAGATAGATAGATATATGTGAAATACAAAATAAAACGACACTAGATACAATTTTCTGTCCTTAAACTGCGTAAAAATTATGTCTCAAGACTGATGAGCGTAAAATGTATTAGTACAAATAGTTAATACGTAAAATTCAGATTCTCGAAGTATAATATATTTTATTATTCTAATAAAAATTACTTTTTTACGGTTTTTAGTATACATTTCTGTCAAAAATAAATTTATTGTGTGCATTTTTTTGCAACTATAGTGAAAACACAAAAATGTGAATAAAAAACTACTGTATGGCTGTTGAAAAAAAGACGATTTTTTAAATTATATATTTTGCATGGTTTAATTTATCAACTCCTGCCGTTAATATAAATTAATAATAATAATTTAGGTGCATGTATGAATTTTAAAACATTAATTGCATGGGTAATTCTTTAAAAAGGTTAATGTTAGGATAAAATAAATGTAATTGCCATGTAAATACACAATTTTAATTTTTAATTTAATTTAAATTTTTAAAACCACTAAAGCAAAGTATTGAGTATTTTTAATTATTATATTTATCTTTTTTCCATGAATATATTTACAGGACATTGCGTATAAATGTTCTCTTACAAATGTCCCATTCTAATTATAATAAAACTCAAGGTATTTTTATGACATTTTACTGTTTTTTTTTTTCATACTTTACCGGCTGAATAAAATATATGAAATGGTTACAGACTGATATTACGTTTGAAATATTATATACGTTTTTGTAAAAAAAAAAAAAATTCAAGATTTAATACACGTTTTTCAACAATTTCGACAGTTGACATTCAAAAATATTTAATATTATTTTTTTTTTTTACATAAATTTCAATCAAAATTGAAGTTATTGGATATTTTGATCTCAACTTGTGCAATTATATAATAAATGTCATAATATTATTAAAATAGCATATTATATTTTATAAATAAAAGCATAAATTTTTAAAATATGTAACTCATGGCTTATTTTAAATTTTTATAAATTAATCTTGATTGATTATTTATGGAGATTTATTTAGAATGATTTTATTCTGTGATTTTTTTTCAAATTAAAAAAACCCTATTTGCTAATAGTATTAATGTGTTATTTTTCTAATTAACCAACCCCTATTTATTAATTTATGTTATTTGCTAAACTATTTTACCGCATTAGGAACGCTTTGGAACCAGTTTGTTATGTATTACTTTTTTGACCACGGAAACAAGCTGGCATGACGAGTGTTTGTATTTTTTCCCTATTTTGTTGAGATTAAATATACTAACATTCAAATTAATACAAAAATTGTGTTCAGTTGAGCCAATATTCGGTATTGACAGCAGAATAGTCTAAAGAAATGATTTAGTTATTTATATTAAAATTCAATTAAACAAAATAAAATAAAATATATGATTGTTTTATTTTACAAGTGCACAATTTTTAATCGAAAATATATTATATTATGTATATTTTATAATTTTTTTTAGATTCAATATTTTTTTTCAAACCATCCAAATGCTGATAGTTGCATGAACATGTTTGTTTGAACAAATCATAAAGCTTTACTTTTCACATTTTTTGAATATTATTTTTGTGAAATTAAAAATAATTTATTTTTATCAGGTTATAAATAAAAGAAAAATAGTTAACATATCTAACATTGTGTAAATTTAAATTTTTTGGCTTTAAGTCATCATAAAAAAACTAATATTTCATGTTTATAATAGCAATTCACTATGTACTATAGTAAAACTTTTGACACTTGACCATAGAGATAAATTCACAATATTTTCTACCCATATTATTGAATTTCACTCTCACCCCAAAACATTTGAAAAACAAAATTACATAAAACAAAAACAAAATTAGAATTCCCTAGTGTTTATTGTAAAATATTAAATGTTTCCTTTTTACAATAAATTATTGAACATGTAGGTAACAGTTTGGTTGGTTTGAACATGTCGTATCATTTTATACAATTATAAGACAAATTTTTTCGAAATTTTTGCTACTGCAAATTAATTTTTTTATAACATAAATTCTTATTACTTTGAAATTGAACAAGTGATACAGTCGGTTTGGCTTTAACATCAGTTAAAAATTTTAATGATTTGCATGTACACTAAATAAAATGATTTTATGTACCTATTTTAATTGTCAATATTTTGCATGAGACAAGGCGTATTCGTATTACTTATATAAAATATAATTATGAAAATTGTGATAGAATAATAATTAAAATAAATATATGTAACATAAGATCAACAGTTGTTTTTTCAGTTGAATTTAACATAAATGAACAAAAGTACTGAATAAAAATTTTCTCCACTAATGCGGATTTTATACAAAATTGACATTTATATTAAAAAATATCAAGCAGTTTTTAATATTTCGGCCGAAAATTGATTTATACAAATAAATAAAATATGTTAGTGATAACGTTGTCAACTTAAATACGAAAAAAATGATTCTTTTCGGCATCGCTGAAGTTATTATTTTGTAAAATACGTGACTGGAACTATGACAGACGTCCGCGTTGACGTAAAAGATGTTTTAACACGTTGAGTTTTTTTTTTTTCGGCACATTTATATGACGATGTGATATGTTTAACTGGATTTTTCCTATCGTATTATAATACTATACTGAGTTAAGTAATATGTTTAGAATATAGAAAAAAACAAATTTACTTTATGTTTTTAAGATTTTTAGGTGTTTTAATTTTATAATGATCTTATAGTACGCTACATTAATCATTTTTTTTTTTTAATGATTTAATTATGAAAACAATTTTAAACGCTTTATAAATTAAAAAAAAATATATTATTCTCAAATTGTCTCAATCAATTTGATTTCATAAATCGATATTCATAACTTCTGCTAAAACGTTTAATTTCAGTGTTTAGCTGCGTAGCTATACGCAGAGGCACTTTAAGGCAAACAACAGTTTGCGCCCTCTTTTTGGTTAAAAATTACTTAAAATTCTCAGACGCACACAAAAGAAATGTTTATGTGCCGGGGCAACTGCCCTTATTGACCACACAATACTTATGCCCCTGAAAGTGTTACCCAAATATAAAGTTTTATTTGCAAAATGAATATTATTACAATTCACAGGTATGTTATTATAATAATATATACACTAACGGTGCTGCATTGCCTACACATAACGCCGTGTTACCTTCACAATCAATAAAGTAATCCAACCGAATACAATTTATAATTTTTTCTCGACATTTTCGGACATTTACTATTTTAAATATTAAATAAAAATAAACTCTATACATTATTTTACACGCTTTTATATAGAATCAAATCTGAAGCTTAAAATAGTATATCTGTTTTTTGGTTGTATAATAATATGGGTGAAACACGATCGCGGACGTTTGACCTTTTACGAAACACGATTTTGGACGGTAGCGGTACAACAAGCGATCTACTTTTTTATCTTTAAGATAAAACGATTGCAAACAATCTGTAACGCAGCGTTGCCATAATTATATTTGAATTGAAAATACAAGTATGTAAAATACGACAGAAAAATATAAAACAAAACGGTATATCATTTTTGATGTGGTTAAATTTTAAAATTCAAAGTTCTGTATTCAACCCGATCGTTTTTAATGTATTTGTCTTTTGTATTGCACCCGTACGATGTTTGTTACATCGATTTATTAACCGAATAAAAATTTAATGTTAAATATCAAATTAGGTTGGTATTTTTTTTTTTTTTTTTTTAAGAGGTATACAATTTAAACAAAATAATTTATAATAATGTCTTTATCAAATATCATTAAACTTTTTACATTATTTGCATGTAAAAACTATTAATTTAGATAACTGTAAAAAGCCATAACATTTTGAAAACAATAAATCAATATTTTAACGATATAAATATGCGAAATCATACAGATACTATTGAAAAATAAATATAAAACAATACTATTTTATAGTTTTAACTGTTTATGAATACAACGTTTTGCTGACAATCATTCTTAACAATCTGACACGGACAAAATCATAGTATTTTCAATTTTAAATACCTTACATTATAATGCCGTGTCTTAAACTTTATGAATAGATAAAACATGTTCGTCGTGGTGACGTCGCAATAATATAACGTACCGTCGTGTATCACCGGCAGATTTCTTTTTCCAATCTGGAGATTTTCAAAGGCAAAATAAGAACGTTGAGAATTTTCGAAACGCAGAGAACCGGGTAATTTTTCGGACTTTCCGACAGGATATCTTAGGCGTTTCCGACAAAAGCTAAATAAAAGATCCGGAGACATCGAGGCGTAAATCGAAACTTTCGAGAGTCGAATTTTCTATCCGAGTTATACGGCCGTATGACACAACGCAGATAGCTGACTGTGTAGTTCGTTTTAACGAGAATACAGCTTTCCGCGGGATACCTGCAGCCACGTACGCAGCACAACGAACAAATGTTATTAATATATTCGTTTGATATTTTGTATTATATAAAGCTCGGAAAGCGACGACACGTCGTGCAACGCAATACGCAGCTACGTACAGGTGAGACGTTATACCCACGTCACGTAGCCGTTTCGGTCGCGCGTTTTATCCGCGCGTCACACCCGCCGAATTGATTCGCAAAACGTGTGGCTCGCGTTGAATTTCGTAAACGAAACACGGTGCGTATAATACCCATACGTATATATACTCGAAAAAGGGACATTTCGTCCGCGACGAAAGCTCGGATACTTGTGATTTCGTACCGCGTGTTTTGTGAATGAAAAAAATTAAAAAAAAAACACCGTGAAAAAAAAAAAACCGCAAGCCTTTGTGAAATCAATCGCTCAAATCGGTGACGGATATGTCAGCGCGCACTGTCAATGTCAGACAACGTTTTCAGTGCACTGACTGTATCTCCGAACGTTTTTCATTCTCGATCGAATATTCTTTACGCTGATTGTTTGTTCAATTTTCGTTAGAGTGTAGTCAAAAAGTAAATCACTGAAAAAACGACGAAATACATAAATGACAAGAAGATAATAATAGTCTGTTGAGTTTTGAATTTTATTTTTTACCTATTTTTCCTGCAAGTTTGAACAGGCAGTGACTGTTTTCGCGTAATATTACAGACTGCGCTCTTTTACTCTTGTCCGAAAATGGAAAAAGAAAAAAAAAAGTCAAAGAGTTTTGTGAACGAAAACAATTACTAGTTGATTTTGTTCGTTCTAAGTTAAACACCATACAATTTGGACCGTCATTCGGTTTTATGGTTCGCCGAAAATGTCAATAAAAAGTTATAAATTATTTTATTCGATTGGATTGATAATAATTGATCGTGAAGGTAGCGCGGCGTTTTGTGTAGGTAATTTAGCATCGTCGGTGTATATATTATTTTAGAACAGCGGTCTCTTTTGTCGGTTCAAATTTATCGATGGTGCCCTCCTGTGAATACCACAAAGAACATGATAAAAATGAACACTGTAGTTCTCATTGATAACGAATTTAAACAATTTTATTGAACATGTTATAAACAAATTAAAAAAAATATATAATTGATAATAAAGGGAACAATTAATGTTACAAAATATAAAAACTGCTTTAATAATTAAAAATGAGTGTGAATATCTAATGAGTTTTTTGTGGCTGTTTATTTTTGAAAAGCTTAGAAACATCTGGTTTAATTTGTGACGACTAATTAATAATTATAACTAATTAGTAACTTGTATACGGCGAGGTCAGGTTCTACGTTAAGACGGTTACGGTATTTGGTTTTAGTAGCCGTAAAGACCGAAAATCTTGTCATACTTGGTAGTATTTGGTAGCAAAGGGTAAGAGTATTGTTTTGGATTTTTGACTCGAATCTTCAAAACTTTTAATCTTGAAATTTAACCAAAATTAAACGTAAGAATTCTACTAAAGGTGGATTTCAATGTTGAATCTGAAGTGATAGCGATCAAATTCTCATTATAAATTGATGACATGCTTAAGGATTTTCCACAAACACACGCACCACCCATTCATTGTCTTTTAACAACACCTAAAAGAAGAACGTAAATCTTGCGCACATCATGACAAGATTGTAACTAATTTTTTCTTAAATTGATCATGTGAGCGTTTTTACGATTTGATCGATCACGAATAATATAGGAATATGAATGATCTGTTTGTAATTTCTTAACTGTTTACGTTATCAGTTTGGTTTCAAGACAGAAAAATGATATCCCAAAAACCCACCACCTATAGAAAAATACCATTTAGAACCGCTTAATACTAGGCTCACATTAGGGAAATGTTATTTTAATGAGTGAACTATACATTTATGAAAGTAAGTTTATAGTAAATACCTATTAATGAGCGCACAAAACTGTTGACGAACTTTATAATCAAGTTAAACCCGAAACGGTTCATATCGTAATTATAACATATTGTATTGATATTATGAAACTACAAGTATATTATATAATACGCTTAAGTATTATGTGTTTACTAATTTGTCAACAAAAGTGCATTAAATTAAAACGTAGATACAATAAACTTATACTATATTTTTGTTATAAAACAATTATAAATATAATAGTATAATTCTATTTTTTGTGAACATATTTGCAAAATATGAAATAAGAATGAACTTAATTATTATTATTTTTAAACACGGGACTGTTTTTTTTGAATTAAAAGTTATAACGGGTTACTATATTTTAAATTATTGTATACCTGCTCAAGTGTTTCCACGATTGGCACATATTTAGGTGTAATTTTGTTTTGTTCATTTTTATATGACTTACAAATATTAGTTTAGTTGTATATTTATTTTCCGAGTTAGGACATGCATCTGCATAGATTTCTCATATATTCTATCGCAATATGTTATACTAACCATTTTTTATTTTCGTTTTTTTTTTTCGCCATACGACCATTTATTACAATTCAATCCTGGAAATATTGATAATTATATATTCATACTGATAATTACGTATTGATTTATGTGATTTGACTGACTCCAGGTCTATGCAAAAGCGAAAGCCGAGTGAAGCGAAGGCTCTAGTTCGTAAACACGTTTTTCAAATAAGTACATATTATTCTTGTAATGTGGTGGCACCAACAATCTACATAGATTTTATATTGTATTTTTACTATCTCGATATTTCACCTTTTTTTTTCTTGTTAATATCTACTCCTTACTCAATTTCACTAGTCCTCGGAGTGTTACCCGTCAACAAAAACAGCGAATTTTAAAATATTATAACAATCCTAATAGCTTTTTGCTTTGCTCATATATAAAGTTATAGGTATGTGTGTCACATTTATGAAATCTTCAAATTTTTTATTATACATAATGTAGTTATCTCTTACAAAAAAAAAAAAAAAAAAAAAAAAAAAAAAAAGGGTATAAATGATTTATTTCAGTGATTCAAATGTAAATAATTACATACAAATAATTTAACTATTAGTATGCAGTATTGAATTATATAATGTAATTTATTGAGATGTGTTATTTAAGAACAAACAATAGTGCAATATCCGCTCACTATAATTAAAAATATTATAGTATAAGTTTAATTTCATTCAAGAGCAAAGAAAAAAAGTGCCATGAAATTATGATTCGTTAATGTACGAGTATTGATTTTACAAGGAAAAAAAATTAGAATAAAAAAAAGAAAAATGAAATAAAACATAAAAAAACCGAAATAATTCAAAAGATTGAAACAATAAAATATATTTAGGGGACCGAGTAAATGTCCAAAAATAATATATTACGTGCAGGAGTTGTGATAAAAAGTCGGTGTCTGCACACAAATCACACATACATTTGTAAAGAGAATTTCGCGTGTTTATGGCGTTGGCACGCTGGACAATCGTAATAATTTTCGATAAAACTGGAAATGAGCCAAACATCAGTTATTACAAACTTGAACTAGAAACTTTTAACCAGATTCATGTAGACTCACTCAAAGTTATTTTAACTTGAAATATTCAAAGTTTTTGAACGTAAATCACAACACTGTTGAAGACTTTAAAAAATGCATACAATTGAAACCGACTAATTTTGAATGTTGTCTTCGTTTTTATTTTCGTCACTGTACAAGTAAAATCAAATATGACACATCATTGTTCGTCCAAAATAATTATCCCTTCAGTTTAAAAAATTAACTCTGAAAATGACTCCCATAATTTTGATTTATCTCATACAAGCTGTCCCGACACGCTGTTGCTCGAGAATTATCCGAAAAAGCTATATATGAGCTTTTGTTAACCGTCGTTGTCCGTGTGATTTACATTTTTAAACTTGTTGTTTTGATAAATGAAGTTTACATTAATCCATTTTTATTTTTTCTCCCATGACTCATTCCTTTTAAATGTTAAATTTTGAAAAACCTATTCTTATGGTTGATTTCTACATTGTTCCACTAAATTACTTGCATAGAATTTCATACTTTTAGTCGATAAATAACGATTTCCCTTTTCACCCCACACTCCTCTTATTTAATTCCCTCGTTCACTTTCGGAATATCCATTTTATCTCTGGATAACAAAACGAATCTACTGACCAAAATTCGTTCTTACATAGGGTGGAGGAACGTTCGTCGCAGACTGTGACGACGGATATAATGTAATAAAAAAACTAAAAAAATCAAACAAATCCATTGTGTCGTTTGTCAGTCATGGCGTCATTCACAAAATATCAATTCCTTTTTCAAATATTTTTAGATTCCTACTTTTTATATGATGCTTTTATACAGTGGAATTTAATAAAACGAAAATGTTGAATGAAGTAAAAATAATATAACGATACAAAACACAAACATTCGTTGTGAACACGAATGTGGGATGATACGTAAAAAAAGAAAAAACACCTATACTGCGTAGTATATAAATAAATATGAACTTGAATTTTGTTGCCAGTATCGCGTAGGAACGAAAACAAAAATTTGCACAAATTTACGCGTGTGTGTGTAAAATTATTTATATAACGGAGAGGAGACGAAGTTTTAAAGTTGAATTTTTTTTACAGTATTAAAAACATTGATTGTTTACAAGTCGATCGATGAGCAAATTCTAAGAAAAAAAAAATTTTTAATCAAATTTTACCCAAAGTACCTAAACAGGGGCTTATGAAAATCTCAGTATTTCAAAACCCAAAATAGGTCGTAGGTACAATAATAAGAAACACCAAAGAGTTACAAAACGTTAAAAAATACTCAACATAAATGTTTTTTTTTTACATTTTTTACGGCAGTGTTGATTATAAATAATTAATTTTACTTGAATTTTGGGGCAGCCCCCTCACCCACCCATCCACATCCAAATAATACCTAACCGGCAAAAATTTTCGTTTTGTTGATTGTACGTTTGGAACGTTTTGGCTCGACAGTGCGAGGACACTATTGTATTGTATAAAGGAAAGCGCTAATTATATTATTTTCCGACCTAATAACCGTTTTGCGAATTATGACGTGACGACGTTTCCGCGAACGGCCGTAAGACTGTGCACGTCGTTAAATGCAAATTATTCGATTTCCGCGCGAGCTCTTATACAGTGCCAAACGTAATTTCACACTGTTTACACGTCTACCGACAACGGCGAACGTGCATCACGTACGTCACGTCGTAATTCCTTAATCGATACAAACGTATAATAATAATAATAATAATACGCCACGACTCGGTGGATTATCGCGAGAGCAATTACGTTTCATGATAACAAAACCGATCCGACGCGGTCGCGGGTATGTTTCGCCGGGACGGTTAAGTCGCTGCGTAAAAAACATAATTAACGTGTAAGCGTAATGAGTTTGAAGTAAAAAAAAAAAATTAATTTTTACTTAGAGTCGCGCAAACGGAATGGACGGTTTTACTTTTAGACTCGATAAGCTATTGATTTTACAATGATGTGTGTGTTTTTTTTTTTTGTGACATGCTTAGAGCCCAGAATATCGCTCCGATCTTGACGGTTTACTGAAAGCCCGACTTGTATCCTTGGTGCAATGTACTCAAGGTTATGCCGAATTTTCAATTCCAAAAAGATAACATCCAAAATGCTTAAAAAAAAAAAAACCAGGAAAAGAAACGGCAAATTGACAAATAAACAACTAAAATTTAACACGTGCATAAATAAACGAAAAATAATAGAATTTTCGACGAAATTCGTGTTTGCGACAGTTCTTAGAGATGGATTTTTCGAATAAAAATTAGCCCACGTGAATCAGGAATAATGTAGCTTTATGAAAGAATATTAAAAAAAAAACGGTTGGATAGTTTCAAAGCCTATGACGGATATAGGTGAGGACAATTTGTGAGGTACCATTCATATTATAATTCGTATCGTAATTATAACGCTAAATTTAAACCTACAAATACTACGTGGCTTACAAACCAACGAGCCAAAATGATTCAAATTAATGTTTAAATTGAAGTTAAAAAATTGTCAGAAATTCGTCAATTATAAATTTTACGAATTACTTATAATCAACGTTTACACTAAAGTTTAGTCATTACTATTGAATGTTCATGAATTTTTTTATTATTAATTGGATATATACATGAATATGTACACTATACATACGCAGGAAAAAAAATGTTATGTCATTGAGATACCTATGTACTTCTAGCTATAATCTAATGAAAAGTAAAATTAATTAAAGAAAAATCTGATATTTCTGGAAATTTCGTAAAATACGTAAGTGATTCAGGTTTATTGCGTGTAAGTACTCGTATAATGTATATATTATATTAATTGCTTCCGGTTGAAATCAGAGGCGAATTTAGCAAAATACGCCATCGTTTCAAATCGTTAAAACTAATTACTTAGCACCTGTTTACGATTTAATTATTTCAGTTTATGACGAAAATCTCATAAACCCGAGGTGATTAAAAAAGGTTTTAAAGATTGGTTTTTATTTATGGAACTTCCTACGTTTACACGCGTGTTGTGCTGCTAGTTCAGTAAGCTAACGAGGTGATAAATTGATATAAATCGTCTTGGCTTGTATTCAGAGACGCCATTTAAACTATCGTAAACTTCCATATACAGCTGGGAAATTGGCAAAATTCATCAATTTATAAATATATGAAATAAAAATCTAGATTAGAAATTTTTAAACATACTAATAGTGTTATACATAGCTGGCATGTCACGTGATAAAGTGATGTTTGATGTCAAAACAATTATGCAACGTACTAAAATTGTTTTATATTCGTTACAAACCATTTTATGAATTACACTATATATTATAGTGTTGATTGTTATAAAATACTATGATCAACTTGATTTTAAATCGATTTTTTTATTCATATTTTTGTAGATAATTAATGTTTAAATTTCGGATTATTCGGACAAATATGTGTACGATATGTTTTATCGCGTTAAAAAATGTAAACAATGGGATTCGAAACCTTGATTTTTTTTCTGTCTATAACACGTAAATCATAGGAATTTAAGCGTATACAATCGAATTTGGAATGCGATTAGGAATAGGTGAACTGATCTGAATTTTTAATGTCACCTTTACTTTAAATCATCTTGTGAGTGACATTATTGATTTTATCTTACACATTTTTACAAATCGAATTTTAAAATGGTTTTGTTGTTAAAAAAAGTATGATTAGGCAATAGATGTTCTAAATGATTCAAATCGGTTTACGGAATTCTAAACACATTAACAACATATTGATTGACATATGTGTTGAAAATAAAAACCGTTTCATGTCTGCGAGTAATACGGACAGAGGTAGATAATAATCGACGCTTTAATCGTTAACGATAATATTAACTGCAATGAACAATATAATATTATATTGTTGTTTGCTGTTGTAAAACATTTTTTATTGTTTTCATTCGTGTAAAACGTTTGTTCTAACTGAAATTCAATTTATAGCGAGAAAAACCCCTTTTCCGGGCCGGAGTACCTGGTACTCGGGTTGATATTACTTTTACATTTCGTACTAAGTGACCTTAGAAATGACAAAGATAAAATGGCTGACATTCATTAGTCGGTTTGGCGAGGTAGAAAAAAATGTATATATTAAATAGGCCCTTGGAGAGAACTGTTGATGTAAGCAAAGATTTTTATCTCGGCACGACGGTGTATTCGGACGTGGCCTTAAGCTCAACAAAATTTTGTTTTCAAAGAGCACAGAACAGGCGTGTATAGTATGTAGGCACCTACAAGTGATTGATTGGTCAGGTCGGATCGTTTTTCACTTTACCTTCTCCGTCAGCCTTTTTGTTTTCACCAAATTTCGTAACACCACGGGCACCATATACGAGTATATAATATCTTTAATGACTGATACAATATATATATAGTATAAAATCCACTCGGAAAATTACTTTTTTATTTTTTGTTTCGGTCTTGTACAATGCGTTAGCGTAAAACAAATTAATTTCAAATAAAACGTAGTCGAGTAGTCGAGTTTGTCCCGGTAAACGTTTAAACGTTTCATTTTCATCGATGTCGCATTGAAAGCGCACTCTTGTGGCTTACTGGGGAAATAATACTGTCGCAACTATTTAATTTTTTGTTTATGGTTTTATATTTTCAACAGTCTTTCACACACATATTCGTGACAGAGATCTAAAGCGATAAACAGATACGGACAATTGCGTATTTTTTCGTACTAAGTGAAGCAAAATAGAGATTTTATTCACTTAAGTTCTGTAGATGTGTTTTGAAAAATTTCATTTCTTCTACGTATTATCTATTTATAATTTAATCCGTCTAAGGGCTGGTTTGAGGCACTACGTTGTTTTTTTTTTTTACAGAGTAAACAGGTACTCGAAATTACAAAAAATTCATAAAAAACATTCAGAGACGAGAATTTCCAACGCGTATGCGGTGGTTTTTGGAAGTTATTTTCGGATAATTTTGTATCGCACAATATTATCGTTTCGATCTTGACGAAACAGACACCAGGTGGTCGCCATTTCGGTACGTTTCCAGTCGTTAAAATAATTCGTAAAGTCCGCTCAGACACGGAAATAGTAATAATATTGTAATATTAATGAGTGAACGCGAATGTTGTGTACGTAAACCGCTGTAAATGATCACTTTAGCAGTAGCAATAACTATTTTGTACTTGAAATATTGAACAATAGTTATACAGGGCGTTCAATGCACACGAAACTCTTAAGTGCCGTAACACGATAACCAACTTAAATGTACGGTTATAAAATAACGGATTAAGACGCGAAAATAATGTTACCTACGATAATTTTAGAAATAATGCGTAAAAACTAATAAATTAATAATACTTTAACTGACGTACAAGACGTCGACTGTTCAATGTTATTTCACGTTCTTTCAATATTAAGGATTTTACCATATCAGCCGCGTTGTATGTGTATTTTACGATCTCAGGCCAAGTTAATATAGTGTTTTCTATTTCTGTGAAACCACCGCAAATACATTGGCGTTAGTTTTATAAGCTATGATAACGATAATCGTCCCAGGGAACTATAACCGTAAATGATTTTATCGAGGGTTACGATTCAATAATATTTTCATGATCCCGGATAATCATGGAGATTGGATATTTTTTAATATCTTATTCGTTTTATTCTTAAAACATACACTAGTGTTGTTTATTAATATACAAAATTTTCCACGTTTGTCGTCAACTTCGGAACAAACACTTGGCACGCGATATATTAGAATAAATCCCGAATTGTCGCCAAAAATATTTTTTCTTTCTTTAGTTTCTCTTTGCGCCCGTCGGAGCACAATAACCGTGGTGCGCTAGTACAACGCGTATAAACAATATTCCTTTCCCCGGTTTCCGTCAAGAGTGTTTTGAATACGAAATACTTCTCGCATCTAGTAAATTGTGCTCTACGTAACATTTAACCGTTGCTACGAAAACCGGTAATGATTGAAATTCGGTCTGATCGCCTGTAGAGTGGCCTGAAAACACAAATGTTTATAGGTAGCTCGGTGAGAATTTTCGAGCCGACCCGTCCAACAACGTACAAGTACAAGTCGCGCTGTTGTTTTGACAACGCGCCCTCGCTCGACTATGCGGAACACGAACGTACGTACGTATAATTGGGACGATAACGTAATTGCCAGAGCGAAACTTTACCAACGGGCCGAAACGCGTGTGTATTTCGTTGGCCACGTGCGGCCAAAAGTTTCCGGAAAATCGTTTTGAAAAATTCACGACAAACGGCTGAGAAACGGTTTCCCCGTTCAACGGCTCGGATCACCGCGACGCGCGTAAATCCACCTCGGTCGGGCGGCGGATAAACTTTTTCTTTTCCTACGCGACGATAATACGAATAATAGTTATCGGCGCGCGGGCTTCGGCCCTCGACGTTGACCACACGAGCGCGTTCGTATATTTTACACAGCGACTCTCCACGCGACGCAAAAAAGTTTTCCCGGGAGGAAAAAAAAAAAAAGGTTGCTATCGGGAACACGTGCTGTTGGATTTCACAAAAACTTTGGAAAAACTGAGAACGTTGACAAAAAACAAAAAACACTCGGAAACGAGAATTTCGATGTTTCAAACTTAGAATTGATACACACGATATTTTACCGTGAATCGCAAAAAAAAAAGTGCGACTATTTTTCGCGGAAAGCGCCGTCGCGCTGAGCACCGAGAATACGGATAGAAAATGTTCGGGAAAACGAGAGCTGAAACTAAACACGATACAAATCTGGGTCGAATGTAAACTAAACGCTCATCATAAACTGTAATGGTTGTAAGTAAAAAAATGAAATAACTGTATGTTATGAAAACGTGTGTTTAATATGCTCCGAAACGCGTTTGTACTGTCAGTGCCGTTTTCTACGTTTTTCGTCAGCACCCATTTTGTGTTCAATACGTTTTATGGAATTTTCGTTGTTTAGAAAGTATCTGAAAAACGCGATTTTAAATAATCTTGGGTGATTTCAGATTTCCTTCATAACGTGACGACGAACGGCAATGGAAAATATACCAAATTGCGAATCGTACGCACGAAATGTTGAAAGTCATACAGTAGATTCACACGATATTTATTTATTAATTTCACATATTTTATTTTGATGGTTTATTTTTATAAATGTGTTTTTTGTTTTTGTAAACATTCAGACAGCGAGTAAACAAAACGAGCTGTCATTGAAAGTTTGTTAACCCGTTACTCATTAGTAACTGCACGCCATGTTTGCCCGTGTGCATGACAGTTAGTTAACATTCAAAGCGTTATCGGTTCATTGTTTCGCGTAAAAAAAATACCTGTATTGTTTGTAATTCATCATTTTTGCTTAGATTTTAACGATTCGAAACGCGAATGAAATTCATTCTTATCGAATACCTTCTCTTAGCACGTAAACATATAGGTTTACCCATTCGATCAAATTGAAATTATTCAATGCGCAATGTCAGTATAACGACTTCATTCCCCTTTCTCATTTTCAATTTTAGGCATGAAACTAGCTGCTATAATATTTTATACAACTATTATCCTAACAAAAATAAATTTTTCATTTACGACACAAAAAGTAACGAAAGTTCACTGTTAAAACATCTTAATATGTGAAACGAGGAGTGGTGAAAACACTGAAAATTATAAACTAAATGCTTGCATGTTGTCTAAAAGTCTCCTATACTATTAATTCAAAATTCTCAATTCTGTTATTTCTGAACAAATTTCTTCATCAATATATTTACAGATGTTTTACAAACGCCCATAGTTTTTATAATATTTCATACTTTTTTTCGTAAAATAATATACGCCCTTTTACTGACACTGAAGTGTTATATTATAATTTTAATGACATTTTTCCCCTTTCCCGTCCACTATTTTCAATGGAATGGGCGTTATTTAACGTTTCTCTGCGTACCTTTTTAACTCTCTCGAACTTGATTATCCGTATCACTTTGTCACGTCACTAAAACACAAATTACGTTACAGCCAAAGAATTTAAACTAAGTTTAAAAATATGTATATTATGTATCCTCGAGGTGCAAAAACCCCACCTTTAAAAAGTACAAATTGTGTTTTAATCATCACCGTCTTTAACATACTCGCATAATTAGAGTCTATAATATCCCTAGAAAACCGTTCAGTTTCCATCATTCAATTCTATTTGTTTTTCTTTATTTTTCGCCACATAAACGAACTCCTTTATGAGTTTTTTTTTTTTTAATTCAGCAAACGTAATATAAAATCATTTTCAACTTTTAATTAACTTAAATGTATTCCACTACAATATCAAGATTTTGGATGAAGATTAGTCGGCTTACGCTTGGGATGAAAACGAATGCGTTAATACACCTTTAATCATAAAATCTTATCTACGCGTTATATCACTTAAAAGTGATATTTAATATAAAGATTACAAGAGTATGAATTAAAAATTATGTACGTCATCGTAGGTACATTAAAAGATTATAGTGAGATAATAGAAATGTTTTAAGACAAAGTTACAAGTGCTGAAAATTAATTAGTCATGCATTAATACACAGTATCTAATTTATTTTGATATTTAGTCAATTTGATTTAATTTTAGAGCTTATATAATCGGAAGGTAAAACTCATTGATAAAAACATACTAAAAATTCATATGTAAAATCAGTATGAACTACAATTGACAATAGAAGTAACAAATTATATTTTTCTCCGTGTACAATTTTGGTGCGTTGTTATTTGAATTTTAATTTTTAATCGCTAAAAACACGTGGATCGTATAAAGGCCCATTTTCGATGGTATAAAAATAATCATGCCTTATTAAAATGCCTTTATTAAAATTGGCCGATAATAAGATTTTGAAGATAACAAAAATATTAATAATTTTACGTAATTGGATTTGGCAAACGTTTAAAAAATAAAAAAAATAATGAGGAATAAAAAATACTCATGTAGCGTTTCTTTTTTGGAAAGTGACGACCAATACTTTGGGAAGTGAGCATTTTTTAATAAAAAATATAATTAAAACATATATTTTGCTGCACATACTAACACAAACGTATCACAAAAAATAGTTCTACTTCAGAAACCTCGTTGTAAAGGAGCTAAGGAAAGTGCCTAAGTATTATTCAATTAAAACTAGTGACCTATCCGAAGCCAAAATATTTTCATTTTTTTTACAATATTTGAGGATTGCATTTCCGTGATAACCTATAGATTTTTAAAAGGTCGTGGTCTAAATTCTGAGATAATTTATAAGGATATATGACTTGTAAAATATTGTTCGAATAGTGGATACAGATGCATTGCCACTTTAACGACATCAAAATATAAAATTCTTGTCAAAAATCTAAAATAAAAAAACATACTGGAGTAGTTATCAGACTAATTAAAAGTTATCAAATCAAAATACCTTGCTATTCAATTTTTTCTCGTGTGGTATATAAAAAAAAATTCCTTTGAGAGAAAAACCTAAATAAGTACGGTAATAGTAGATATACCTAGACAAAGATAAAAACACGTTTACTTGTACTGAAACAAATAAATATATATATATATAAAACTTTATTTTTATTAACATATAAATAAATTTTTTTTAAATAAAATATTACATGAAGGTTCGATGAGTAAATATCAACATAAAACGTGTTCTAAATACCAATACGGCAGAGTTTAGAAAAGATCTGATTCACAATTGTGAAACTTAAACAGTAGTTGTACTCGGTTCGACCATAGTTGACCATATCGTAGTATAGATAGTTTAAAACGGCGCAACAGCCACTTAAACTATAATTCAATGTCCACAAACAAAAACTTATCTGGATGACCGTTATTTTTGCTTTTTTCTAAGATTTTTTTATGAAAAATGACTCTCTACAGTGTACACCGTTTACGTAATTCAGGAAAAATTTAAGAAAATATATATCTGGACAGAAAAACAGTCTGGAACCTCTGATCTTATCTCACGTGGCAAAATAGTTTCACGTAAAATATGGGTACAATATACACGATAGAAAAACCGCCGAAAGAAAACTGAAAGCAGTCCAACAATGGCGGTCGGTCGCGAGTGCTGATAATGCGGGCGCGCGTGTGCTCTAATCGTTCAACAAAACTCATAATATTCGCACAAGTGCGCCCGTATTTCTATACTGTATGAATATAATACAGGATGGTCACAAATAAAATGTTTCGGATTTAAACGTTTACACTTTCAAAAGAATTTAACATCAAATAATGAAACAACTGCCGAAGTTTAAACGGGTTGAGTAGTTTTTAACCGACCTAAAAGAAGATCCGAATGTTCTATGTTTGACTTTCGGTATTATTTTTACGTCAGTTCATCGATTACTCCACCAATTTACTACGAACCGATTTTGAATATCCTTTTTTCGTTTGATGTATTTCTTTTCATTCCTCACTTTCGCAAAAGTGAGTCGGCCCGCGATCGATTCGACTGCTTTTCGATCTGCCGTTTGAGCTCGTCTAACGGTGGTACAAAAACTCGAGTTTCAATTTGATCCCGCGATAAAAAAAAATTGTCAATTATTTAATATACAGATTTTTGAAAATTATTTTGTTAACATTCTGTATTATTAACGTGTGTGTGTGTGTGTGTCGGTTCACAGACCCCAACCGATGTATAGATAAACGTATATATATATAGCTCCTTTGCGCTCCTCAAAATACAGTTCATCCCGCCGCTCTCACCCGGGCCCGAAAACCCACTCGCGTCGCTCCCGGATCGATGAATTCTCTGCTCACCCGCCGTTCCGTCGTCGGCGGGCACGTTTTGTACGACCCCGAACGTCCACGTGGTACACCGCGAGAAAACCCTTTTCCGAGGACCGTATTTATCAGGTCAAAGCAACTCAGAGCAAAATTTTTTTTTTTTTTGGGGATTAAGCCAAAAAAGTCTCGTGCTTAGACATTAATTTTGGAGGGAAGGGTATATTTCTGTTCTCTCAGTTAAACTCACAGCTCTCCGCAAACGCGCCTCAGTGGATCGAAACGCAAAACGACAAAAACGAAAAATAACCGAAACCAAAATCGAGCCAGTTGAGTTTAAAATTTTCAACTACAAACCTATAGATAAATAATCCGTGATTTAGATTGTATGAAAAGTTTCAAGAACCTTAACAAAAAAGAGCTATAAAAACTTTATTCTACAAAACAACAATAGTAACTGTAAAAACGGATAAAAACTCTCTGTGAATCGTTGAAAAATCGTCAAAGTTGATTCGACTTACAAATGCGCGGTTTAAGTGTTAAACTATTCAAAAAATTTTATTTAAATGTTTTAAGTCGTTCTGAGCGCTATAAAAAAATTTAGATTTTTTTGCTTTTGTGATAAAGAACTAAAAAAATTAAATCGACTATAGTACATTAAAAGCAAATTATTTACTTAGCGTTTGAGATACATACGTTTAATTTATAATTAATTGTATATTATATTAATATGCCAGTTGAAGTAATTTTATTACCCGATAAATTGAGAACAGAAAACAAGAAAAAATTCAAAAAGGACAACACAATAAAACATGTGATGGACAGCAAAAAATGTGAATCAACAAAATCTAGCAATTTCCTAATAAAAAAAATTCACTCATATTGTTAAGCAAATTTTTGTTGGGATTATGATAATAATTTTGAACGTGAATTTAAATGTGAAGCACACCGTTGACTGTTACCGACAAACAAAATTCGGTAACTCGTATAAAGCGGTATAACCGAAATAGCTTTTAGAAGTGGCTTTAATCTGTTAATTTACGTGTACTTTTTTATTTATGAGCCGAGTGAAACTACTAAATGCAAAAGGTGTCGCGCGTATAGCATTTAATTGAATATTTAAAGGTCAACACGACCTTTTTGCTTCAAAACGTAATTAATTTAACTGTAGTTTGAGGTATTCTTTTTTTACTTTTCAGCTATATTTTACCTTTAAATAATATAGCGTATAATTGAATTTTAACCCAGTGAAAATAGTGACCTTTATACAGTAGCTGTGTTATGAAAATTAATGTCCATTACAGTTGAATTTGAAACACGTTAACGATTAATGTGTCTGGGCTTATAACAAAATGTGTAGTAATAGTGTACAAGAGGAGAAGTTACTTTAACTGAAAAAAATTAATCTTGTTGTTACACAACAATATTATCGTTAAGTTTTTATCATTTTTACTATAGCACATTAAAGGTCTGGAGTTGTGTTTTTTAATATGAAGTAATACCACGGCTGTAACCAAATATGAACCGTTATTCCTCGATGTCCACGCAGTTTCCCAAAAAAATATTCTTAACCATCGTTTGTTTTAGATGTGTAAGTTCAATCTGATATTTCAAATTTTTCCGATTCGGAATTAATATTTATAAAAACCGAAAAGGCAAATTCACTATACAATCATCAAAACATAACTGAATTCTATTGTAACGGTATAAATATGTTATTATTGACAAAACGCTTAGAATTGGTAAATTCAGTATATTTTTTAAACGTTGTACTTCCAATCACCCTATTGAGCTTGGACTTACTCTTAATACTGAGTTTTTTAATACGAATGATTTGTAAAAAATGAACCAGAAAATTATATTCATTTAACCTATCTGATATTGTTCTTAGTTGAATGCCCTCATGCATAAATACATATCGGGAATATTTACTCAAAACGTCGTACAAATTACAATGTTTATAAAAACTACCGGTCACCAATACAATTTTTTGCACATTCATTTTTTTTTTTTTTTTTTTTTTTTTTTTGGTGGTCAATATTTGTCAAACAATAATGACAATCAGCAACTTTGAAACAATAACAAATGAAAATAAATGTTGAAGGCAAATTATTAACAAAGTCAATGTTTGATTTTGCCATACCGTGTTGTATAAAAGGCTTCCGATGTGCGCACATTTCACAGTCAAAGTTGTAATATACTCTTATATTGCAAAGGACCTCATCGCAATACAAAATGAGTTCCTGTAAACTATTTTTGGTTTTAGTTGTCACTCTAACCGTAAGTACAATACAGTTTGTTATTAAATTTCATAAGAGTTTTAAATTTTTTTTTCTCTCTTAAAACGTCCTATCCCTCAGTGTTTAGGAATAACTTCCTAGTCATTATAGCTGCAGTCGTTGTTACGAAAAGGGGACTTACATCGAACAAAATAAAATTTTAACGACAATAGTGATTTCGAAAATGTTTGAGCCAAGTATAGAACTATGGAATTCTCGAAAAATTTACCATCACGTGCACTAGACAACTGATTGTATAGACT
The DNA here is from genome assembly GCA_017140985.1 of Hormaphis cornu. Classification (NCBI taxonomy): domain Eukaryota; kingdom Metazoa; phylum Arthropoda; class Insecta; order Hemiptera; family Hormaphididae; genus Hormaphis; species Hormaphis cornu. Next base: position 35,120,641 of record CM029357.1, read on the forward strand.
AGGCAACGATTTATCATTGCTTTTAGATATTATTAAATAACGCGTTTGAACCACAACTTCCGAACCAGTGACCCACCCAAAGCGTAGTCACTACTCCGTCAAACTATCCACGGGACCCAGTGTGTTTCCGGCTTTTTTTTTTCCGTAAAATTTTTCGAAGATTCCATGATGGCTATAATAATATATTAGCCGTACTAATATTTTGAGGATATTTCAAAGAATTTTTTTTTTGTATCATTATAATAGCCATATTTTTTTTTGTTTTTTGTAATTTTCTCTTTTGTAAACGACACTCGACAAATGGTCGGTTTTACGATGAACGTTATACTTCATAAAAATCTACCTGCCCTATCTATAATAAAGGATTAATAAAAAACAACTATACTTTTCAACGATTCCGGTACTCCCGGGAATATTCTTTCACATCGAATCAACGGGAATTCCTGTAAACGGAAATATTCATCCCCGGAATGCCTACAGGCAGTGCCAACCGTACACACGTATTGGTCAATAGTGTGATAAATTTACTTTGGTTTTAATTTATTGTTTAAAATACTTTTTTTTCGATTCGTTTACACGACTTATAAAATTTGTATGACATTCAGGTCGTTCACAGTTTGGATTTAACTAAACGCAGTGGTAGTTTGCGAAAACGAGACGAAGTTGTTGGAGAAGCTCTTGGTGGCGGAAATTTGAAGAAACGAGACGAAATCGTTGACCGCGTGCTCGGCGGGAGTGCTTTAAAAAAACGGGACGAAATCATTGACACCATTCTCGATGCTTGTCCTTTGCACAAGCGGGATGAAATCGTCAACCGTTTGCTCGGCGGGGGTATTTTAGGAAAACGGGACAAAATCGTGGACAAAGTCGGTACATTGGAAAAACGATGCGTATCGGTAAGTATATTAAGGATAATACGTTAAGGGCTAATGTAATTTATTGAGGATAGTAAACGAATATCTAATTCATTTTATGGATACGAGTCGATTTATCGGCGTGAAAAAAAAAAAAAATATATTATCAACAATTAACGGCAGACGGCATTTACACAGAAAATAAGAGTAAACAAAATAACAAAAGAACAAAGATTGAAGTAACAAAACTTAGAAAACATAATTGATAATATAACAGTGACAATTAAATTAGGGACCTAACAGATCTCAGCGTTCTATGCACAGGGTGATTATGGGAATTTTAATGAGAGGGAATATATAAAAATGAAAAAGATTTCTTGTGCTATGGGAAGGGACTCTGAGTAGAATACGGGATAGAAGGTTTGGAGAGTCAAGGTAATTACTTATAGTAAAGCATTGATGAACCGGCAGTTTATATTTGTTTCATTCAAAGAAATATTTTTAGTTTTGATTGTCTTAAAAATATTTTTTTATAATTTTTAAATTTAATATTATATTGTTTAGGTAGGTACTACACGAAACTTTTCAACGTTCATTTTAAAATATCATTATGACTTCTTATAATGTTAATAGTTTTGTGTTTATCATATTGTTTCGCGGAAAAATGCACATGGTTACAATATTTTTAAATAACATAGTTATAAACTATGATGAAAAAAATTATTATTTATAAAATTTATATTTTTGTACTGCCAAACCGTTAATCAAATAAATGATTGTTTTTTTCTTTGTAGAAGAAATCGCACAAGAAACATTGTGGTTGTTGTGAGGTAAAAAGAAAAATGTATTTATTTTAATATTTAAAAATACATGTCAATTATGATTGTTAAAATAGCATATAATATATTTATATATATGTATTTAAAATAATGCTAACATAATAATATTGGGTTCAAATGATTTTCAATCATTATACTGCGACAAATCGTTCATAAAATATTACTTAAATGTTACCGTGTTGTCAAACACATAGGTACATGAATGGTTAAAGGGTTTTTATGTATTTGATATAACGATGTAGTTTTATATTTTAATCATGTTAAAATACAATACGCGTGTTTAAAATAATTAATACAAATTTTGTTATTTTGGCCCGGGTGAAAATGTGTCACAGAACATATTTAAATCTAACATTTTTAATGTAACTGTATCATCTTCAATATTGCTCTGACATTATTTAAATTTTTTTTATGTTTTAGAATACTTAGATTTGATGTTGTAAATTAGTGTAGAAGTTATCAAATAAAAAAATGCTAAAACTTAATGTAATAAACATTTAAGCGTAACAAAATTAAAATTGGTAATAAATTTTTTCTTCTACATCTGAGTTTTAAGGTTTTTTTTTTTTTTTTTTTTTTTAAAGGTTTTTCAAATTCGAAATTTGTGGATTTATAAATAAACATAGTAGAAACTAATTTTTTCTTTGTTTTCTGTTGTTTGATAATTTGTTCAATAGTTCTTGAGGACTTGTATATTTTTAAACGAAAAACCCAAAAATTCCTTAGTATTTTTAACTTTTCTATCCAAAAGACAATGCGCATTTTTACAAATATGTTGTCATCATATCAGTGCTAAACAAAGTTATTTGATTCATGAATACGTTTTTACTATATATTCATTTTTGTATTGAAATTTAATTAGTTTTTAGTAACAGATATACACGATTTTCGTTTTTAATATTACAAAGTTAAGAATAAAACAAAAATTATGAAATAAGTAGTGGCTTTATGTCAGACATTCACCAACATTGCTAAAAGTATATAATAATTTTAAATTTAAAAATTTAGTAACACAAAAATGTCTGTATGTATTTTAAGTTAATGTTTAACTGACAGAAAAAATAATTTTCAAATAATATTGTTATAGACGTAGCGGAATTTCACTTTTTTTGTATTTTGTTTTTTTAGTATGATGAAATTTCTGGGTCAAAAGGTTCAGAAACTGAAGATGGCAAAATGCATATTATGGTAAACAGAACTTTTTTTTTAACCTCTTAGAATTGATTTGTTATTTCATAAAATTTTTTTATTTTGTTCATTTATAGAATGGAAAAAGTAGTCAATCTTCGTCTTCATCACGTGGTGTAAGTAAAAGTACACCACTAGTTGTTTAATAGTGTACCTCACAATAGAAACTAAAAAAAAGTGTATATTCTTTAAGAAAAATATAGGTATATAATAGTGCACAATATGTTTTATACTTGAATTTTATAATTTTGATAACATACAACTAGGGTAAATTAATAATGCAATTGTTATAAAAAATTAAAATTAAACTAAGGACATAGAAACCTAGACACCCATCTTATTTAAGACAGGGTGATATTTAATAAATGTTTGCAAATTTAAGTAAAAGTTAAGGCTTACGGCAAGTGAAACAAAAAAACTATAATTATATTGTTATTGTAAATTATAATGCTAAAAATGTTACCATAAAATGTTACAATCAACAGGTGTGTACAAACATATTTGTATGCATAAACCAATCGTAAAGATACCAAAACAATTTTTTTAGTAAAATATTTATTACAATAACACAATAAATACAAATTTATCCTTTATTTTTTCTTCAGGGACGGCTAAAAACTAAAATTATACAGCACCATTAGTTTTGAAATCCAAATTTACTCGTTACTTACAAAAAAAAAAAATTCTAAACAGATCAAATAATTGAATTTCGAAAATTCTACTATTATAGCTCAAATATAATATGTAAAAAAATCAACCAAAACCTACATTTTGAGTTTGTTTTACTGTTCCTCGTAACGTGTGTGAATAAAATAGAGTACCTTATGTTCAATACATTTTGAGAAATTGCAATTTTTTCTATGACTCATGATTTGACTCAATTCAATGAGTTTTTAAAAATCGCTTCAATTTTTTTTTGTTTCCAAAGTGTTAAACAAAACGTTGTATAATATCAATTATTTTTATACACAGGTAGACTTATATTCATTTCTAATAGAAAAACCATAACATTTTATAATAAAAATTTAACATATTTGCAAAATAGTAGTAAAATGTGTAAGTATTTACATAATTAGCTTTTATTAAGTTTAAAGTGATACGTTTATAATTTTATCGTCTAGATTGGTAATTGCCCTTTACATCAGTTTAAAATGTTCATATGATATTTAATTGTAATTTGCATTGAGTGGTACACAATGTTTGATTAGTACTGTACGTATATAAGAATGATACTTTTTACATATTATATAGGTTTTTAGTTAGTTTGAGAGCACCTACTGAATTCCAAACGGTTATTTATAAGATGTATTTTTTTCATTTTATATCTATATTTTATTCGTTGTTGTTTATCATTTTATTATAACGATAAGTAATTTGATATTCTGTTAGCTATGTGAATTTATGATTTATTAAATAAATAGAGAGAATACAATATTTTACAAATTAGTACGCGTATATAACGTAGAAATTAAATATGTATTTGTATTAACCTATTGAATTTACAAAACAATTATGCTTCGTAAAATCGTTATTCTAGTATTTTCTAGTTCAGTAAAAAACATTCTGGTTCTCAGAACAATAAAGAGTATGAAGAAAACGAGGTAATTGTATCTTATTATAGGATTTATTATTATTTTATAAAATTTATTTGCGAAGTTTTAATAAGCAAAATTTTGTAATTGATATTTCACTTATAAAAAACTCACTTTCGCACAAAATTAAAATTTCTAGTACATGAGGTACATTAATTGCTGACTTTAAAATGTTCTACACTTCTACATAATTCAGTTTTTCAATATTATCCCATACGCATGATTTTTATTGATTTAATTGATTTTTTTAACTTCAATAGGCACTATACCAAAATTAGGATCCAATTTATTACCAAATTTGAGTATTGGTTAGGGGGAGGATATTTAAAATGTTTTTGATACCACAATAATGCCGAGGTTTCACCCACGCATTCAATTATAATAATTTTACAAATCTCCAAAAAGAAAAACTAATTGATAATATATTATAGTCGATAAATTGTAAGTGTAATGCTTTTTTTTTTTAGGTGGATTTATTAAAATAAATCTCTGTTATAGGGACAGAAATGAAAAGTATTAAGTATAATTATAAAATATTTTTATAGAATACTTTTGCCAATTGTATGATTGTATACTTTTTTAGGGTAAGGAAAATTCCGGGACAGAAGGTATAAATGGTGAGTTGGGATCTGAAGATGAAAACGGAGAAATGAGTGATTTGGTAAATAATATACATTTTTTCTTAATCTAGAAAAATGTTTTTATTTATTTGTAAAATTAAAGATTTTTTTTCTTTTAGAATGGTGAAATAAGTGCTTCATTAGGTGGCGTAAGTACGAATGTCTTTCTAGTTTGTAATTTTTGTTATTTTCAATAACTATTTTAAATAAAGAAAGGAATAATGTTATTTGCGATCGAATGGGAAACTTGTCGGTGTAGTGATTTTGCTTTATATAGAAAACTGGCATGTAAGTTGAATTTTAGGTTTACTTTCAATATAACAAAATATGTGTGATTTTCAAGTCTGGTAAGAAACGCATTCCTATAACGAACAACACAAGTATGATAAAGAAAATCTCTCGTCAAAACGGTTTTTCCTTTCTATTATTTTTCTTGAATTTATGATTTATGAAATATAAATAGATATAAATAATAAAACTTATTTGCAAAGTTTCTATAAGTAAAATTTTGTAATTGGTATTTCACTTATAAAAACCTCACTGTTGCACGAAATTAAAATTTCCTAAGTAAATGGTGGTACATCATTGCTGTCTGTAAAATGTTCAACACATCTACATAATTCAATTTCTCAATACTATCCCATACATGATTTATATTGATTTAATTGATTTTTTTTCAAGTTCAATAGGCACCATGCTTTGAATATGTAGTACCGAAATTAGGATACAATTTATTACCAAATTTGAGTATTGGGGGGGGGGGGATTTAAAATGTTTTTGATATCACAATAATGCCGAGGTTTTGCCCACGCATTCACTAATAATAATTTTTCAAATATCTAAAAAGAAAAACAAACTGATAATTTATTATGGTCGATAAATTTGAAGTTAAATTTTTTTTTTTTACACGTGGATTTATTAAAATAAATCTCTGTCATAGTGACAGATATGAAAATTATCAAATATAATTATAAAATATTTATATGGAATACTTTTACCAATTGTATAATTGTATAATTTTTTAGGGTAAGAAAAATTCCGGGAAAGAAGGTATATATGGTGAGTTGGGATCTGAAGATGAAAACGGAGAAACGAGTGATTTGGTAAATAGTATATATTTTTTCTTAATCTTGAAAAATTTTTTTATTTATTTGTAAAATTAAAGATTTTTTTCTTTTAGAATGGTGAAATAAGTGATTCATTGGGTGGTGTAAGTAAGAATGTCTTTCTAATTTGTAATTTTTGTTATTTTCAATAACTATTTTATATAAAGAAAGGAATAATGTTATTTGCGATCGGATGGGAAACTTGACGGTGTAGTGATTTTGCTTTATATAGACAACTGGCATGTAAGTTGAATTTTAGGTTTATTTTCAATATAACAAAATATGTATGATGCCAACTCCGAAAAACTTATTACAATAGTTTTACAAACATTATAATGCTAAATATATGTTTAAAGAAACCAACTAGATAATGTTTTCAATATTTAAGTGTTCATTTTGTAATAATAAGAATAAGTCCACTACTTTTCTGGTTCATAAAATAATAATAATAATAAAAAAATATTAAAAATTACCTTAAAGTCGATAATGATAATGTTCAGCATAGAATTTTAATTACAATAACAAGGCACATAGCATTTCTGTTTGTTTTCTCTTAAGGCGTTTTATACTCATATACATTGGGAATGATAACTTTTATTTTAAAAAATGTATATTATAATGGCAGAAAATACAGGTATCAATTATTATCAAAATATTGTTATGGAATACTTTTACCCATTTTATACCTTTTTAGGGGGAAGAAGATTCTGAAATAGAAGGCATGATAAATGGTGAGTTAGGATCAGAAAATGAGGAAGGAGGAAAGGATACTTTGGTAAAAGATGTTTTTTTTAAATCTATTAGAATGTAGTGATTTATTTGTATAGTGAAAGATTTTTTTTTACTTTTAGAATGGTGAAATAGGTGATTCATCTGGCATTGTAAGTAAAAATGTCTTTCTAGTTTGTAATTTTTATTTTTCTCAATAAATATTTAAAATAAAGAAAGGATTACATATAATTGAGGTCAGGTGTCAAATTTGTTAGAGTATGTAGCTAATTTGTTTAAGATGGGTCACTGATTTGGAAGATTTCATGAAATATTTTATGTATAAAAAAAAAAAAAATTGAGTCATGGGCCACAAGTAGAGTTAATAATTTTGTTGTTAATTATTTGAATTACACTTTATATCTATTATGAATATTATGATTAAACAGAGAGTTACATACAAATACAATTATAAAATTCAAATTTTTAAATTAAGCTTATAATGGATTAAAACGGTTTGAAATTTTATTGAGTTTTAATTTCATTCATTCAGAAATTTTGTATGTATAATTTTAATGTAAAAAAGTTCATAGTTAATTGTTTAGTTGAGTTTAAAAATTGTTTAACCTTGTTTAGACAAATATATTGATTAAATTTTATTAAGGTTTAGAGATTCCAGACTGGAGATTATAGGTTCTACGAAAAATAACTGTAAATTTACAAAATTAAAAATTTTCTAATTAGTTAAAACAATACTGTGATAAGTACCTATATAATTTGTATAAGTAATAGATTACCCGTAAAATACATCAAAAAGAATCATTTTGTATTTTGAACAGATTGAAGTATGAAAATATACAATTAATTTAAGCAATTTCAAATTTTTCTATTTTTTGTTTTCGGATTATAATTTTAGAAATTAATGAAAAAAAATGCAGTTGCGTCTTGGTCTAATTTCGAATATTATTTTGAATGTCCTTATAAAAATATACGATAAATTTTATCAAAAAATAAATAACGACAGAAAAAGTCACAATTATATTATGATGATAACAAGTACTAACAATATTCTATAAACTTAGTTTAGTGAGTAGCAAACAATAAAAATCCAATTTAAAAACTGTTTATGTATAATTGACAGTAATTTCAAATAATAATAATAATGTAACATAAAAACCAATTTCTTTTGGATTGGGGAAAACGCATCTCCTGCATTTATTGCTTATATCGCGGTAATAAATGAAAAATAAATACATATTTCACGGTTTTGTGAAATATTTGAACACTGTGTCAACAACTTCAGCACTTTAAACACTTTTTATTGCATCGTACAATAATATAAGATATTCAATGAAGTTGATTTAACTTTTGTTCTCTGGTTGCATATACAACATGCTTTTTTAAAGATTATTATAATATATTGTATTGATGGCGATATATATTAACAAAATATCATTATATGTTTGATATGTATAAAGTTTGCATTTCATATGAGAAATAAGTATAATTCTTTAAAAACGAATTCATAAACGGTTAACAGTATTATATTTTGGAAATTTGTAAGTAGGTTTTATCAGTTAGATACTTATTTCTTTTATTTTTTATTGCAGTCTGGTAAAAAGCATGGTTCAAAAAATGACAATGAGTATGGAAAAAAACAGGTCAATATACCTTCATATTATTTTTTATCGTCTTATGATATTTTTTTTATTTTTGTTCAATAGTTTTAATTGATCGGTTATTTAATATTTATCAATCAACCGTTTACACCTTTGTATGATTTTGTATCTTAATTATGTAATAAATTATAAGAAAATAGAGAATGCGACATTTAATATAATATTTTCTACGGAACATAAAAACAAATAACCATATTATATTTCTAACTAAAAAAGCTATTAGATCCAGCAAAATTGTGTTTTGTTTTTTTTCTAGTCTGGTAAAAACCATGGTTCACAGAATGATGATGAGTATGATGATGAAAACGAGGAAACCGAGGTACCATTTTTTTTTTTTTAATTATATTCTTAATTGCTTTATTTTATTTTTATTTTATTTTTAATGAAGTTGTGTATAATTGTATGATTTGTGTACGGTGAATAGCATACATATTAGATACACAAAACTCAAACATATTACTTAGAAACAATTGAATAAATTACTTTTATATATATCTATACTTGCTTAAAAGCTCAATATTATAAAGTTAAAAGCATTACCATATATATTTATTTGGTGATATTTAAAATTCATTTTTTTCAAGTCTGATAAAGAAAATGGTTTTGTAAACGATGGAGAATATGACAAAAACGAGATAATTTAAAAAGAAATGCATTAATTATTTTTAAACTTAAATTTTTTTTTTTTTGATAATATATCTTCCCCTAATTATAAACATAATCACTATACATACTTTGTCATCACTACCAAAAAGCGAAACGCCGAAAAACACTTAGACCATAAAAAATGTATGTAAAAAACCATACATTCAATTCATAAAATTCTTCAAAACCATTCTTTGTTCTGCATCCTCGTGATGGGTCCAAAACGAGATCTGGAGTAATTTATAATTAAATCAGAGTAATGGTTAAGATTCCCAGATATACGTTCAATTTTCACAGCAGTAGTCTATAGTATGCCCAATATCCGATGTCCCCGACATTGTCAAACACAATAAAACAATCAAAACGATCGACTCTCTCAGTATTCTTAACAGCATAAACAATATTTACCAAACGAACGACATCACCGCATTCGTTCGTAATATTTCACTCATTCAATCCAACAAACAAACAATTTCGACGGTTTTGATTTCGATAGTTGTGTAAGAATACAAGGCAACGATTTAGCAGAGAATTGCGCAAAATTGCTAGCTATCAGCTCTCATGAGTTTCAACAAGTACCTAAACGTTCACACACTCACAAATATCGACATTATAGTCATAATCCAGGATTATGTACTAAACTTGTGGCATCAAGAACCCATAAGCCTTACGAAATAGAGAGAGATCAATATGTGACCAACTATAACATTTCCTAGACGTCATGAAGTAATCTTCACCAAACTTTAAATCGGTCACAAATGGCAGACACACGCGCACTTCACGAGCAAATCGAATCCGGATCACAATGTGTAACTATTCAGGAGGAAATATTTCAGTTAAAAATATGTTAATAAACTGTCAAAATTACACAAACTTTAGATAAAGTCTTGATACTCCTGACACTTGAGAGTAGGTTTATATGAAACGTTAGAATCTGCAAAACGTCAACAAAATGGTACGTTTTTTAAAAACATTCAAACTGTATCATTCAATATTAAACATGTTCGTTTATTTTTATTTACCGTGTGCTTTCAGTTTAACTAATTATACATAAAATGTACCTATGTATCTGTTTATGTTTTAACATGTAAGCTTGTAATATTTGTTGTTGTGGCTTTAAATTAAATGTAGGTAAAAAAATATAAAATTCACAATAGTTTTGTGTATGTTTGTACCTGTATAATTATTATAATTTTTTGATATTTTTTTTTTTTAATGTTGAAGTCTGGTAATAACGACGGATCTACAGATGAAGAAGAATACGATACAATGAAGGTAAAATTGTTATGAAAATTGTTTTACATTTCTATACACGATTTGCTAAAGTTGTACATCGTTATACTGTTAGGTATCTAACTTTTTAAAGTTGATATATAACAATGTGTAAATATGTGTTTTTGTACGTTAAATATAAATTTAATTATGTTCAATGAGATTTACTCTCGTTTTTCGCTTTTAGTCTGACAAAAGAAAAGGTTCTCAAAATGACGATGAATACAACGAAAAAAAAGTACGTTTTTTAAAAATTCTTTTATATTTTATTTTTATTTGTCACATTACTGTCGTCTGGAAATAATAAATAGGGGAAGGCTATTGATTCTGTTGCCAAATCATGGAAATTTAGTTAAATGTTAATTTTAATAGTGAAACGTTTGAGGAACACAAATCGGCAATCAAATCAAAATTGTAAATCAATCATAACTTTGAATTGATAGAAGAATAAAGATATTCAATTCACTGCTGTTAAGTATAAAATGTCCTTTTCCGTTTACTTTTGTGTTTTGTTTTTGATCTTTTTTTTGGGTATAAATTCAAAAACAGTTACTGCTACGTTCATGCCAAACAAAACTATAGCAATTGTTAAATATGCAGGAAAAATTAATTAAATAATATCCTAATACCAATCAAATTTTAATTATAAATAATTTTTAAAAATTTTTAACTAGTTTATAAGCAAATTATCTATAGTTTAAGATTATTATGTGAGTAATAGTTTGTAAGAATTGGTAAAAATTAGGAATGAAGATGTTATTAATTGTATTTTGGTTATTTCATTGATAAACTCCTATATCATTATAAATTTAATTTAAAACAATTTTGCAAAACTAAACCAGAAAATGAATCAAGTCATATTAATTTTTGCGATGAACTATGCTTTACGAAAAAAAAAAAAAAAAAGGTAATTGTTCCCTTTAAGGCTAACAAATATTAACTAAGGATTGTTATTAAACATTATGCTTCAAACAAAAGAGGTTAAAATTGCTCGTTAATTCAAAACCATTATATTCTCGAATAATTGTATCTACTTTTAGTCACAAAAAACTAAATAATTTGGCTATTACCTACCTCTGAAGAAAAAACATGTATAAAGTGCTAAAACTTTATTTTGACTAAGCCTTTGCCGGTATAAATGAATTTATTTCACCATTTTGTCTAAATGTGAAAGCGGAGCCACTGTGCTTGAGTCTCGATGACGTTCAGATTGAAAACATTATAGTCACATTTATGATCTGTAAAATACTTATGGAAATATAACAAAAAAAAAAAAAAATTTCAAATGAGAGACTAAAATTTTGATAGCGTACATTTCATATAGTTTTACTAAAATAACTTTAATTATAGCTTTGCGAAAACCTTGGCAGGATGCCAGTTTATATTTTTCTTAATGTAGTATTTAATAAAATGGAGAAATTTAATTTTAAAATATTTATTTATCCTTCATACGATTAATACAAATTTTTGTACAATAATAATATTGTTATATTGTTATAATGTTATATTATTATCTTTTTTTTATAGCATGAAAAAAAACATGGTCCTGATTATGATGAAGAAAACGAAGAAACTAACGTAATATTTTTATCACTAAAATTTTACTGATTATCTAACAAAATTTGCATTTTGTCATTGATTTTCATCTCAGTGTCAGGTTAAATCAAAATATTATAAATGTTTGTATGTAGGTACTTTAAATGTCGAAATAATATTCTACCATATGAACCCTTCAAAAATATTTAAGAAGGTTTTTTTTATAAATTTAATGAATTCCAATAGTCTTTTAACTTTGAGTATACACATTTTGATCGTAATATTTAACATATTACATTTCAGTCGTTTTAAAACACCTATCATATTGACTTTACTTAAATACCATAATGTAATGAGAATGTGAATTTGTTAATTTTTTTTTCAGGCTGGTAAAAAGAAAAGTTCAGAGACACAAGAAGAATATGAGCAAAGAATGGTAAATATTTTTGGCTCCCTACCAATTTACTGATTTAAGTTTTTTACTCAATTTGTAAAATTTTTAATAAACAAATAAATTGTTAGGTAATATTATAATTTATAATAGGTTTTTAAACATTGCTTGATAAGATTGGTATTTGTCATATTTAATAAATGATTACTCTTTTTTCACTTAAATCAGTCCTTGGAACTTTTTTAAGTGAATACTTGATAATATTTTACGAAGTCATTGGATCGATACTTAAAAAAAGAGGTGTCTATTTACTATTTAATTTTTTAGTAATATGTTATATATTATGCCTATATTTAGTATAAATACATCGTTATTATTATCTAGTTATAACATTTAATTGCAAGTCAGGGCATAGTTATTAAATAAAACAAACATGATCTACTCGTGTTGAAAACTTGTTTACTTACTAGAAATTTTATTGTTATTATTTTTCAGTCTGATAAAAAACACGATTCTGAAACGGATGAAGAATTTGAGCAAAGAATGATGGTAGTTTTTTTTTTTGTTAATGTTCCTTTTTATTAATACAGAAAATCACTTTTTACGTTATTTTATAATGACAATTACTAAAATAAGTATGCATTTTATGTTTGTTTTTAGAAAAAAGAAATGAGCAAAATGTCATCATCTTCATACAGTAGTGATAGTAGTAGCCGTTCCTGCAAAACGGTAAATGGTATACGTATTTACGTACTATGATGCACTAATGTTTATACAACTACGTAGTTGTGGCAAAGTATTTTATTATATTAACATACATATAAAAATAAAGTACGAATTTTGTGTTAAACATTATTTTTTATCTTATCCAATTATATATTACAGGGTAAAAACGGTAGCAATAGCTCTTCTTCATCAAAAAAACAATCGGGGAAATCGATGGTAATTATTGTTAATTTATTAAATACGAAAACGTACATCAGAAATTTATTTAGGTATAAAAACCTATAAAAATATATATACCTAATGCATTTACTTTCCAGTCCCTTTTTATCGAGGGTCCTGTTGTTTCCTCCAAATTTTTCTTTGTTATTGTGCTACAAAAAAAAGTAACTTTAAATTTTTTTTTAGAACTTTTTGGTCCATAGAGACAAAGAATAAGCACTAAGAAATTTTTAAATAGGCTGTTTTGGCCCTATTTTCAACCTACCATAGCTCAGAGAAGTAACCTATTTAAGTTCTCTAAATCATATTTTTTTGTCTTGATGTTTAGTATTCATAAAAAAAATTTCAAGGAGCCAAATTCTAAAGCCTATTTTTGAGACAGATAGATTGAAACTAAAATTTCAAAATTGAATGATTTTCAAATGGTCGCCAAATCAAATCGTTTTATTAAAAAACTTTCATGATTTCTCATATGAAACGTTTTTTTTTTAAATCTTTATAATGAATTCTGCTGAACAAAATTCGATCGAACCGTCTAAAAGATACAGCAGTTTTAAAATAGCCTATATCGTGAAAAGTATGTTTTTTTGCTTTCTCAATTTAGTCGAGTTCTCGGTCCTGGCAACTTTTGATCACACGAAAATTTAATTGAAGATAGTTCTATATTTTTATAACCATATCTTTGTAGAGAATTTCTTCGTTCAAGCCTCTTAAATTTGTACAATACAGTTATACATAATATTAATATTTGGTGGAAATCGCCGTAACCTCCCAACAAAAGTGGAAAGTAAAAATGTTACTCATTTAAATGAAAATACACACACATATCAATTATTGACACTACAAATATAGAGATACGTGAAATTGTCAGAAATTGAACGATTATCAAAATTAAACATCGTATTGAAAGAAATTTGAAGGTTTAATAATAATAAAAGTATAAATTTGTTATTATTATTAATAATAATAGCAAAATGGAAATAATATTTTCCAGTTAATTAACGAAAACTTTACCGAATTCAGTATTTGATTGCGGAATTTTTTTTATGTCATATCAATACCTATTTATTTTATAAATCGTAATTATGACGAAACTAAGCATTCATAATATCTGTAATATCATTCAGTTCTCAATATCAACAAAAATGATAATAATTTATTAAAAAAACCCCACTATCAAAATGAACTATAAAAAAAGAAATAAGAACGCTAAAATTATAATAAGTTGTTCGATAAAACCTATAAATTAAAATTTATTAATGTAGTTGCGACTTTTTAACTAGTCGGTGCTTTTTGTATGTGCTAATAAATAAAATCAAAATCATTTACACAATTTCAGAACTATGAAAATTCGTCTTCATCTTCGACGTATACCAAAAAAGGCAAAAAATCGGTAAATATCAGTCAATAGCTTATATTTGTTTTAACTAGTTAAATTGTATTAGCTAAAACGAGTGTTTTGATAAATAAAATATGGTTTTCATTTTGTTTCATGCAGAATCCCGTTGAAGATGAACGTTAAAACTTTCGTTGAAATTTACGGAGTGTGATACAATTATACATACAATCTTAACTGCAATTATTTTCAACATTTGTGCTTGTACTTATTTTAATCCGGAAATTCACGATTTAATTAGAAGTTATGTAACAATATAAGTTATAGAAAATAAAATGTCTAACCATCGCTTTTTTTGTTTTTTGGTTTATTTATTTTTTAATAAAGTTAAACACCAGTGCACATTACAGTTTTCAAAAATAAAAGTGTGCCACATTTGGACTGAATGAGTATTTTGTTATACATTGTATGTCAGTTTTGTGTAACGTTTATACGACACGTTTTTTTCAACTAAAATATATACTTTTCTGCGTTTTATTCAATTGAAAAAATATTGTTATTTAAATATCTGAAAAAGAGTTCCGAGAAATCAATTTATTTTTGTATGAAAATTTAAACTATCATATATTCTGTAAAACGATAAAACATTTTAACAATTGGTATTTATTATCAAAAATAAAATATAAAATTACTTTCAAAATACGTGCTAAAATTTAAATTCCATTCATATTTGATTTTATATAAAATACTAATTTGTGATGTCAAATACATCGTTTAAGTATAATTTGAAAACATTGTTAATACTATATTACTATATGGTGGAAATTACAAAATGAAGAGAATAATAACGCAGTCTATTAGGTAAATTGAATTAAGTGGGCTTTAGTAACTTATTGAAAATTGGTTTTTTTTGTTTATATCGCATAAAGATGATCAGTCGTAGATTCGCGCTAAAGATGACAACGTATACGCAATTAAAGAAGTGTATTATTTTGTGATTTGGGTATTTTATTTTTAATATAATGATGACGGTTCACTGATTGAGAAGGTCACTTGGTTTCTGGTTTTTAGTTGGTCATTAGTTTGAAAAATATAATTTGATGTTATTTATTACATTTATAGAAATTCTTCAGAAAATTATGATCCTGATATTTTTCAATATAAGTTATATTATGTTACATTTAACATTTAACTAAAAAATAATGAAATTTGACCTCCATACGTTATAATAATGAGAAAAAATTACATTTACCTTGAAATTTATTCGTATTTTAAACTGGCAAAAAAAAAAAAATTAACCGTCATCTAAATTTGTATTAAAATCATGTAAGTAAGCTCTTAAGAACATTGTGTTAAATTTTTGACCCTTAAATATTGAACCAACGTTTTTTATTAAACAGAATCTGATAAAAATTAAAATTTATTTACGTCTTAAAATTTTTTGACATCGTTTGAAATTAAAATGATGACTATAACTGATAAAATTGAACGGTATGGTAATGGCTTGAATAACATTTAAACAATAATCATCAAATAATACCTTTAAACTAAAATTATAGCTCAAAACAATTTTGAAAACGGTTTAACCACTTGTAGGTAAATATGTTGTTTGAATTTTCTATAAATATTTTGAGGCTCTAAATGGAAAACTAATGGTTTTTATGTCACTATATAACTGCAAAAATTTCGTAATTTCAAAGTTTTGTAGTTGATTAACTCGGACAATCACTCGGTACTTGTCAATACAGGGCTCAAATTGTACTTGTATGTATGCACTTCTGTAAACTTTAATTTTTTTGCTTATGAATTCTAAGTCGAAAATTTGACATCTCTAAAATAAAATGTTAAGCCAAGGTACAATTTTATGCTAAGTACTCATCTTTAAAGGTATCATATTATGTGAACATCGGAACATTTTTCATGTAATACCCTTCTTTACTATACACAAAATCTAAAAATTAACAAAACGTGTTAAAACTACCAAAAAAATATTTTTTATACTCCTTCCTTTATGCGATAAAATAAGAGATTGTACGCGGGTACGAAAGCTATAAATCACATAAGCAACGTTGTTTTAACAACGTGTCAATAACATCGAATTTTAGGATGTTTGACGCGTTTTTTTTTTTTTTTCTGTACAAGCACGAACAATTTGAAAAATGACAATCACTTTGTAGTAAACTTTTCGAACCATGATGATTTATCATATCTTTCAGTTTAACTATTGTAACAACCAAAAAATATAATAAGATTTTACGAGAAGGATGACCAAGTTTAATGTGGAATGTTGGCTTTCTAAATAAAACAACGATTTCAATGCATTTTATAACCATGTGTTAAACATGATTTAGATAAAAAAGCACATTTTGACTTTAATTTAACCTTTATTTTACATAATGTCAAGCAAAAATGATAAAATTTATTTAATTAAATTTGTTAATCTATATTTAGTGGTTCATTTATTTAGTTTTAACTTATACTTGCGTATGATAGTTGAGTTTGTTTGGTTTTTTGTTTGATTCTGTAAACAATTACCTGAAAATAAAATAACAAAGCTATTAAATCGATTTTATTAAAAGTAAAAAAATGTTCTTTTCATGGTACAATGCCTTTAAATAAAGTTTTCTAACGTATTTTTAAATAATATTTTGCGTTATGTTAACATAAACAAGTTTATTTAAACCAATGACGGGAATTTGTAATGTTCAGTAAATTGTTAACAATAAATTGCAGTGTATTTATAAATAATATAAATTTAAAAAACAAAATTTTAAGTAGTTATGCTTAAATAGTAAAACAAAATGTAATATAATTAAGTAAAAATTAATTTTACAATTTTATTCAAATAATAATTTAAATTTCACACTAGAAAATTACACAATTTAACAATAAGTGAATAAAAGTATTTAAAAAAAAAAAATAAACCGCAATATTGTGTGAAATTTCAAAAGCGTTTTTCAACGTTAAAAATGTATTTTATCATAATTATAAGTTTGTAGTTAGCTTGATATCAACACTATTACCTTCGAGTACACGGTATTCATATCAATATAGTTATGAGTTCTAGTTTCACTAAAATAATTATCGGTTATATCTATAATATATACCGTTTTAGCTGTGATTTCCGAATTAACATTCACCGAAGTTATAGTTGTTGGTATTTAAGAACTTTGCCAGATCCTAATCTCATAAACTATTCGGTGTTCGTACCGAACATATTCTTGCATTACAATCCCACTATTGAACTCATAATGTTCACCCTATTGTTTTGAATAATTTTCACTGAACAACGACGACAATAATGGTCCAAAAATTAAATTTAACAAGAGATAATTTATTAACAGTTAATGTTAAACAATAGATAGCTGCATAATTCAGAAAAAAAAATGTTAAAGTGTACAGGCTAAGTAAAATATTTTTCGGATATCAATACTTTTAATTAATAGAAATAACTTGACTG
The DNA here is from genome assembly GCA_017140985.1 of Hormaphis cornu. Classification (NCBI taxonomy): domain Eukaryota; kingdom Metazoa; phylum Arthropoda; class Insecta; order Hemiptera; family Hormaphididae; genus Hormaphis; species Hormaphis cornu. Next base: position 35,138,812 of record CM029357.1, read on the forward strand.
CATTCTGACATTAATACCTATATCTACAAACCTCGTGTTTAAACTATTATCTACAGTACAATTAATGCTTTTTACAAGGTCATGCTGCACCGTACATAATACACATAACCAAATAACACCTTCAGAATAAGAAACTATTATTGAAGAATTAATTGAATATAATCAAACTTTAGTTACGAGAACCAATTATTACTTTTAAAATGTATTGTATCAAAACTTCAAATGTGTACAAAAATAAAATCTCGTGACTTCTAATGAATATAATGTTAAAGTTTCGAATTTTTTTCGTACTCAGCTGTAATAATGTAGTCAATGCATTGTTGCTGAAGGTTTTCACTTTTATATTTTGATCCGTTCATAAGTTATTCCGAGCAGAAACCGAAAATAGATAAGCCGAATTAGTAATTTTAGACACGTCTTGGGAGTAAACGGGACGAACACGTTTACAGAATCCCTATAAAACGCTCTTAATAATGCTGAAGCGTTGGCCAATGAATTCTCAAAACTTTTCGATATAAAAGCTACCAACTACGTAAATTAAAATTAATTCTGTTTAAGTTGTAATGACCGCTCCACTTTATTGGTATCAAAAATGAGTTCTTAAGCCTAAGTGAATTCCGAGTTTTCTTTGTAATCGATAACGCTTCTAAGTATTTTATTGAATTATAAATTGTACTGACATTACTTTACGAATATACTATATTACCAGTAGCAAGCGTTTTTTCTTATTAAATTAACAAAACAAAAATTAAATATTGAACTTGACGCGAAATAAAATAAGAACAATGAAACTGTACCAATTTCCATTTAAGTCACACTTACTAGGTGTAGGAATTTCGACGAGGAAATAAATTTATAATGCGTTTTCATTAAATCTCAAATCCATAATGACTAAAACAGTCATCAAATAAATAAATAATTTTCATTCATTCGATCGACTTATTTAATGTATTTATAAGGAAAAGTTTTAATTGAAATCATTTATATGTAAAACTGTACAAAATAATAATTTATTATTAATTATTTTAATAATTCATCAACAATGAATAATCAAAACAAATCAAAAAAAACAACGCATAAAGCCATAAACTATAGAAATAATTTATACTTTCATATATTAAGTGAGAAGAACTGAAAAACAAATACAAACACATCAAGTAAAATATGAAATAAAAAAAAATTGTTGCATTTTTGATTCCTATAGTAATCATCAGAAATTAAATAAATTTATACTACGTATTATTGACGTGTATATAAAAATTTATTCCTGGTGAAAAAGAAAAAAAACAAATTCTAAAACGTAAATATATTTTTTAGTTAGTTAGGAACTGTCGGTGACATTTTCAAGTGCAAATTTTCAACTCCAGCAAAATCATTTTTAAAATTAATTACGGATCAAAAAATATATTAAAAACCAAATGAATATTTTTTTGGAACCACTGTAAAAAGGATTTATAATAATAATTGAGTTTTTATAACCTCTTTCTGGAGATATTAAAACACCGCTATTTTTGTGGAAAATATAGAAACAAAAATGTGCTTTTGGATCGCATTAAAATCTGATAGTAATCAAAAAAGTAGGTCACTGCCCAATTCGTTGGGAACGGCAAATAACTATATGACTGTTTTATATATGTTCATAAATTCATATCAATAATAATTACATCGTTATTTTAAATTTACAATTCTCTTTTAAATGTGATAACATTATGTATAGGTATTTTTAAAAAAACCTCGATAAAATCAATAATTGAACTACTGGTTTAATTTTGATAAAAGCTGTTTGAAATAGTTAGTGAAAATATCTATCATTCACTTTAGATACATTTTTAATGTCGTTTTATAACAATACAAAAATACTTCTCAGTGTTTACAACAATTTGTTTTTTTTTGTCACTTGTGTACAGCAATATTAGCAATCTTTCTCATCCGTATGAAATTTATTTTATTCACAAGTATTTGAAGTCTGTTTTCTAATTATTACGTTTCGCCGTTATAATAAGAACAAATTCAAAGAAGTGTGCTATTGATTTCTGGTTCTTTTGTTATTTATTTTTTTTTTTTGTTTTGTCTGCAAAAACTTTTTTTTATACCGAGGAGCAGAGAAACTGAAGATTGAAGTTTTATATTAGTTTTTCAGAGTCTCTTTTAAGACAAAAAATTTATTATGTAAACGCACATGTATACAATCGGTATAAAGAAAAAAAAATTTGAAAATTTTTCAATGATATTTAAAAATATTTAAATTGTTTACACAAGAAAACAATTTTAATGAATTTGAAAAAAAAGGCAAATTATATGCTCTACGCATTTACACTCTTATATTTGATTATAAGCAAATAGCCGCTGTTATTATTAATAATTTCATAAAAATCTGCCAAAGTTTAAAACAGTCGTATACGAATTTATATACTTAGTTTTAGCTGATCTATTCAATTTTGTTTTCTAGATCATAACGTTACTTTGTTCAATATGTTCAACTGTCGTGAAAAAAAGTAACGAGTATTGAAAAACAAAGAATTAGGCAGCAGAATAAATTAACAATATGCTAATGAAATTAATGATTATCCGCACAGGAAAACTTAATACTTCGTTTGTGTTTAGATGAGACAGAACGTGACGATCGAATCGAGATTATGTGACGCTTTACGGAACAAAATATATAGTTTTATGTTAATGATAAATTACTTTGGTACAACACGCGAATTGTAACACAGTTAGCTGAATAATTATTATGTCTGAAAATAGTATTTTAATACCATCATAATATAATCACATGGCCCGAATCAATTATTATTGATCTGCTGGTAGTACAGTAAAACCAAAAACCTAATGAAACAACATATAGTTATATATTTATACGTTTCATACGGTTTAAGTTTGTTTGAAACCTTTGTATAGACCTTGAACTATAATTTTAGCGAATTGAGTATTTCAAACAAAAATAAACAAACAAACTGTAATGAACTAACTTGGTTATTAATCATATAAATATGTATAGGAAGAACGATACAACTATTTCTAATAAGTACACAAAAAAAAAAAAAATTTTTTTTAGGTTTCTCATTAGATTATATTTTATTGAAATCGAATTTTGTTTTACAGCAAAATTTGTTCCGTAACATATTTGATCGTAACTGTTTTTGAAAAGACTAATGTGGTAAATAATTTTCAAACCAAAT